>CM038796.1:52770932-52983522 GCA_021764765.1 Vicia sativa
CAGTTCTTTTGCCTTTAAATTGTTCCTTGATTTTGTACGTCCATTTGTGTCTTGATTTTAATGCAAATACACGAAACATGGAAAATACCTACGTAATATAGAGCTAAGTGAAATAATTAATAAAAGGGTTAACATTGTTTATGATGATACGGTGAATATATGGTAAGCCATCTCTGATCATTCGATACCTCGAGATGGAAGGTGAATTCTTGAGACTCCTGTAACACCGAAAGCAGTTCAGAAGAGTCATGCTGATGACTCTCTTGTATCGCTCTGAAGTTACACAAGTTCCACCTAGGATGGCTTGAAGGATGCTCAGCGTGATCGAAGAAGGAGGTAGTGCTATTTAGGGTCGTCCCAGATCTTCCTCTCAAATCGAAAAAATTGGTTTAGGTTTCACCATCCAGGAATCGAGGAAGGCGATCTGTGATGTGAGCGTGTCGGCCAACTTCCATCGCATCAGCAGAATGGAGTCCATGTTATAGAGGCGAAGACCACGACTTGACATCAACAAGTGGATCTTCCCAACTCCGGAACCAGACTTTCAACAATTGGATGACCGAAGGCGTCATACCAATCTCCTTTAAAGGGAGTAATTTCTTTTGTTTCTGTTATGCTTTCGTTTCTATGCCTTGAACAATAAACTTTAAAGCTATTGCCTTGCAGGGCATCATTTGTGAGGGTTATTATCGCATATTTTCATTCAATAAAATCATTGGACTTTTGCATTTTAATCTGCTTTCTTTCTTTTACTTTACCACCCCTTCAAAGCTATATGTTCTTACACACAGCGTTATACAGCACGTAGATTCACTGGTCTGTGTAACTTTGCTATTACTAAATATGACCTCGATAATCCGATCTACCAAGCGAAGGCGAGCGTGAGGAAGATTGTGAAGTTCGGGAGAACTTGTCATTTCTACAAGAAAGAGCGAGTTATCGACCACGAAGAAACGATCGAGGTTGTGAATCTAGAATGTCTTGCGAAGATGAAAAAGTCAAGATAGGAGTAGGTCTTGAGAAAGTGTCAAAGAAAGATTGGTTCAAATGCTGTGAAACTATATCGAAGTTTTGCTTGGTCATACGAAGACATGCAGGTCTAGACATTGACATTGTGGTACGTTCTGCAAAAGTTTTCTCGATAAAGCGGAAGGTTGCCGCATCCTGATATCTGAGAAAATCAAAGCTGAAGTCATGAAGCAGTTTAATGTTGGTTTCTTAGCCGTTACTTCTTATCCACAATGGGTTGCAAACGTGGTACCCGTACCTAAGAAGGATGGCAAAGTACAGATGTGTGTGGATTATAGAGATTTGAGCGAGCTAGTCCGAAGACAATTTTCCACTTCCTCATATTGATGTTCTAATCGACAACACTGCTTAACATAAGGTTTTCTCCTTCATGGATGGTTTCTCAGCTGTGAATCAAAATGGCTCACGAAGACATGGAGAAGACTACTTTCGTTACACAGTGGGGCACTTTCTGCTACAAGGTCATATCGTTCGGCCTGAAGAACACTGGCGCCACTTACCAACGTGCCATGGTGGCGTTATTTCATGACATGATTCATCACGAGATAGAGGTTTACGTCAGCGACATGATAGCTCGATCACGGTGAAGAAGAACATCAATCATTTCGAGCTGTTTGATGGTGAAGAAATACGGACTAAGACTCGATCCTAACAAGTGCACCTTTGGAGTCGGATCCGGTAAACTCCTAGGGTTTGTTGTCAGTGGTAAAGGTATTGAAGTTGACCCCGCCAAGGTTAAAGTTATTCAAGAGATGCGGCTCCCTTTGAGAAAGAAGTTAGAGGTTTCTTGGGACGATTGAACTACATTGCCGATTCATTTGCACATCTAAGCGCTGCTTGTGACCCAATCTTCAAGTTACTCAAGAAAGATCAAGTAGTGGAATGGAAGCGATTGCCGGATCGCACGGCAAAATCGAGGGTACCTACGAGATCCTCCTATCCGATGTCGCACTTAAAGGAAGACCTCTTATCATGCTTGTGATTAGAGAACTCATAGGGGTGTGTGTTGGGGCAACATAGAAGTCTGTCGAAAAAGGTATGCAATATACTACCTTAGCAAAAGTTTATTTGTGAAACAAGATACTCCTGCTCGAGAAAACTTTATAGCCTTTAACTTAGGTTGCTCGCCGACTAAGGCGGTATGACTCACTCTACCTTATTAATCTCCAGATGGATCCGATAAAATTCATATTAGAAACCGACTCTCTCTGGAAGAATAGCAAGATGGCAAATGATCTTGAGAATCGACATCAATATACTTCTCGAGCGATCAAAGTGTAGTAGCGATCATTTGGCTCATCAAGCGTAGATGACTATCGATCTATGCGATTCGAGTTTCGAGATGAAGATGTTTTGTTAATTCTTTTGTTGTGAAGAACAGGCCGGACGGACCCGAACCATGATCTGATGGACCATGGTCTTTGATGGAACCTCACACACTTGGCAATGGCATTGGCGCCATCATTACGTCTCCTATAGGCGGACATACGCCTTTCACCTCCAGATTATGTTTCAGTTGCACTAACAACATGGCGAATCTGAGCGTGCATCATGGGTATTAAAGCTTCATTGACTTGAGAATCAAATTCTTGCAAGTGTCACGGAGACTCGACTTTAGTGATCGGTCGGATCAAAGGCGAGTGAGATCTGAAGCATAGAATCTCATTCCATATCGAGGCATATTTGAGTCTGATCCCTTACTTCGGAAGAAATCACTTTTGATCATATGCCACGAGAAGAGAATCGGTTGCGGGCATTGCTACTATGTCATCTATGTTCAAGGTTAGATGGGACAACGAGGCTCCCAATCATCATGGAAAAGTTTGACGAACCAGCATATTGTTATGAACTATAGAATAGAGAAACCTTGGTTCTCGAAGTGAGGGTATCTTGAGACTCGGAATATCCAGAGGGCATCTGTCAATGACAAAGTTCTTGAGAAGGTTTGCATCCAAATTCTTTCGGCATTGACATCTTATACAAGCTCGACTTATGCTTACTCCGTGTGTAGATCGAGCTGCAGGCGGATCATGGAAGAATTACGAAGCATTCGGTACCCTTCCGTGGACATACAATGACTAAGAAGATTACGAGCAGGTTGTTATTGGTCTACCATGGAAGCGATTGTCAACCTATACT
Organism: Vicia sativa; assembly: GCA_021764765.1. Taxonomy (NCBI): domain Eukaryota; kingdom Viridiplantae; phylum Streptophyta; class Magnoliopsida; order Fabales; family Fabaceae; genus Vicia; species Vicia sativa. Next base: position 52,774,101 of record CM038796.1, read on the forward strand.
CGGTCTTGTCACAAATCGCGAGATATCTGTGAGACAAAGTGCACGTACCTCGATTACGGTAGATATTACATTGCTCCTTGGCCTTTCGCAATGTGGGGCATTGGCATGATGGGAGAAATCAATCCCACCGCTTGAGCGGACATCGTTTCATCCTTGTGGCAATTGACTATTTCACAGTGGGTAGAAGCGACCTCGTTCGCCTCTGTACCAAGAATGTTGTGGCTCGATTCATCAATATAATCTTATTTGTCGGTATGGCACTCCCGAAAGGATTATCATAGATAACGGTTCTAACCTCAACAACAAAATGATCACCAAACTCTGCACGCAGTTCAAGATCAGGCATCACAATTCTTCTCCATATCGGCCTAAGATGAATGACGCAGTGGAAGCCGCCAATAAGAACATCAAGAAGATCATCTGAAGATGTGGTGACTTACAAGGATTGGCATGAGATGTTACCATTTTCTCTCCATGGTTACCGCTTTTCTGATCGAACATATCGAGGGACCCATTTCTCTCGTTATCGGTATGAAGTCCTACCCATGAAGTTGAGATACCTTCAACTAGAGTCCTCCGGGGCGAGTTAAGCGAGCGATTGGATCCAGATCCGCCTCGATCGGATCAACTTGATTGGCGAAATGACTCACATCCATCATGGACGGATCTATCGAAACGAATGATCGGAGCATTCAACAAAAGTCAAGCAGAGTTTACCAAGTCGGTGATCTAGTAGTCAGCGCATTGTCCTTCCACAAGGTGATCCAGGGCAAATGGACTCCCACCTATGAGGACCATTTGTAGTCAAAAGCAGTATTTTCGTGAGCTGTGATGTAGCACCATGGATGGAAGACTTCCCACACTGTGAGCCTTGACATAGTCAAAAATACTATGCATAAATAAGACCCGCTAGGTTAAAGGCCTAGGCAAAAATAAGGGCATCTGGCGATCAAAGAGGATATAGAAAACATGTACACGTGAGTGAAACGCAAAGGCGGCTTAGGCAAAAGGTATCCGTTGGTGAAAACCGAAAGGCGGTCTAAACAAAAGTTATGGATGTGGCGTCACGACTATGTCTCGTCGGATCACCTACCTACGTCTATTAGCATTCAAGACTCAAATGGCGAAATCAATTCATTCACTTTCTCTTGGCGGAAGGAGATGAGATAGTGAAATATATGAGCACTAGCATAGTTGAAACTCGGCGAGATTGTTTCGCATAGCTTTTACTTTCATTGTATACAAGCTGCAGCCGTCATACATTTCAAATTAATCGATTCTTTCTTTTGATCTTCACTATTATTGTTTTGCATAAAGTCCAATGATTGCTTTGAATGATTATATGTATTTGATAGTAAACATCATTCCTGAACATCGAAAAGCGAACATAAAGTAATTACTACAGTCCTAGGAATTGAGATGACGACTAAAGTCACCAATGCATTCCTCGCGGGTTACATTCGCAAGAGTACAATTCCCACAGAGACGTCGAGCCTCCTCTGACAAGTCTCCAAGCAATAACAGTTCATCTCGCATACACAGAGGTATTTGTCCCCATCATAATATCTCTCAATCGTCATTCCCCAGCGACGGTATATCCAGGCTCGAAACTTGGTCGGATAGTGCATCGGAGAAATTTACATCTCCGTTATTCCCGGCCGGAGGTCTCGACAAACTTGGTTTCCGTCAAAGGAATCTTGGACATCCACTCCAAACAGTAATCATATATTCCCCCAACAAGGTCTACGCACAAGATCCCCAGTGAAGTATCTCCCAGCTTTTGTTCTTCCAAACAGCATTAATATCTAGGCTCGTAACTTGGTCAGATAGTGCATCGGAGGAATCAAGGACATTTCTTTCAGGGTTTTCAACAACTTCATCCCCAAGCGAAAGTCGAAATGTCCAGCAGGACATTCTTATCTTCTTCAAGATGGATATGTTTTGAAATACCACAACATCTACATTCATACATTAATCATAAAAGTCATAACATGTGCATATATCATTCGTACACATTGTCATATGCTCGCATGCATCATAATCTGCACAAGACTAACTATATCCTGTCAAAGTTTCTTTTTTCCCCAGCAGGTAAAAATTACTTCTTAACGAAAGGTCAAAGATTAATACCCGAAACAAGATGGGGAACCTATCTGAACAAGTGAGACAAATGGTCCAGGATTAATACCCAAAGCAAGACGAGTGTCATACCCCAAAATTTGCCCTCCATCTTCTCAAGATACTCCATACATCCATGATCGAGGATTCCTCGAGGTTGATCACAAATCCTCTCCTAGACAATCAACCCAAACTAGGGTTTGGCATTTCTCGGATCAAGATTGGACTTCTAACATCTCAATGGTCTTCATGCCTCCTCATATGCTTCAAAGATTCTCCATGTCAAGTTTCAAGCCTCACAAGTCAAGTTTCCTCGGACAATTGCTCGGATGGTTGAAAATCGGTTATATTAAACAAAAGTCAGCTGTGGTCAACATACGATCAAACTTCATGATTTTTGGCCAACATCCTCATTTTGAAGTTACATTCATCATTTGATCAAGGGTTGATCATGATTCACCAAGAAAACTCAAGATTTGCTCAAAGTCAAACTTTCTAACTTAGGGTTTCTCGGTGAAAAGTCAACCAAACTTTGGTGATCATAACTTCTTCATACTTTCTCGAAATTTTCCACCACCCTTTGTTTTGAAGGAAATTCCATTCCTACAACTTCATGTCTCACAAGAATGTTCAAAAATTCTTCATTTGGAAGGTATAGATCAAAACATTCTGAGGTCCTTTTCAAAGTCAACAAAAGTAAACTTTTGTTTGAAGATATATTGAGCATGGAAACTCCAATTGAGATGAGACCAAAAGGGTTGGTTAGAGGACTCTTAGAGCTTTCTAAAAGTCCATGAACACTAAAAATGTGGAAAATTGAGCAAGATACACCATTCACAAGTTGGGCAATTTTGAAGAAGTGCACAAAGAAATGCTTCTAAAATCAAAATTTTTGCAAATGGGCTTACTTTTTCTTCATCCAAACTTGCTCCTTATGCAATTAGGAATATCCAAGCCCAATGCCACGAATTTTTATTTTATTTTTCTATTTAATTTGTATTTTATTCATTTAAATGCAAATTAAATTCAAAAATAAAGTATAAAATCAAAATTAAATGCAAATTTGATTTTCTCTCTTCCTTGAGATCCAACAACTCAATAAAACCAGCAAATTTCGAATTTTGGTTGGATATGGCAAGATTTGATTGAAAATTGATCAAAAAGATGGAAATTTAATTTGGAACAAAATCAAATATTTTGTGCATTGATTGATGATTGATTCTTTCTCAAATCAGCTCTAATTCCATCTATTATATATATGACACATACCACATGAATTAGGGTGAAAAAGCGGTTGGAGAAACCCTATTGAAGCTCAAAAATCATGGCATACAAGCAACTAGCGCCTTGGATTTAGGTCGTTTCAATTGATTCTAAGCACTCAAACACATTCCTTGATACCTCTGAGATCGATCCGGACCCTTACATCATCCAAAACCATCAAGAATCAAAATCCAATTCGGTTTGTTCATATATATTTCAAAATCGATTTCTCATATTCATGCATTTTAACACGATTTGTTGTTGTTTTGTGATTAGTAGGAAGTTTGCAAGCATTACAGGCAATTTGATTGCATTTCCATAGCACAAACACGATATGCCATGATTAGGGTTCTTGATCACGAATTAGGGTTTCTCTTAAGCGGAAAAATTGGACCTCGAGACCACTACCATTGCATTGAATGATGTTTCCAATCGATCCATGGTCTTAGATTTTATTTATATTACTTGTGCATGATTTTTGATTTAGCGAGGGTCGTGGCGTCGAGCCAAAGGCCAGAGGATTTTCAAAATTTGAAGCGAGGAAGGTGATGTTTGGCGGAGGCGAGGCGGTCGGGGAGGCGACACTTGTTTTCCTTCTCGCTCCGGTTCCAAGCAGTGATGCGCTAGCTCGATTGGTCAAGGCAAGAGGACTCAAGGTTTGAAGGCAAGGTCACCGTTCGATCCTAGCCATGACACTTATTTTTACAAGTTTGCAAAGTTTCATATTTTCTTATATTTTCTATTTATTTCATTTAATATTTTACATGCAATTTTAATTAATTTCAATATTTTTCTCATGCATTAAAAACACCAAAAATATTTTCCTTTTGCATTATTTCAAAAATGTTTATTTAATTTATAAAATTAAAAATATTATTTTGCATGCATATTTAATTTTATTCATAATTTATCATTTAAATCACTTTTAATTAGTTTTTAATTGTTAAATTATCTCAAAAAATCCCAAAAATTATTTTAGCATATTAATGTTATTTCCAGCATGTCATATTTTTCTCATTCAAAATTTGCATTTTACTAACATTTTCCTCTTATTCGATTCCTCGTATTTTCGATTTCTCATCTTTTCACGGGTTATCCGTTTGGACGATTTCTTTTCTTTTTCTTTTTCCAATAATGTAATTTCTCATGGGATGTAATAGCTTAATTAGGGTTTTATCTTCCGCATTTTAAATTATGTATACGCCCAAAGCCATGTAATAGCGTAGGATTTATCTTTCCGCACCTTTCGCATTTAATTTCCGCACCTATAAAGCTGCTAGTAATTAGGCGTGTGGAAAGATAAAATTGAACATAGCCCACTAATTTTCAAGATAACATGAATCTGAATTCAACACACTCTTTCACACATGCACCCCTTAGGGTAATTCTCTCTCGTTGCCTTACGAATTCAAATGGTCATGTCCCTCGAACGTAGAGGTATCTTACCACCGTTGCCTTCCAAACAAATCATCATAGTCCCTTCGATACGAAGATCATAAGACCCACGATGTCGCCTCCGAATACATGATCTTGACCCTCGATTGCCGCCTCTGAAAATGATGATCGTCCTTGAATGTGCTAGGATACATCCTACAAGTTGCCTTCCATGACCATCCGATGTCCCTTGAATGTCCGCTTACATCCAGCGATGGGTTACCTACCAACTAATGGTATGGATAGCGCTATTCTAAAGGAAAGTAAAATAACACAAAAACGACCATTCTGAGTAGGTAATAAGACTTTTAGTTGCTTGCTCTATCAAAATAAATTTCACACCTCACACTTTTGTCAAAGTTCAAACTCTTTTCAAAAACAAAACATTTCGAACACTTTGTATACATTCCTACATGAATCATTACAAAGTCAAAGCGAAATGCCTTTTCAAAACATTTTCAAACACACGAAAGCACAATTTCAAAGTGATCTAAGAGCAACTAAGGCAGTAGATAACTACGGATGGAAAGTGCTAATACCTTCCCTTTCACCTTCTCCCTTACTCGAGAATCTAACGAAGGTCTTTTCTACTTTTTACCTTCCCTTAATTGGATAAAAGAAAAGTGGTGGCGACTCTTGCTATCCGCACATTTGATACAAAACCTACAAAGTCGGTTCACGTGTTCTGGCTGGCGACTCTGCGGGAGACACCTAAAGAGAGAATGCCTTAGGGATTTTTAGAACACCTTTATTGCTTTACATTTGACTTGCTTGCTTTATCTTTAAGGGTTTCTTGGGTATTATATTTGTGGGATCCTACACGGATCGGGTTTCCTTTTAGGTAAGTAGCAATAAATCGTCGTGACCGTTAGGCGTATATCGAAGCGGTCAACATGATAGCTACGTTAGCGTGACACTTTGGATGTCTGATACTATTCATTCCCAAGTTGAGGATAGTATTTGGCTTCTGCGTGGTGTCATCAGCGCTAACTAAACTTTTAGAACCTTAATTGACCCATCTTGGCCATTAGAAGGTAGTGAGATGGCGGCTTTGGTCAGACTAAGGTTGGGCGATACTCGATGCTACGCTCATTGAGATCGGACTTTTGGGATATTTTCGATCGACCACTTGGTAGTCGTATTGAAATAAGCGCCTACGAGAAAGATCAATGATATGAGATTCCTAGAACCGGTTACTATTATAGGACGGGATGAACCAACTCGAACTTTTGGTGGGGTAATCACCTATACCTCATACAAGCCTTAAACCTAGGCTCATTGTGTGAATTGTTTGTGTGTGCTAAACATGACATCATGACATCATCGCATTGCATATCATTTATAACAATTTCAAGGACCTAGGTTTATCTTTGCTCTGTTTTGTAGGGGTATTGTGGCTTCTAGAAAGACTATCCGAATCAACCATGGGTATATCTTCTCATTTCGAAAATTGGTTTGAAATTCCCGATCATGCCCGTTCATCAAGAGACAAGGTTATCTACTTGACTTGGTTATCTCGGTTTTGAAGAAGATATGATGCATGTCTATTCGGTTTTGATCAAAACACCATTGCTTTACATTCCCAGTTATCGATTGGTTCCTACCTTGGAAGAGTTCTCTAAGCTACTTGGGAGGCCTATTCTTGACCAAATGCCATTCAACGGTTTAGAAAAGGTTCCTAGGTACGAAGATATTGCATCCGCCTTACATCTTAAGCGCTCAGACATTGAAGCCAATTGGGAAACTAGAAGCGGAGTTAAGGGTTTACTTGCCAAGTTCCTAATTAAGAAAGCCTGAGAATTCCTCAAAGTTATGAGTTTCCATGCATTTGAAGATATTGTGGCCTTGCTAATCTATGGTTTGGTTCTATTCCCTAACTCGGATCAATTCATAGATGTCAACACCATCAAGTTGTTCCTTACTCGCAATCCTGTGCCCACCTTACTTGGAGATATTCTACATTCTCTCCACACTCGTACCATCAAAAGACAAGGAACTCTCATGTGTTGTATACCGTTGCTTTCCAGGTGGTTTATTTCGCACCTTCCTCCATCAGTTTTGAAGAACGAAGAAAGATTGAAGTGGTCTCAAAGGCTAATGTCACTCTCTCATTCAGATATCCGTTGGAATCTTTTCTCTCAAAAGGATTTCGCCTTCATTGAGCGCTGTGGAGAATTCCCTAATGTACCACTACTTGGTATAAGGGGAGGTATTACTTACAACCCTTCTTTAGCTCCACGTCAGTTTGGTTTTGCTCGAAGAGATGGTCCACATGATATGCTTCTCCAAGACATTGTGTTCGATTACAATCACGATCTCGAGTTCAAGCGAAGGTTCATACGCTTGGGGCATGGTAAAGAAGGCGATACCAAGACTTTGGGGCACCAAACTCCATTCCTTGGGAACCTTACCTCAAATGGGTGCGAGTTCGAGCTCAAAACCTCATGATGCCATTCACGCTGTTTTACGGTAATTATGGAACCGATTGCTATGGGTGACATACCTATCTTTCCCCATCTGACATGCCTACTTGATTTTGAAGACTTGAAGAGATCTGGATTGACTTAAAGAAGGGGATACCTTTGAAGCTCGGTGTTATGCAAGTGAGAAGAAAGTGCTAGAGTTAACAAAGCTACTTCACGAGGCGGAACATTAGCGCCTACCTCGGCACCAAAGGAAGCACCATGGGAGACTTAAAGCTCTAGGATTTATATGTTTTCTTTTATTGTTTTGAACTATCTTTTGTACTTAAAAAGAAAGAATGAAGAGAACTAATAAATGTTTGTTCATTGCTTGTTTAACAAATTTAAATCTCTAAGGTCCTTGAAAACATTGCATTGCATTCGCATAAACATTGCATATCATAGCATAACATTGCATCACGGTACATTGAAGAATGGTTTCTCATTCTCTCGCTATTTATTTTAAAATGGCTCTTGAGCAGTTCAAAGATCTTCAAGCTCGAATGCTCGGTTTCGAGATGTTCACCGCTTGGTCAAGGCCAAGAAGATCTGAAAAAGCTCATCACTAAGAAGAAGAAGGTTGTTGGTCTCCTCGACATGGGCAGGCTACAAAGGTGGTCCTAAAGTGGTCGGTCGGATGAGCTCTTTGAAGGAAGTATCAAGAAGGAGGATGAGCAAAGTGACAAGGGTGATGGCGGTAGCGGCATGAGCACGAAAAGACTATGATAATGGCCAATATTCTGATGAAGATGACAAGTATAAGGAACTTGAAGACCGTCTGAATGTTGTGGAAAACCTGAAGATGTCTGGGTTGAATTTTGATGATCTGAGTCTTGTTCCGGTGTCGTGATTCCTCCCAGTTCAAAGTTCAACTTTTGCTAAGTATGATGGCATGTCTTGCCCTAATGCATTTGAAATCCTATGTTCGGAAGATTAATCCCATGCGATGAAAGTTGTGGATGCACTATTTTCAAGAGTTTGTCAGGAACTCGATTGGGTGGTATTATCGGCTAGAGAATGGCCAGTATCCATACTTGGGTGACTTGGTGATGCTTTCTCGGATAGTACAATGTGAATTGACACCACTCGCATGCAACTATAAAGCATGTCTATGGGTCGTGACGAGAAGTTCAAGGTATGCTCGAAATGGAGATCTAGCGAGTTCAACCACCCTTGTCCAATAGGGGTTGGTCGATATGTTCATGGAAACAGCGGGGCCCATTCTTGATCATCGATTGGAAACTCTTGATAGGATTCAAGTAAATCTTGAATGTATTGAAGATGGTATCAAAGTGGAAAGATTCGAGACAGTCATCTTCAAATGTTGCGAAGATCTTTTGGTGGTAAGAAACCAATCTTGTATGGTCGGAAAAGCCGAGCCAAGACCGACGCGCTCAATCTGTGAGGCGGTTGTGATCTCGATCTGCATCAGCAACCTCGGTGAGACAGCGTGTAACGAGCAGCACGAAGATTTCTGAAGATCAACATGTCATTGTCATGACCTTGAAACACATGTTGAAAGCGGTGATAACCTTGAGGGACCCTCCTCAAATGTCAACACTTCCTCTCAGGATACAATCCTAATGCTAAGTGTGCTTACCATTCCAATAGCCACTGGACATAACAACGATGATTGTTGGGCTCTGAAGAACAAGATTCAAGATATGATTGAAGCTAAGCGGTTGAGTTTGATCCTCTGTTGAGACTCAGAATGTGATCAGCGCCTATGCCTAACCATAGCAAGGTTCCAACGTTGTTGGTGGCGATACTACGTCTTCAACATAGATGACTTGACTATTCCTCGATGGTGTTAAGAAGAATTTGCTGCAAGCGGTGTCAATCGGGATGCCCAAAGAACTATCGTTGGTGCCCATACGCACGATGGTTTTGCTTGGTTGAGAAGGCGTGTTCGGTTCATGATGGATAAGCGTGAGATACTATTTCTAAAACCACTGTCTGAGCGTGTGAAGAAATGTCTAAGCGAAGATTGATAATGTGAATGGCGCACCATCATGTGGGATACCTTGGGGCAGCCAAGTGGAAAATATGATTACATGGTGAAGTACTTTTTCTGAAAGCTACAAGATTCCTATTGAAGATGTTAAGCGACGGATGGGGTGACGATTTCCCAGAAGACTATGCTGATGTTAACACAATAAGAATTTCCTCTATTGATTCTGTGCCTAGAGTGGCACCTCTCATCATTACCTCTCCAAGACCAGTCCCATATTCCTCGTACAAGGCTATTCCTTGGAATTATGGAGCTAATGTTTACTATCATGGTGTCAAGCAAGACCCTCTAACTATTGAAGATCTTACAGTTGAAGCTACCGTTCCTGACATTGACAACATCACCGGATCAAGTAAGGTGACGAGCCGGAAGGGTTTCTCTCGAAATATCTCCTCCAAAGACAACTGCGACTCATTTCGCATTCCGTATTCAATCCATTCCCAAGCTAGAGGAAAGAACCGGTGACTAAATCACCTTTCGGCCAGAAGTACCAAAGGAAGTTCTTGAAGACACCTCGAAGCGAGAAATGGAGGAAATTAGAAGATTATCAAGAAAAGTGACTACAATGTTGTGGAGCAGTTGGGACAAACTCAGTCCAAGATCTCCATACTTGCTCGCTCTTGTGCTCGAGGCTCATACTAGCCTTGGTGAAATTTCTAAAGAATGCTCACGTCTTGAGACACTACTCTTGACCAGTTTGAAGTTTGTATTGCTAGCACAGTTTGCCAACAACGGCCTAGGCTTCTCGATCTTGATTTGACTCTAGGAAAGAAACACAACAAAGCCTTGCACATCTGTTGAATGCAAGGTACTACCTTATCTCATGTTTTGGTGGATCTGGTTACGCTCACGAATATCCTTCCAAGGCGCTTTTGATCGACTTGATATCGAAGGGTTGGTTACGAGACCCGGTGATATAATTGTGAGAGCTTTTGATGGTTCTAGCGAGCAGTACTTGGAAGCTCATTACGCGATCAAAGTCGGTTCCCAAACTTTTGATTCCACTTTCTTTGTCATGGACAACCGTCCATTACTCTTGCCTACTTGGGCCCTTGGATACATGGGGCGGTATTACCTCTACCTTGCATCGGTGAAGTATCGGTGAAGGAAAGTTGTTACGATATGTGGTGAAGAAGAATACATGGTCGATCGTCTGGGTCATTACGATACCTCGGGTGGAAGGTGAATTCTTGAGACTCTCAAGCTTTTGAAACAATCCCAGTCATGCCTGTGACTCTCCGCCCTCTTGAAGTTACACAAGCTCCGCCTAGGATGGCCTCATTGAAAGATGCTCAGTGCTGTTGAAGAAGGAGGTAGTGCTACTTGGGGATAGCTCACGATATTCCTTTCAAATCGACAAGGCGGTTTAGGCTTCACCATCAAGGTCGAGAAGATGACCACGCCATGAGCGTGCTTGGCCAACTTCCTTTCGCATCGGCCAGTGGAATCCATGCTATAGAAGGCGGCGGCGACTTGACATCGGCAAGTGGATCTTCCCAACTCGGACAATGGGCTCGACAATTGGAACCGAAGGCGTCATACCAATCTCCTTTAGGCGGGAGTAATTGCTCTTGTTTTGTTTTGCTTTTCGTATTTTCTATGTTTTGAATAATAAACTCTAAAGCCTAGTGCCTTACCGGGCATCGTGGCTCGTTTGTGAGGTTATTATCATCATTTGCATATTTTCATTCAATAAAATCGTTGGACTTTTGCATTCAATTGTTGCTTTCTTCTTTTACTTTATCACCTTCAAAGCTATGTGTTTCTTACACACCCCGTGATACACTACGAATCACTCCGAATCTCGTTGATAACGACTATGCTATTGCTAAATATGACTTGATAATCCGATCTACCAAGCCGAAGGCGAAGGTGAGGAAGATTGTGAAGTGCCGGAGAACTTGCGGACTACTACAGCAAGAAGGCGAGTTATCTGACCACCGAAGAGCAAGTTGAGGTTGTGAATTTGGAGTGCTGATGAAGGCAGAAAAGAGATCAAGATAGGAGGCGGGTCTTGAGAGCAGTGTTAAAGAAGGATTGATTCAAATGCTACGAGACTATATCGAGGTTTTGCTTGGTCCTCGAAGACATGCGGGTTTGGACATTGATATTGTGGTACAGATTGCGACAAAGAAGGTTTTCTCCCAATAAAGCAGAAGGTTAAATCGCATCGTCACGAGATGTCAGAGAAAATCAAAGCCGAAGTTATGAAACAGTTCAACGTCGGTTTCTTAGCTGTTACTTCCTATCCACAATGGGTTGTGAATGTGGTTCCTGTGCCTAAGAAGGATGGTAAAGTTCGAATGTGTGTGGATTACAGAGATCTGAACAAAGCGAGTCCGAAAGATGATTTCCCACTTCCTCATATTGATGTTCTGGTCGACAACACCGCTCAACATAAGGTCTTCTCCTTCATGGATGGCTTCTCCGGTTACAATCAAATTAAAATGGCTCCTGAAGACATGGAGAAGACTACTTTCGTTACACAGCGGGGCACTTTTTGCTACAAGGTTATGCCGTTCGGATGAAAACCGAGCACCACTTATCGGTGCTATGGTGACATTATTTCATGACATGATTCATCACGAGATAGAGGTCTCGTCGGCGACATGATAGCTCGATCCGGTGAAGAAGAACATCTTGATCATTTGCGAAACTCTTTGTGATTGAAGAAGTGCGGACTAAGACTCAATCCTAACAAGTGCACCTTTGGAGTCGGTCAGGAAAGCTCCTAGGGTTTGTTGTCGATGGTAAAGGTATTGAAGTCGATCCGCCAAGGTTAAAGCAATTCAAGAGATGCTGACTCCACGCAGAAGGAGTCGGAGGTTTCTTGGGCGATTGAACTACATTGCGGATTCATTGCACATCTAGCTGCTACTTGTGAGCCAATCTTCAGTTCTTTGAAGAAGATCAAGTGGTAGAATGGAGCAGCGATTGCGGATCACTTTTGACAAAATCAAGGAGTACCTACATAATCCTCTATCACGATGCCACGAAGGAAGACCTCTTATCATGTACTTGTGATTAGAGGCTCAATGGGGTGTGTGTTGGGGCAACATGGCGAGTGCAGTCGAAAAGAGCATGCAATATACTACCTTAGCAAAAGTTTACATTGTGAAACAAGATACTCACTCGAGAAAACTTGCAGCGCTTTAACTTGGGCTGCTCGCCGACTAAGGCGGTATATGTTGACTCACACTACTTTGTTGATTTCAAGATGGATCCGATAAAATACATTTTGAGAAACCACTCTCTCGGAAGAATAGCAAGATGGCAAATGATCTTAACAGAATATGACATCCGGTACACTTCTCGAAAGCAATCAAAGGAAGTGTAGTAGCCGATCATTTGGCTCATCAAGCCGTAGATGACTATCGATCTATGCGGTTCAATTTCAGACGAAGATGTTTTACTAGTTAGTGATTGCGAAGAACGGGCCAGACGAAGGACACGAACAAGGATCGATGGACCATGGTCTTTGATGGAGCCTCAAACTTGGCAATGGCATTGGCGCCATCATTACATCCCTACAGTGGACACGCCTTTCACTTGATTGTTTCAATTGCACTAACAACATGGCCGAATATGGCGTGCATCATGGGTATCAAAACTGCTATTGACTTAAGAATCAAGTTCTTGCAAGTATATGGAGACTCGACTTTGGTGATCGATCGATTAAGGCGAGTGGGATCTGAAGCATCAGATCTTATTCCGTATCGAGCAGCATGAGTTTGATCCCTACTTGAAGAGATTACTTTTGATCATATTCCACGAGAAGAGAATCGGTTGGCGGGCATTAGCTCTATGTCATCTATGTTCAGGTCGGATGGGACAACGAGGCTCCCGGATCATCATTGAGAAGTTTGTGAACCGGTCTTGTTATGAGCTTGATCGAAGAGAAACCTTGGTACTACTGACGTGAAGAGGTATCTTGAGACTCGGGAATATCCAGAGGGCATCGTCAACGATAAAGTTCTTGAGAAGATTTGCATCCAAATTCTTCCTCGACAGCATCTTATACAAAGCGCAATCACGACTTGTGCTTACTCATTGTGTAGACGAGAAAACAACAATATGTATCATGGAAGAGTTACGAAGGCGCATTTGGTACTCATTCTAGCGGACATCGATGGCTAAGAAAATTTTGAGAACGAGGTTACTATTGGTCCACCATGGGCGATTGTCACCACTACTCGATCTTGTCACAAATGCCAGATTTATGCAGACAAAGTGCACGTACCTCCAGTATCTCTGAATGTCCTGACAGCTCCTTGGCCTTTTGCAATGTGGGGCATTGACATGATCGGAGAAATCAAGCCCACGGCTTCCAACGGACATCGTTTCATCCTTTTGGCAATTGACTATTTCACCAAGTGGGTAGAAGCAGCCTCGTTTGCATCCGTTACCAAGAATGTTGTGGCTCATTTCATCAAGCACAATCTTATCTGTCGGTATGGCACTCCTGAAAGGATTATCACGGATAATGGCTCTAATATCAACAACAAGATGATCACCGAACTCTGCACGCAATAATGGCTCTAATCTCTTGTGTACGGTATGGAAGCAGTCCTACCCATCAAGGTTCAGATACTCTCGACCAGAGTCCTCCAGGACGCAGAGTTAGGCGAAGATGATTGGATCCAACTCGCCTTGACGGATTAACTTGATTGATGAGAAGCGGCTCGCGTCCATACGCCATGGACGGATCTATCGAGCGAATGATCGGAGCATTTAACAAGAAGGTCAAGCAAGAGTCTACCAAGTTGGCGATCTAGTAGTCAGCGCATCATTCTTCTACAAGGTGATCCAGGGGCAAATGGACTCCCACCTATGAGGGACCATTTGTAGTCAAAACGGTATTTTCGGTGGAGCTATGATACTTAGCACCATGGATGGTGAAGACTTCCCATACCACATGAGCGAGACATAGTCAAAAATACTACGCATAAAAGAGACCCAGGTCGGTGACCTAGGAAAAATAAGGGCATCCTTGCGAACCAAAGGGTTCGGGCAAAATTTAAGCATATATACAAAACATGTACACCGGCAAGTCGAAAACACGAAAAGGCGGCTTGGGCAAAAGGGTATCGGTGGTGAAAACCGAAAGGCGGTCTAGGCAAAAGTTAGGGATTTAAGCGTCGACTATGTCCGTCGGATCACTGCTCCCAAACTACTATCGGCATTCAAGATTCAAATGGCGAAGATCAATTCATTCACTTTCTCGTGACAAGGAGATGAGATAGTTGAAATATATGAGTACTAGCATAGTTGGAACTTAACGAGATTGTTTCCATAGCTTTTACTTTCTTTGTGTACAAACTACTTGGCGATCGCCACATTTCAAATAAATACAAGTTTCCTTCTCTTTACAATTTTTGCTATTGTTGTTTGCATAAAGTCCAACGCTTGCTTTGAATGATTATATGCATCGACAATAAGAATCTATTTCACAAACATGCGAAAAGTGAACATGCAAAGTAATTACTAGGACTCGAGTTGAGATGGCGAAAGTCACCAAGGTATACCCTATGAGCATGATCCCGTAGAGATGTCGCTCACAATAAACCTTCCCAGTAGGTGAGGAGAATCCCGGTGGTTCCACTCAACTTAGCCGGATCACACTCGTCTTTGAGCCATAACATTGCATCCCCAGCCAAGATATTTATCCCCGGCAGATGTCTCTCAACCTTTTTTTCCCAAGTATCGGACCTAACTTTGACTCTCCCGGTGAGATCCCGGTAGAGTACCTCCAGGACTCTCCCAGTGAGGTCTGTTTATGAAACTCTCAACAATATCTAGGCCTGAAACTTGGTCAGATAGTGCACCGGAGGAATCAAAGTTATCTTTCTTCTCGGGATCTCCATCCTCAAGCAATCGAAATCTCCAAGGAACATCCATCTTCTTCAAGATGGATATGTTTTGAAATACCACAACATCTATCATTCATACATTTCTCATATATGCATATGTCATTCATACACATCGCATCATTACTTGCATAAGACTAATCAATATTCTATCGAATTTCTCTTGTTTTCTCAAAACAAGTGAAAAATCGCTTTAAGCAGGTCCGAGTTAAGACCGAATCCAGACGGAAAACTATCGAAAGACCGCCCTAGTTGTCCTCGACAAGCGGTCGAGATTAAGACCCGAATCCAGGCGGAAAACTATCGAGCGACCACCTCGTTGTCCTCCGACAACGGATCCGAGGATTAATACGAAGCTAGGCAGGAGACCCTATCCGTGCGATCACAAGTTATCCTCCGATAACAGCGGTGGATCAATACCGATGCACGGGGAAGATATCCACATTTTGCCAACTACTATTCCCTCGGAGTAATCGGCCGAAGATCTACTCGACTCGTATATATCAAGCAGCAACTCACAGCGGTGTACGACTCAGTTGCCTTGGATGGCATCTTAAGCCCATCTCCGACTACTTGTCAACAACTCTCCACTTTCAGAATGCTGCATATTTGGTTAAAAATCAATACAAATCAATAACTTCATTCAAAGATGAGCACGAAGTCTAGCGTACGACTCCTCGGATGGCATCGTAAGCCCATCTCCACTCCTTCGAAGCGTCTCTGAGCCTAGCATCGGCTCACTCCCGGCATCGATCTTTCGGATGGCATCTTAAGCCCATCCCCGTCAGTTCTCCTATCAACAATATCGAGTCTAGCGTATGACTCATTCCCCAGCGAAGTCTCCAACTTCTCCAAATGGCATCTGTAAGCCCATTCCCGCATCATCAACCAACCGCGAGTGCAAATTTTCAGGTGTACTCGAGTGTTCAATCATCTTCTACCTCAAGGTCACGAAAGGCGAGCACGCCAATCTAACCCTTCCAATACAAGAAGATTGAACAGGGGCAGCTGTCATACCCCAAAATTTGCCCTCCATCTTCTCAAGATACTCTATACATCCATGATCAAGGATTCCTCGAGGTTGATCGGACAAATCCTCTCCTAGACAATCAACCCAAACTAGGGTTTGGCATTTCTCAGATCAAGATGGACTTCCAACATCTCCAATGGTCTTCATGCCTCCTCATATGCTTCAAAGGTTCTCCATGTCAAGTTTCAAGCCTCACAAGTCAAGTTTCCTCAGACAATTGCTTAGATGGTTGAATATCAGTTGTATTGAACAAAAAGTCAACTGTGGTCAACATACAGTCAAACTTCATGATTTTTTTGGCCAACATCCTCATTTTGAAGTTACATTCATCATTTGATCAAGGGTTAATCATGATTCACCAAGAAAACTCAAGATTTGCTCAAAAGTCAAACTTTCTAACTTAGGGTTTCTCAGTGAAAAGTCAACCAAACTTTGACTGATCATAACTTCTTCATAATTTCTCAGAAATTTTTCCACCACCCTTTGTTTTGAAGGAAATTCCATTCCATACAACTTCATGTCTGACAAGAATGTTCAAAAAATGCTTCATTTGGAAGGTATAGATCAAAACATTACAGGTCCTTTTCAAAGTCAACAAAAAGTAAACTTTTTGTTTTGAAGATACATTGAGCATGGAAACTCCAATTGAGATGAGACCAAAAGGGTTGGTTAGAGGACTCTTAGAGCTTTCTAAAAAGTCCAAGAACACTCAAAAATGTGGAAAATTGAGCAAGATACACCATTCACAAGTTGGGCAATTTTGAAGAAGTGCACAAAGAGAAATGCTTCTAAAAATCAAAATTTTTGCAAATGGGCTTACTTTTTCTTCATCCAAACTTGCTCCTTATGCAATTAGGAATATCCAAGCCCAATGCCACGAATTTTTATTTTATTTTTATATTTAATTTGTATTTTATTCATTTAAATGCAAATTAAATTCAAAAATAAAGTATAAAATCAAAATTAAATGCAAATTTGATTTTCTCTCTTCCTTGAGATCAAACTCAATAAAACCAACAAATTTGAAATTTGGTTGGATATGCAATTTGATTGAAAATTGATCAAAAGATGGAAATTTGATTTGGAACAAAATCAAATATTTTGTGCATGATTGATGATTGATTCTTTCTCAAATCGGCTCTAATTCCATCTACTATATATACACATACCACACAATTAGGGTAGAAAAAGCGGTGGAGAAACCCTATTGAAGCTCAAAAATGCATGGCATACAAGCAACTAGCGACCTTGGATTTAGGTCGTTTCAATTGATTCTAAGCACTCAAACACATTCCTTGATACCTCCTGAATCGATCCAGACCCTTACATCATCCAAAACCATCAAGAATCAAGAAATCCGAATTCGGTTTGTTCATATATATTTCAAAATCGATTTCTCATATTCATGCATTTTAACACGATTTGTTGTTGTTTTGTGATTAGTAGGAAGTTTGCAAGCATGCAGGCAATTTGATTGCATTTCCATAGCACGAAACACGATATGCCATGATTAAGGTTCTTGATCACGAATTAGGGTTTCTCTTAAACGGAAAAATTGGACCTCGAGACCACTACCATTGCATTCGGAATGATGTTTCCAATCGATCCATGGTCTTAGATTTTATTTATATTACTTGTGCATGATTTTGATTTAGCGAGTCGTGGCGTCGAGCCAAGGCCGAGGATTTTCAAAATTTGAAGCGAGGAAGATGAAGTTTGGCGGAGGCAGCGGTCGAGGCGACACTTGTTTTCCTTTACTCGCTCGGTTTCCAAGCGGTGATGCGCTAGCTCGGTTGGTCAAGGCAAGAGGACTCAAGGTTTGAAGGCAAGGTCACCAGTTCGATCCCTGGCCATGACACTTATTTTTTACAAGTTTGCAAAGTTTCATATTTTCTTATATTTTCTATTTATTTCATTTAATATTTTACATGCAATTTTAATTAATTTCAATATTTTTTCTTATGCATTAAAAAACACCAAAAAATATTTTCCTTTTTGCATTATTTCCAGAAAATGTTTATTTAATTTATAAAATTAAAAAATATAATTTTGCATGCATATTTAATTTTATTCATAATTTATCATTTAAATCACTTTTAATTAGTTTTTAATTGTTAAATTATCTCCAAAAATCCCAAAAATTATTTTAGCATATTAATGTTATTTCCACATGTCATATTTTCTCATTCAAAATTTGCATTTTACTAACATTTTCCTCTTATTCGATTCTCTCGTTATTTTAGTTTCTTATTCTTTTCTTTTTCCAATTATGTAATTGCTCATGGGATGTAATAGCCTTCGAATTTTAAATTATCGCAAAGCCATATAAACTGCTAGCATTTTAATTAGGCGTAGTATGGCAAGATAAAATTGAACATAGCCCACTAATTTTCAAGATAACATGAATCGAATTCAACACACTCTTTCACATACCCTTAGGGTAATTCTCTCTCGTTGCCTTACAATTCAAATGGTCATGTCCTCGAGCGTAGAGGTATCTTAGCACCGTTGCCTTCCAAACAAATCATCATAGTCCCTTGATACAAAGATCATAAGACCCACGATGTAGCCTCCGAATACATGATCTTGACCCTCGATTGCCGCCTCGAAAATGATGATAGTCCCTTGAATGTGCTAGGATACTTCCTGAAGTTGCCTTCCATGACCATCCGATGTCCCAGATGTCCGCTTACATCCAGATGGAGTTACCTACCAACTAATGGTATGGATAGCGCTATTCTAAAGGAAAGTAAAATAACACAGCGACCATTACGAGTAGGTAATAAGACTTTTAGTTGCTTGCTCTATCAAAATAAATTTCACACCTCACACTTTTGTCAAAGTTCAAACTCTTTTCAAAAAACGAAACATTTCCGAACACTTTGTATACATTCCTACATGAATCATTACAAAGTCAAAGCGAAATGCCTTTTCAAAACATTTTTCAAACACACAGAAAGCACAATTTCAAAGTGATCTAAGAGCAACTAAGAGCCCGTAGATAACTACGGATGGAAAAGGGTGCTAATACCTTCCCTTTTCATAACTCCCTTACTCGAGAATCTAACGAAGGTATTTTTCTGTACTTTTTACCTTCCCTTAATTGGATAAAAGAAAATTCGGTGGCGACTCTTGCTATCCGCACATTTGCGATACAAAAACCTACAAAGTCAGTTCACCGTGTTACAACGGGAAACCCTATCTGAAAGACCATACGAATCTTTTCCAAATGGAAGGTCCAGGATTAATACCGAAGCAAGACCGGAAACCCTATCCAAAAGACCATACGAATCTTTTCCAAATGGAAGGTCCAAGATTAATACTCGAAACAAGATGGGAAACCCTATCTGAAAGACCATACGAGTTGTCCTCCGACAACAGGCACTGGAATAACACCCGAAGCAAGACGGGAAAACTATATGCATTGACTACGCCTCGGAAATAATTGGGGCGAAGACTTGCGATTCCTTTTATTATCAGCGGCAACTACAGTGCGGCGTGCGACTCGGTTGCCGGATGGCATCTTAAGCCCATCTCCGACTACTTGTCGACCTCTCTCCCTGTCGAGAATCTGCATATTTGGTTAAAACCAATACAAACCAATAACTTCATTCAAAGGCGGCGTGAAGTCTAACGTGCGACTCAACATCGTTCTCTCGGATGGCATCTTAAGCCCGTCTACGTGCTCCCTTCTATCTTCAAGTTTATCTCTGAGTCTAACGTGCGGCTCGTTCCCGGCATCGACCTCTCCGGATGGCATCTTAAGCCCATCTCCGATGTTTCTCCTATTCACGGCGTTCGTAAGTCTAGCATCGACTCACTCCCTAACAGATCGCGATTACATGTCTGATGGGAGAACTAACTTTTGGAAATTGTTTTGCTTTTATCGCAAATGTTGCGGATAGCAAGTCGCCACGAATTTTCTTTTATCCAATTAAGGGAAGGTGAAAAGAGCAGAAAAAGACCTTCGTTAGATTAAAGTAAGGAGAAGGTTATGAAAGGGAAGGTATTATCACCCTTTTCATCCGTGAGTTATCTATGGGCTCTTAGTTGCTTTTAGCTCACTTTAAAATTGCTTTACGTGTGTGTTTGAAAATGTTTCAAAAACATTTCGAACACCGTATACATTCAGGTGAATCATTATGAAGTCAAAGCGAAATTCCTTTCCAAACATTTTTCAAACACACACACGGAAAGCAATTTTTAAAGTGAGCTAAAACAACTAAACCAATCTACGGATGAAAGTGCTATCTTCACTCTTCTCCCTTACTCGTTAACGGTCTTTTCTTCACCTTCCTGTGGATAAAAATGTCGTGGCGACTCTTGCTATCATCATTGAAAAACAAAACAAAAAAAGTCGATTCTCACCGTATTATCTTGTGGAAGGTTTGGCCACATAAAGCCTTTTTTCTTCAAATTATATGGATATCCTAACCAGACCCCCTATGTCAAGCCTAAAACTAACAAGACACCATATACTCAACAATGGTGGAAAAAGACTGCAGCCCTGATAGCTCACACCTCCCTTAGAGTTTCTTCCAAAGAAGACTAGTACTTTAACAGTGGATGCTCTAAACACATGACTGGAATCAAGAATCTGCTGAGTGATGTCAAAACTCATACTACTAGTTATGTCACTTTTGGAGATGGAGCTAGAGGAGAAATCAAAGGTGTTGGAAACTTGGACTGCCCTGGAGTTCCAAACCTAAATGATGTGTTGCTCGTAAATGGTTTAACTGCTAATCTCATAAGTATCAGTCAACTATGTGATCTAGGATTCAAGTTCAACTTCACCAAGTCTGAATGCCTTGTTACAAATAAAGAACAAGAAGTTGTAATGGGAGGAGTCAGATCAAAGGACAACTGCTACTTATGGGAGTCTGAGAACACTAACTACTCTTCTGTGTGCTCTATAGCCAAAGAAGAAAAGGAAGTAAAACTGTGGCACCAAAAACTTGGTCATTTACATCTTGGAGGGATGAAAAAGATCATATCCATGGATGTTGTCAGAGGGATACCAAAGCTTCAGATTGATGAAGGAAGAGTCTGTGGTGAATGTCAAGTTGGAAAGCAAACTAGAATGTCACATCCAAAGACAAGACATCTAACCACCTCCAAGGTGCTGGAACTTCTACATATGGAACTGGTGGGTCCCATGCAGGTAGAAAGTCTTGGTGGAAAGAGATATGCTTATGTTGTTGTGGATAATTTTTCCAGATTCACCTGGATAAACTTCATTAGGGAAAAATCCGATGTATTTGATGTCTTTAAAGAATTATGCAAAAGACTTCAAAGAGAAAAGGAAGAATGCATTGTCAGAATCAGAAGTGATCATGGAAAGGAATTTGAAAATAGTAAGTTTGATGAGTTCTGTTCTTCAAAAGGAATCAATCATGAGTTTTCTTCACCTATAACTCCTCAACAAAATGGAGTTGTGGAAACGAAAAACAGAACTATACAGGAATCTTCTAGAGCAATGATACATGCCAAGAAGCTTCCTATTCATTTTTGGGCTAAAACTATGAATACTGTGACACCCCGATTTAATTTAAATATTAATTAAGTGAGGATTTAATTATTTAATTAAATGAAGTCTCGAGTATTAATTTTAGTGGATTAATTGGGTCATTAAATGAGGAAATGTATTGAGGTGTGCGAGAGTAAGCGGTGGGTGTAAGAGTAAATCACTCTAATAATTATTAAGTTTTAATTATTTTATTTTATTGGAATAATTAAAGGAACATTAAAAGGAATATAAAAGGAAAAGAAAGGAAATAATAGGTTTTGGAGAAAGCTTTTCACGTGGAATTGGAGAGAAAGAGAAGAGAGGAAAAGACACCAGAGAATCGAAGAATCATCGCGAGGTAAGGGTGGTTTCGATCGATTAATATGCCTTATGGGTTTGGGAATCATAGGGATGATTGGGTATGTTAGAAATTTGAATTATGATGATTATGAGTTATAGGAATAAACCTATTTGTGTCGGTGTTGGAATTAGGAATCATAAGTATGTCGGATAATTGATAAGGGTGAATAAACCATGTTGTTTGATGTTAAAATGGTGTGGCCGCGATGAAATGATGTTCCTAATGTACCAAATCGTATTAGTAAGTTTGGAAATGAGTAAGAATGGAAAGTCTTTGTCAAAAGTAGCAAAAATCTTTATGGTCGTGGGAACCGGTTCCACTGGGGAGGAACAGAGTTCCCGATGTTAATTATGGCGGGAAAAATAGACTCGGGCGGTTCTGTATATGTGAACGGTTCCCCATTCAAAAACCAGGAGGTATTTTTAACTCACGGAACGGTTCTGTATAGGTAGGAACAGGGTTCCATGTGCATTTTCAATTTTCTAAAACTTCAAAATTCATATTTTCTAAACCATAACTCAGATTCGGTGCCGTTTTCGTTATTTCCTAAATTTCAAATACTACCTTTTAGAAAGAAAAATATTATTTTGCTAAATTATTTTTAAAATGGTCGCTCCGATTTTTGAAAAGGATGAGTAATTAAGAATAATGAGAACTATTATGAATGGTATGAGTTACACGATGAGGTATTGATGCTTCTGTTATATAATTATTATTCATTTTGATTGAATGAGATACCTTTGGTGAATTGACATGATGTGATTTGTATTAATATCATGATATGTGAAATGATGATGGCATGCTTTTATGATGCATGCATATACATTATTGATTTGGTTCATTCCATTGTGCGGAAGTGGTGGTTGAGCCAATAGACTTACGGAGGTTGAGGTAGTGAGGCTGGATTCTTGACCCAATAGCTATGGGCGAATCATGAATTTGTCTATCCACATGTAAGCGGAGCGGTGTGTGTGAACTCGGTTCACGTTTTGGTACCATGCATAGAGTGCGCATTGCATATGGGATTGTAACATGTTAGGATGGATTCGGTGTTGCAATTTCCATTGTTTGAATTATGTACATGTTCATTGTGTGAGCTATGTTGTGATTTGATTATGACTTGCGCTTGATTAATGGATTAATGCATCTTTTATCTATTGTATTCTAAAAGCGTATAATGCATGTTATATTGAATTGAGATCTCACCCTTACTCAACATTTTCGGATCCAGTGATTAGCGCTTGGAATTGGTGAGGATAGCTCTAGTATTGAGTCGATCGGTTAGTCCGTGTCGATGTGTTGCTCGGTAGATGTAACGGGGAGCAGTTGCTTGAATCCTTTAATGGATATTTTTGAATAACTTTGAATTATGTTGACTTATTATCCTAGAATTCTTTAATGTTGTGATTCGGTTTTAGTTTATTATTACGGAATCTTGTGAATGTTGTATTGAATTTTTGGTTATATTACATTTCATTTATTAAACATAATTGTTGCATTATTTATTTGATAAGTCTTCTTGGTGGAAGCATGACACATGTTTGGAAAATTTTATGGTTTAAATTGTGGCCTTCTTGGTTATGATTAAATACTACGATTTATTATTATAAAGCGGGTAAATAGAAGGGGTGTTACAATAGTGGTATCGAGCATAGTCGGTCTTGTCTTGGTGTCATTATCCCTTTTAGTATGCGACTAGTGTAAGTAACACTTGTCGATACTTGTGTCTTGATGTAGGTTGTTTTGTAAAGTTCTGAGAACAATGGGTGGAAGAGGTAGCGGAAGGAATGATGATGCTATTCTTTGAGCTTTAGGGATGTTAATTGGAGTACTCGGAGGGAATCGTGAGGGCTGCGATCGGTCTTGACAGACAATTGGGGAATTTTAGGAGGAATAATCCTCCATTGTTCAAGGGTGCACATGATCCAGGGTGCCCGAAATGGTTGAAGGATATCGAGAGGATCTTGAGTGATTGATTGTCTTGAGGGTGAAGGTGAGATATGGTACTCACGTGTTGGCGGAAGAAGATGGTGGTGGGTTGCTACGGGTGAATTGGAAGAAGATGGAATTGCATTGACTTGGGCTGCTCGGAAGGATTTTACGAAGGTATTTTCACGAAGACATTCGGGGTAAAGAGATCAATTTACGGAGCTCAAGCAAGGCAACAAGTGCGTGAGTGAGTGTCGACCAAGTTCTTGAGTTAGCAAAGTATTATGCTAATTATCCTAACGATCGGATGGAGAATTTTCCAAATGTATCAAGTTTGAGAATGGTTTGCGTGTGAGATCAAGCGAGGAATCGGTGTCGGTATTAGAAGGTTTCTGATTTGGTTGATTGTAGTAGGATTACGGAAGAAGATCTTGCTAGTACTAAGTCAAATGCTCGAGTTATGTTGATCGTAAAGGCAAGAGACATATGGATCGTGGTAAAAGTGCGATAGAAATAATCAATCGGAGGTTGGAAGAAGCCTAGTGGGGAGACTACGGTTCTTGGGTTCTTAGTAAAGTGTTCTGAGATATGGTGAATTGGGTCAGGAGCTCTGAATGCAAGAATGAGGCGAGGAAGTGCAACAAGCTGTGGAAGGTTTGGTCATTTAGGCTGTGAGTGTAGATCGGAAAGATAACATGTTACAAGCTGTGGTGAAGAAGGACACACTCGTCATGATGTACTAAACCAAAGAAAAGCAATAGGTGAAAAGGTGTTCGCTTTGTCGAGAATCGGATGTTAAGCGATGATCGGTTGATTAAAGGTACATGTTTTATTAATGGCATACCTTTAATAGCAATTATTGATCTTTGGGCGACACATTCTTTTATTTCTTTGGATTGTGCTAAAGATTGAATTTGGAAATTTCTAATTTGGATGGAAGTATGGTTATTGACACTCTGCGTCGGGTTATGACTACTTAGTATGTTTGTAGGAATTGTCCTATTGTTATTTTTGATAGAGGTTTCGGTATGGATTTAGTGTGCCTACCATTAGAACAACTTGATATTATCCTTGGAATGAGCGGTTGGTCTTGACGGGTTCATATCAATTGCTTTGAGAAAGGCAGTCTTATTTCACGAAGAAGTTAAGGTGGAAGATGAGACTATGTCGATTAAGAAGATGAATTAAATTTGTTAGAGATGGTCTTGTGGTGTTTATGTTATATTCTTTGTGGAAGTGAAAGGAAGGCTAAGAGTGGTGAACTTCCAATTGTTAATGAATTTCGGAGGTGTTTAGGAAGATGTGAATGAGTTACCACGAGAGAGAGGTGGAGTTGCTATAGATTTAATTCTTGGAACTAGTCGGTGTCGATGGCGCCTTATCGCATGTCGGCATCGAGTTGTCGAGTTGAAGAAGTAGTTAGAGGAGTTGCTTGAGAAGAAATTTATTCGGCCTAGTGTTTCACCGTAGGGTGCGCGGTATTGTTGGTTAAGAAGAAGGAAGGTACAATGAGATTGTGTGTTGACTACGAGCAATTCAATAAAGTGACAATCAAGAATCGGTATCCATTGCCGAGGATTGATGATTTGATACATCGATTGGTCGGGCGTGTGTATTTAGAAAAATTGATCGAGTGCGGATATCATCAGTTAGTGTTAAAGCGGAGATATTGAAGGCGCATTGAGCGAGGTATGGACATTATGAGTATTGATTATGCCCTTTGGAGTTACTAATGCACCGGTGTGTTCATGGAGTATATGAGCAGGATATTTCATCCGTATCTTGACAAGTTTGTGGTGGTGTTTATTGTGACATTACGATCTATTCAAAGAATGATGAGGAGCATGCAAATCATCTTAGAATTGTATTGGAATTGTTGAAAGAAAAGAAACTTTATCGAAGTTGTCTAAATGTGAGTTTTGGTTAAGCGAGTGAGTTTTCTTGGTCACGTGATTTCCAAGAATGGTATTCTTGTTGATCCTACAAAAGTAGAAGCCGTATCTCGATGGGAGCGCGAAGAATGCTTGATTCGTAGCTTTCTTGATGCAGCGAGTTACTACGGAAATTCATTGAGGATTTTGAAGTTAGCTACCATTGACTAAGGTGACGAGGAAGGGTCAAGCATTTGTTTGGGATATAGATTGTGAAAAGTTCCAAGAATTGAAGAGGAGATTGACTAGTGCTCCGATTTTAATTTTGCGAATCGAAAGAATCTTTGTGGTGTATTGTGATCGTCTTTGATGGGTTTAGGAGGTGTTTTGATGCAAGATAAGCGGGTTGTGGCTTATGCTTCAAGGCAGTTGAAGATTCATGAAAGAATTATCAGACTCATGATTTAGAGTTAATTGTTGTGTTTGTGTTGAAATTATGGAGGCATTATCTGTATGGTTCACGGTTTGAAGTGTTCAGTGATCATAAGAGCCTGAAGTACCTCTTTGATTAGAAAGAGTTGAATATGAGGCAGAGAAGATGGTTAGAGTTTCTCAAGGATTATGATTTTGGTTTGAATTACCATCACGGTAAAGACGTGGTATGAATGCATTAGCGGGAAGTCTTTGCATATGTCGATGTTAATGGTTCGTGAATTGGAATTGGTGGAACAATTCAGAGATTTGAGTTTGGTTTGTGAAACTACTCAGAATAGTGTGAAATTGGGCATGTTGAAGTTGACTAGTGGTATTTTGGAAGAGATTCGAAATGGACAGAAGTCTGATGTTGGTTTAGTGGACAACATTGATTAACCAAGGTCGGAGGTGAATTCGAATTGACGAGAATGGTGTTATGAGATTTGGTGATAGAGTGTGTGTTCCGGATGTTGCTGAGATCAGAAAGAGTATCTTAGAAGAAGGACATCGTAGTGGATTGAGTATTCATCCTCGTGCTACTAAGATGTATAATGATTTGAAGAAATTATTTTGGTGGCCTGGAATGAAAAAGGAAATTGCCGAGTTTGTGTACGCATGTTTGATGTGTCAGAAATCGAAGATTGAACATCAGAGGCCGTCGGGAATGATGGAACCGTTGTTCATTCGGAATGGAAATGGGATGGAATTTCAATGGATTTAGGTATACGGTTTGCGAGGCGAAAGAAGCTGTGATTCTATTTGGGTTATTGTCGACCGATTGACAAAGTCTGCTCACTTCATTCGATAAGAATGGATTATCAGATGGAAGGTTGGCGGTTGTATGTCGAAAGGTTGTAAGTTTGCATGGTATTTAGTCTAGCATTGTGTCGAATAGAGATCAGGTTTACTTCTAAGTTACGGGCGAGGATTGCGGGAGGCTCTAGGTACTAAGTTGCGATTGAGTTACGCTTATCATCCACAGACGGATGGTCGAGACGGAGAGGGCGATTCGATCGTTAGAAGATTTCTTGAGAGCTTGTGTGTTAGAAAAGGTGGAGCTTGGGATAGCTATTTGCCGTTGATAGAGTTTACCTACAACAATAGTTTTCATTCGAGCATCGGTATGGCTCCGTTTGAGGCATTGTATGGTAGGAGATGTCGGACACGTTGTGTTGGTATGAATCGGAGAAAGTCTTGTGATTGGACGGAGATTGTTCAACAAACTTGAGAAAGGATTAAGATGATTCGGGAGAAGATGAGAACTTCGGGCCGTCGAGAAAAGTTATCATGATAAGAGGAGGAAAGATCTTGAGTTTAATGAAGGAGACCATGTGTTCATGAGAGTTACTCAGATGGCGGGTATTGGTGAGCCTTGAAGTCAAAGAAGTTGACTCCGCGCTTTATTGGTCCGTTTGATTACCAAAGAGTTGGGAAAGTTGCTTATCGGTTGCTTTACAGTCACTTGCTAATTTGCATGATGTTTTCCACGTATCTCGGTTGAGGAGGTACATTGGATCCGTCTCATGAGATTCAAATAGATGATGTTCGGTCGGGATAACTTGGTGTTGAGCGGTGCTGCGAAATTGAGGATCGGAAAGTGAAGCAATTGCGAGGTAAAGAGATATGGTAAGGTATCTTGGGAGGACCGGTGAAGGAAATGTAACTTGGGAGTGGAGTCGGATGAAGGACTCGTATCCAGGCTATTAAATCTAAGGTATGTTTTGAGGGCGAAAACTATTTTAGTGGGGGAGAGTTGTGACACCCCGATTTAATTTAAATATTAATTAAGTGAGGATTTAATTATTTAATTAAATGAAGTCTCGAGTATTAATTTTAGTGGATTAATTGGGTCATTAAATGAGGAAATGTATTGAGGTGTGCAGAGTAAACGGTGGGTGTAAGAGAGTAAATCACTCTACTAATTATTAAGTTTTAATTATTTTATTTTATTGGAATAATTAAAGGAACATTAAAAGGAATATAAAAAGGAAAAAGAAAGGAAATAATATGTTTTGGAGAAAGCATTTTCACGTGGAATTGGAGAGAAGAGGAAAGAGAGAAAAGCGACACAAGAGAATCGAAGAATCATCGAGGTAAGGGTGGTTTCGATCGATTAATATGCCTTATGGGTTTTGGGAATCATAGGGATAATTGGGTATGTTAGAAATTTGAATTATGATGATTATGAGTTATAGGAATAAATCCTATTTGTGTCGGTGTTGGAATTAGGAATCATAAGTATGTCGGATAATTGATAAGGGTGAATAAACCATGTTGTTTGATGTTAAAATGGTGTGAAATAGCGATGAAATGATGTTCCTAAAGTACCAAATCGTATTAGTAAGTTTGGAAATGAGTAAGAATGGAAAATCTTTGTCAAAAGTAGCAAATATCTTTGTAACGGATCGTGGGAACCGGTTCCTGTGGGGAGGCAGGTTCAGTGTTAATGCCAAAGCGGGAAAAATAGACTCGGGAACCGGTTCTGTATATGTGGAACCGTTCCCCATTCAAAAACCAGGGGAGGTATTTTTAACTCACGAGAACGGTTCTGTATAGGTAGAGCAGGGTTCCATGTGCATTTTCAATTTTCTAAAACTTCAAAATTCATATTTTCTAAAGTAACTCGATTAAGTGCCGTTTTGGCGTTATTTCCTAAATTTAGAATACTACCTTTTGAAAAGAAAAAAATATTATTTTGCTAAATTATTTTTAAAATGGTCGCGCTCCCGATTTTTGAAAAGAATGAGTAATTAAGGATAATGAGAACTATTATGAATGGTATGAGTTACCTGATGAGGTATTGATGCTTCAGTGTTATATAATTGTTATTCATTTTGATTGAATGAGATACCTTGGTGAATTGACATGATGTGATTTGTATTAATATCATGATATGTGAAATGATGATGGCATGCTTTTATGATGCATGCATATACATTATTGATTTGGTTCATTCCATTGTGCGGAAGTGAGTGGTTGAGCCAATAGACTTACGGAGGTTGAGGTAGTGAGGCTGGATTCTTGACCCAATAGCTATGGGCGAATCATGAATTTACCATCATCCACATATAAGCGGAGGCGGTGTGTGTGAACTCGGTTCACGTTTTGGTACCACATGCATAGAGTGCATTGCATATGGGATTGTAACATGCTAGGATGGATTCGGTGTTGCAATTTCCATTGTTTGAATTATGTACATGTTCATTGTGTGAGCGTTGTGAATTGATTATGACTTGTGCTTGATTAATGGATTAATGTATCTTTTATTCTATTGTATTCTAAAAGCGTATAATGCATGTTATATTGAATTGAGATCTCACCCTTACTCAACATTTTCAGATCCGAAGTGATTAGCTGCTTGGAATTGGTGAGGATAGCTCTAGTATTGAGTCGGTCGGTTAGTCCGCGTGTCGATGTGTGCTCTGGTAGATGTAACCTTTGAGGAGCAGTTGCTTGAATCCTTTAATGGATATTTTGAATAACTTTGAATTATGTTGACTTATTATCACGGAATTCTTTAATGTTGTGATTCAGGTTTTAGTTTATTATTCTGGAATACTGTGAATGTTGTATTCAGAATTTTTGGTTATGTTACATTTCCGCTGTTAAACATAATTGTTGCATTATTTATTTGATAAGTCTTCTTCGGTGGAAGCATGACACATGTTTGGGAAATTTTATGGTTTAAATTGTGGCCTTCTTGGTTATGATTAAATACTCAATTTATTATTATAAAGCGGGTAAATAGAAGGGGTGTTACAATAGTGGTATCAGAGCATAGTCGGTCTTGTCTTAGTGTCATTATCCCTTTTAGTATGCGACTAGTGTAAGTAACACTGTCGATACTTGTGTGCTGATGTAGGTTGTTTTGTAAAGTTACAGAACAATGGCTGGAAGAGGTAACGGAAGGAATGATGATGCTATTCTTTGAGCTTTGGGGATGTTAGTGGAGTACTCGGAGGAATCGGCGGGGGCTGCGATCGGTCTTGACAGACAATTGGGGAATTTTGGAGGAATAATCCTCCATTGTTCAAGGGTGCACATGATCCAGGGTGCCCGAAATGGTTGAAGGAGATCGAGATGATCTTGGTGATTGATTATCTTGAGGGAAGGTGAGATATGGTACTCACGTGTTGGCGGAAGAAGCCGATGGTGGTGGGTTGCTACCGGGTGAATTGGAAGAAGATGGAATTGCATTGACTTGGGGTGTGTTCGGAAGGGCTTTTACGAAGGTATTTTCACGAAGACATTCGGGGTAAAAGAGATCAATTTGGAGCTCAAGCAAGGCAACAATGCAGTGAGTGTGCGACCAAGTTTCTTGAGTTAGCAAAGTATTATGCTAATTATCCTAACGATGCGAGATGGAGAATTTTCCAAATGTATCAAGTTTGAGAATGGTTTGCGTGGCGAGATCAAGCGAGGAATCGGTGTCGGTATTAGAAGGTTTCTGATTTGGTTGATTGTAGTAGGATTACGGAAGAAGATCTTGCTAGTACTAAGTCAAATGCTCGAGTTATGTTGATCGTAAAGGCAAGAGACATATGGATCGTGGTAAGTGCGATAGAAATAATCAATCGGAGGTTGGAAGAAGCCTAGTGGGGAGACTACGGTTCTTGGGTTCTTAGTAAGTGTTACTGAGATATGGTGAATTGGGTCACCGAGCTCACAATGCAAGAATGAGGCGAGGGTGCAACAAGCGTGGAAGGTTTGGTCATTTAGGCTGAGTGTAGATCCGGAAAGATAACATGTTACAAGCTGGGTGAAGAAGGACACACTCGTCCATGATGTACTAAACCAAAGAAAGAGCCGGTGGAAAGGTGTTAAGCTTTGTCGGTCGGATGTTAAGCTGATGATCGGTTGATTAAAGGTACATGTTTTATTAATGGCATACCTTTAATAGCAATTATTGATCTTGAGGCGACACATTCTTTTATTTCTTTGGATTGTGCTAAGAGATTGAATTGGAAATTTCTAATTTGGATGGAAGTATGGTTATTGACACTCTGCGTCGGGGTCATTGACTACCGTATGTTTGTAGGAATTGTCCTATTGTTATTTTTGATAGAGGTTTCGGTATGGATTTAGTGTGCCTACCATTAGAACAACTTGATATTATCCTTGGAATGAGCTGGTTGGTCTTGACGAGTTCATATCAATGCTTTGAGAAGCAGTCTTATTTCTAAAGAAGTTAAGGTGGAAGATGAGACTATGTCGATTAAGCGAGATGAATTCAATTTATTAGAAATGGTCTTTGTGGTGTTTATGTTATATTCTTGACGGAAGTGAAAGGAAAGGCTAAGAGTGGTGAACTTCCGGTTGTTAATGAATTTCGGAGGTGTTTAGGAAGATGTGAATGAGTTACCACACGAGAGAGATGGAGTTGCTAAAGATTTAATTCACGGAACTAGTCCGGTGTCGATGGCACCTTATCGCATGTCGGCATCGAGTTGTCGAGTTGAAGAAGCGATTAGAGGAATTGCTAGAGAAGAAATTTATTAGGCCTAGTGTTTCAAGTGGGGTGTCTGGTATTGTTGGTTAAGAAGAAGGAAGGTACAATGAGATTGTGTGTTGACTACGAGCAATTCAATAAAGTGACAATCAAGAATCGGTATCCATTGTCGAGGATTGATGATTTGATGGATCGATTTTTCGGGCGTGTGTATTTAGCAAAATTGATGCGAGTGCGGATATCATCAGTTAGTGTTAAGGCGGGAGATATTGAGAAGGCGCATTGAGCGAGTATGGACATTATGAGTATTGATTATGCCGTTTGGAGTTACTAATGCACGGTGTGTTTATGGAGTATATGAATAGGATATTTCATCCGTATCTTGACAAGTTTGTGGTGGTGTTTATTGGCGACATTACGATCTATTCAAAGAATGATGAGGAGTGCAAATCATCTTAGAATTGTATTGGAATTGTTGAAAGAAAAGAACTTTATGCGAAGTTGTCTAAATGTGAGTTTGGTTAAGCGAAGTGAGTTTTCTTGGTCATGTGATTTCCAAGAATGGTATTCTTTGATCCTACAAAAGTAGAGGTTGTATCTCAGTGGGAAGCGCCGAAGAATGCTTCAGAGATTCGTAGCTTTCTTGGTCTGGCAGGTTACTACAGGAAATTCATTGAGGGATTTTCGAAGTTAGCTCTACCATTGACTAAGTTGCGAGGAAGGTCAAGCATTTGTTTGGGATATAGATTGTGGAAAAGGATTCCAAGAATTGAAGAGGAGATTGACTAGTGCTCGATTTTAATTTTGCGAATCAGGAAGAATCTTTGTGGTGTATTGTGATCGTCTTTGATGGGTTTAGGAGGTGTTTTGATGCAAGATAAGCAGGTTGTGGCTTATGCTTCAAGACAGTTGAAGATTCATGAAAGGAATTACCCGACTCATGATTTAGAGTTGGCGGCTCTTGTGTTTGTGTTGAAATTATGGAGGCATTATCTGTATGGTTCACGGTTTGAAGTGTTCAGTGATCATAAGAGCCTGAAGTACCTCTTTGATCAGAAAGAGTTGAATATGAGGCAGAGAAGATGGTTAGAGTTTCTCAAGGATTATGATTTTGGTTTGAATTACCATCCTGGTAAGGCAAACGTGGTAGCAGATGCATTGAGCAGGAAGTCTTTGCATATGTCGATGTTAATGGTTCGTGAATTGGAATTGGTGGAACAATTCAGAGACTTGAGTTTGGTTTGTGAAACTACTCAGAATAGTGTAAAGTTGGGCATGTTGAAGTTGACTAGTGGTATTTTGGAAGAGATTCGAAATGGACAGAAGTCTGATGTTGGTTTAGTGGACAAGCTGACATTGATTAACCAAGGTCAAGGAGGTGAATTCCGAATTGACGAGAATGGCGTTATGAGATTTGGTGATAGAGTGTGTGTTCCAGATGTTGCTGACATCAGAAAGAGTATCTTAGAAGAAGGACATCGTAGTGGATTGAGTATTCATCCTGGTGCTACTAAGATGTATCATGATTTGAAGAAATTATTTTGGTGGCACGGAATGAAAAGGAAATTGGGGTTTGTGTATGCATGTTTGGTGTGTCGAAATCAAAGATTGAGCATCGAAACCATCGGGATTGATGGAACCGTTGTTTGTTCGGAATGGAAATGGGATGGAATTTCGATGGATTTAGTATGCGGTTTGCAGCGACGACGAAGCGTGATTCTATTTGGGTTATTGTCGAGATTGACAAAGTGCTCACTTCATTCGAGAAGAATGGATTATCCGATTGAGAGGTTGGCGGTTGTATGTCGAAAAGGTTGTAAGTTTGCATGGTATTCCGTCTAGCATTGTGTCGGATAGAGATCGAGTTTACTTCTAAGTTACGGGCGAGGATTGCGGGAGGCTCAGGTACTAAGTTGCGATTGAGTTACGCTTATCATCCACAGACGGATGGTCGAGACGGAGGGGCGATTCGATCGTTAGAAGATTTCTTGAGAGCTTGTGTGTTAGAAAAGGTGGAGCTTGGGATAGCTATTTGCCGTTGATAGAGTTTACCTACAACAATAGTTTTCATTCGAGCATCGGTATGGCTCCGTTTGAGGCATTGTATGGTAGGAGATGTCGGACACCGTTGTGTTGGTATGAATTTGGAGAAAGTGTTGTGATTGGACCGGAGATTGTTCAACAAACTTTAGAAAGGATTAAGATGATTCAGGAGAAGATGAGAACTTCTCGGGCGTCGAGAAAAGTTATCATGATAAGAGGAGGAAAGATCTTGAGTTTAATGAAGGAGACCATGTGTTTATGAGAGTTACTCCGATGACGGGTATTGGTCGAGCCTTGAAGTCAAAGAAGTTGACTCCGCGCTTTATTGGTCCGTTTCAAATTAACAAAAGAGTTGGGAAAGTTGCTTATCAGATTGCTTTACCGCCGTCACTTGCTAATTTGCATGATGTTTTCCAGGTATCTCGGTTGAGGAGGTACATTGCGGATCCGTCTCATGAGATTCAAATAGATGATGTTCGGTCTTGGGATAACTTGTTGTTGAGCGATGCTGCGAAATTGAGGATCGGAAAGTGAAGCAATTGCGAGGTAAAGAGATAGCACTAAGAGTAGCTTGGGAGGACCGGTGAAGGAAATGTAACTTGGGAGGCTGGAGAGTCGGATGAAGGACTCGTATCCGGCTGTTAAATCTAAGGTATGTTTTCGGGGCGAAAACTCTTTTAGTGGGGAGAGTTGTGACACCCCAATTTAATTTAAATATTAATTAAGTGAGGATTTAATTATTTAATTAAATGAAGTCTCAGTATTAATTTTAGTGGATTAATTGGGTCATTAAATGAGAAATGTTTTGAGGTGTGAGAGTAAGCGGTGGGTGTAAGAGGTAAATCACTCTACTAATTATTAAGTTTTAATTATTTTATTTTATTGGAATAATTAAAGGAACATAAAAGGAAAAAAAAAAAGGAAATAATAGGTTTTGGAGAAAGCTGTTTTCACGTGGAATTGGAGAGAAGAGAAAAGAGAGGAAAAGCGATACCAGAGAATCGAAGAATCATCGCGAGGTAAGGGTGGTTTCGATCGATTAATATGCCTTATGGGTTTTGGGAATCATAGGGATAATTGGGTATGTTAGAGAATTTGAATTATGATGATTATGAGTTATAGGAATAAACCCTATTTGTGTCGGTGTTGGAATTAGGAATCATAAGTATGTCGGATAATTGATAGGGTGAATAAACCATGTTGTTTGATGTTAAAATGGTGTGAAATGTGATGAAATGATGTTGCTAATGTACCAAATCGTATTAGTAAGTTTGGAAATGAGTAAGAATGGAAAATCTTTGTCAAAAAGTAGCAAAGCTAGCATCACGGGTCATGGGCCGGTTCCACTGGAGAGGCCGAGTTCCAGTGTTAATAAGCGGGAAAAATAGACTCGGGAACCGGTTCTGTATATGTGGAACAGGTTCCCCATTCAAAACCAGGAGGTATTTTTAACTCACGGAACCGGTTCTGTATAGGTGGAACAGGGTTCCATGTGCATTTTCAATTTTCTAAAACTTCAAAAATTCATATTTTCTAAACCGTAACTCGATTCGAGTGCCATTTTCGTTATTTCCTAAATTTAGAATACTACCTTTTGAAAAGAAAAAATATTATTTTGCTAAATTATTTTTAAAATGGTCGCTCGATTTTTGAAAAGAATGAGTAATTAAGGATAATGAGAACTATTATGAATGGTATGAGTTACGATGAGGTATTGATGCTTCGGTGTTATATAATTGTTATTCATTTTGATTGAATGAGATACCTTGGTGAATTGACATGATGTGATTTGTATTAATATCATGATATGTGAAATGATGATGGCATGCTTTTATGATGCATGCATATACATTATTGATTTGGTTCATTCCCATTGTGCGGAAGTGATGGTTGAGCCAATAGACTTACGGAGGTTGAGGTAGTGAGGCTGGATTCTTGACCCAATAGCTATGGGCGAATCATGAATTTACCTTTGTCTATCCACATGTAAGCGGAGGCGGTGTGTGTGAACTCGGTTCACGTTTGGTACCACGTGCATAGAGTGCATTGCATATGGGATTGTAACATGCTAGGATGGATTCCATGTTGCAATTTCCATTGTTTGAATTATGTACATGTTCATTGTGTGAGCTGTTGTGAATTAGTTATGACTTGTGCTTGATTAATGGATTAATTTATCTTTTATTCTATTGTATTCTAAAAGCGTATAATGCATGTTATATTGAATTGAGATCTCACCCCTCAACATTTTCGGATCCAGTGAATAGTTGCTTGGAATTGGTGAGGATAGCTCTAGTATTGAGTCGGTCAGGTTAGTCCGTGTGGATGTGGTGCTCAGTAGATGTAACAGCTTTGAGGTTGCTTGAATCCTTTAATGGATATTTTGAATAACTTTGAATTATGTTGACTTATTATCTGGAATTCTTTAATGTTGTGATTAGGGTTTTAGTTTATTATTCGGAATCTTGAATGTTGTATTCGAATTTTTGGTTATATTACATTTCATTTATTAAACATAATTGTTGCATTATTTATTTGATAAGTCTTCTTGATGGAAGCATGACACATGTTTGGGAAATTTTATGGTTTAAATTTTGGCCTTCTTGGTTATGATTAAATACTACGATTTATTATTATAAAAGCGGGTAAATAGAAGGGGTGTTACGAAACATCAGCGCCTACCTCGGCGCAAGAGGAGCGCCCATGGGAGACTTAGAGCTTTAGGATTTTTACGCTTTTCTTTTATTGTTTTGAACTATCTCTTGTACTTAAAAGAAAAGAATAATAAAAGGTACTAATAAATGTTTGTTCATTGCTTGTTTAACAAATTTAAATCTCTAAGGTCCTTGAAAACATTGCATTGCATTTGCATAAACATCATAGCATAGCATAGCATTGCATCCAGGTACATTGAAGATTGGTTTCTCATTCTCTCGCTATTTATTTTAGCGAAATGGCTCTTGAGCAGAATCGAAGATCTCGGGCTCGAATGCCTAGTTTGACATATGTTAAGCTAGCTTGGTCGAGGCCAAGAAGATGCGAAGAAGCTCATCAACAAGAAGAAGAAGGTTGTTGGTCTTCTCAATATGGTGGAGCTACAAAGGTGGTCTAAAGTGGTTAGCGGGATAGAGCTCTCGGAAGGAAGTGTCAAGAATGAGGGAGTGTCAAGGGTAATGAAGATGACCGGTCTAAGAAAGGGAGAGGATCGGTATGATGATTACTCGGTGAAGATGATAAGTACAAACAACTTGAAGACCGTCGAATCTTGTGGAAAACTGAAGATGTCACTGAATTTTGATGATCTTAGTCTTGTTCACAGTGTTGTGATTCCTCCCAGTTCAAAGTCCCACTTTGCCAAGTATGATGGCAAGTCTTGTCCAAAGTGCATTTGAAGTCCTATGTTTAGAAAATCGTTGATGAGGAAAGTTGTGGATGCACTATTTCAAGAGGTTTGTCAGGAACTCGATTGGGTGGTATTATCGACTAGAGAATGATGGGTGTCCGTACTTGGGTGATTTGGTAGATGCTTTCTACAGATGGAGTACAATCTTTGAATTGACACCTCATGCAACTACAAAGCATGTCTGGGTCGTGATGAGAAGTTCAAGGGTATGCTCGGAAATGGAGAGATTTGCGATGAGTTCAACCACCCTTGTCCATAGGGAGTTGGTTGATATGTTCATGGGAACAACAGGGCCCATTCTTGATCATTTAATTGGAAACTCTTGTTAGGATTCAAAACGTCTTGTATTGAAAGTGGTATCAAGTGGGAAGATTCAGTAGAGTCATCTTCAATCTTGAGAGATCTTTTGGTGGTAAGAAAGAAACTAATCTTGTGTATGGTCGAGAAAAGCAGGCCAAGACCGTAGTGCTCGATCGTGAGGCGGTTGTGATCTCGATCCTACATCGGCACAACCTCGGCGAGACAGCGTGGCAGGCAGCCACGAAGAGTTCTGAAGATCAACATGCCATTGTCATGAGCCTTGCAACACATGTTGAAAGGATTACCTTGAGGGATCCTCCTCGGGCATCAACACTTCCTCTCAGGATACGATCCTAATGCTAAGTGTGCTTACCACTCCATAGCCTGGACATAACAGCGATGATTTTGGGCTCGAAGAACAAGATTCAAGATATGATTGAAGCTAAGCAGTTGAGTTTGATCCTCTGTTGAGACTCGAGATGATCAGCGCATGCCTAACCATGACAAGAGTTCCAATGTTGTTGGTGGCGATACTTATGTTTTCAACATAGATGACTTGGCCATTCCTCGATGGTATTAAGAAGAATTTGTTACAAGGTGTCGACCGGGGATGCCCGGAGAATTATCGTTGGTGCCCATACACACGATGGTTGTGCTTGGTTGAGAAGGCGTGTCGGTGCATGATGGATATGGTGAGATACTATTCCTAAAACCACATGCGGTGTGTGAAGATATGTCTAAGTTGAAGATCGAGGAGGTGAATGAAGCACCATCGTGTGGGATACCTTGGGGCAGCCAGTGGAAAGTATGATTACATGGTGAAGTACTTGTTCCTAGAGCTACAAGATTCCTATTAAAGATGTTAAGGCAATGGGATGGGGTGGCGATTTCCCAGAAGATTATCTTTGATTTTAACACGATAAGGTTTCCTCTGCGATCATGTGCCTAGGTGGCACCTCTCATTATCACTTCTCGGCGGGTTCCATATTCCTTTGACAAAGCTATTCCTTGGAATTATGGGTGATGTTTACTATCATGGCGTCGAGCAAGACCTCGACCATTGAAGATCTTCAGTTGAAGCTATCGTTCACGACATCACAACATCAGGATCAAGTAAGGTGACGAGCAGGAAGAGTATTCTCTCCAATCTCTCTCCAAAGAACCTGCGACTCCACTCGCGTTCCGACTATCGAACAAATTCTCGAGAGCTAGAGGAAAGAACCGATGACTCGTCACCTTTCGGCCCGGAAGTACCAAGGCTCGTAGACACCTCGAGCGAAATGGAGAATGCGAAGATTATCAAGAAGAGTGACTACAATATGGTGGAGCAGTTGGGACGAGACTCGTCCGAATCTCCATGCTTGCTCTGCTCTTGTGCTCACGAGGCTCGTGCTAATGCCTTGGTGAAGTTTCGAAGAATGCTCGTGCCACAGATACTACTCTTGACCAATTCGAAGTTTGTATTGCTAGCAGGCGCCAACAACGGCCTAGGCTTCTCGATCTTGATTTGACTCTGGGAAAGAAACCAACAAAGCCTTGCATCTACATTGAATGCAAGGCGTTACATTGTCTCATGTTTTGGTGGATCTGGGTTGCTCTGAACATCCTAGGCGCTTTTGATCGACTTGATGTTGAGGTTGGTTACGAAACCCGGTGACATTATTATGAAACTTTTGATGGTTCTAAGCGAACAATAATTGGAAGCTCATTTGCTTGTTAAAGTCGGTTCCCGGACTTTTGATTCCACTTTCTTTGTCATGGACATCCGTCCGACATACTCTTACTATTAGGCGCCCTTGGATACATGGGCGGTACTACCTCACCTTGCATCGGTGAAATATCGGTGAAAGGGAAGGTTGTTACGGTCTATGGTGAAGAAGAATATATGGTCGGTCATCTACGGTCATTCCGGAACCTCGGGGTGGAAGGTGAATTCTTGAGACTCTCTCAAGCTTTTGAAATAATACGAGTCATGCTGACTCTCACATCCTCTGAAGTTACCTGAGTTCCGCCTAGGATGGCCTCATTGAAAGATGCTCAGTAGTTGAAGAAGGAGGTAGTACTATTTGGGGTCGGCTCACGATCTTCCTTTCAAATCACAAAATGGTTTAGGCTTCACCATCGAGGTCGAAGATGATCGCCATGAGCGTGCGGTAGCCTCCTTTCCGCATCGGCGGGCGGAATCCATTCTATAGAAGGCAGCGATAACGACTTCAAGTGGATCTTGACTCAACAATGGGTTCGACAATTGGAAGGCGAAGGCGTCATACCAACCTCCTTTAGGCAGGAGTAATTGCTCTTGTTTTGTTTTTTTTCGTATTTCACATGTTTTGAACAATAAACTCTAAAGCCTAGTGCCTTGCGGGCATCATGGCTCGTTGTGAGGTTATTATCATCGTTTGCATATTTTCATTCAATAAAATCGTTGGACTTTTGCATTCAATTGTTGTTTTCTTTCTTTTGCTTTATCCCCAAAAGCTATGTGTTTCTTACACACAGCGTGATAGGCGAGAATCACTCGAATCTAGATTGATATGCTATTTGCTAAATATGACTTGATAATCCGATCTACCAGTAGAAGGCGAAGGTGAGGAAGATTGTGAAGTGCCGGGAGAACTTGTGGACTACTATAGCAAGAAGGCGAGTTATACACCACGTGAAGAGTCGATGAGGTTGTGAATTTGAGTCTTGATGAAGGCAGAAGGAGATCAAGATAGGAGCGGGTCTTGAGCGATGTCAAAGAAAGATTGATTCGGATGCTACGAGACTATATTGAGGTTTTTCTTGGTCTACTACGAAGACATAGGGTTTGACATTGATATTGTGGTACCATTGCCGACAAAGAAGGTTTTCTCGGTGAAGCGGAAGGTCCGTCGCATGCGTCACGAGATGTCGAGAGAAAATCAAAGCGAAGTTATGGAGCGGTTCAGCCGGTTTCTTAGGCGTTACTTCTTATCCTGATGGCTAGCTAATGTGGTGCACGTGCCCAAGAAGGATGGCAAGATGCGAATGTGAGTGGATTACGGAGATGCAGACAAAGCAAGTCGAAGGCGATTTTCCACTTCCTCGTATTGATGTTACGGTTGACAACACCGCTTAGCATAAGGTTTTCTCCTT
Organism: Vicia sativa; assembly: GCA_021764765.1. Classification (NCBI taxonomy): domain Eukaryota; kingdom Viridiplantae; phylum Streptophyta; class Magnoliopsida; order Fabales; family Fabaceae; genus Vicia; species Vicia sativa. The sequence goes on from CM038796.1 coordinate 52,814,739, forward strand.
CATGGATGGTTTCTCGGTTACAATCGGATCAAAATGGCTCTGAAGACATGGAAGACTACTTTCGTTACGGTGGGGCACTACATTACAAAGGTTATGCTGATTCGGATGAAGAGCGCCACTTATCGGTGCCATGGTGACATTATTTCATGACATGATTCATCACGAGATAGAGGTCTCGTCGGCGATATGATAGCTCGATCACGGTGAAGAAGAACATCTTGATCATTTCGAAATTGTTTGATAGGTTGAAAAAGTCGGATGAGACTCGATCTAACAAGTGCACCTTTGGTCGGATCAGGTAAACTCCTGGGATTTGTAGTCGATGGTAAAGGTATTGAGTAGACCTGTCAAGGTTAAAGCTATTCGAAATGCCGACTCCACAGGAAGGAAGTCGAGGAGGTTTCTTGGGCGATTGAATTACATTGCGATTCATTGCACATTTAAGCGCTGCACGTGAGCCAATCTTTAAGTTACTAAAGAAAGATCAAGTGGTGAAATGGAATAACGATTGCCGGATCGCTTTTGACAAAATCAAGGAGTACCTACGAATCCTCTATCACGATGCGCTTTAGAAGGAAGACCTCTTATCATGTACTTGGGTGTTAGAAATTCAATGGGGTGTGTGTTGGGGCAACATGGCAGTGCAGTCGAAAAGAGCATGCAATATACTACCTTAGCAAGCGTTTACTGTGAAACAAGATACTCACGCTCGAGAAAACTTGCAATGCTTTGGCTTGGGCTTTCATGACTAAGGCGATATATGTTGACTCACACTACCTTGTTGATTTCCAAGATGGATCAGATAAAATACATATTTGAGAAACCAGCTCTCTCGGAAGAATAGCAAGATGGCAAATGATCTTGACCGAATCGACATCCGGTACACTTCTCGATGAGCGATCAAAGGAAGTGTAGTGGCCGAATCATTTGGCTCATCAAGCCATAGTTGACTATCGATCTATCGATTAATTTCAGGCGAAGATGTTTTACTAATTCTTGATTGTGAAGAACCGAGGCCAGACGAAGGACACGAACAAGGATCGATGGACCATGGTCTTTGATGGAGCCTCAAGCGCACTTGGCAATGGCATTGGCGCCATCATTACATCCCTACAGTGGACATCGCCTTTCAGATTATGTTTCAATTGTACCAACAACATGGCGAATCTGAGCGTGCATTATGGGTATCAAAAGCTATTGACTTAGAATCAAGTTCTTGCAAGTGTATGGAGACTCGACTTTGGTGATCGGTCGGTTAAAGGCGGTGGGATCTGAGCATCCGAATCTCATTACGTATCGAGGCATGTTGCAGTTTGATCCCTACTTTGAAGAGATCACTTTCAATCACATTCCACGAGAAGAGAATCGGTTGGCGGGGCGCATTGGCTACTATGTCATCTATGTTCAAGGTCGGATGGGACAACGAGGCTCCCGGATCATCATTGAAAAGTTCGGCGAACCCGCATATTGTTATGAGCTTGATCTGAGAAGAGAAACCTTGGTACTACGATGTGAAAAGGTATCTTGAGACTCGGGAATATCCATGAGAGCATACATCGATGATAAAGTTCGTGAGAAGATTTGCATCAAGTTCTTCCTCGAGCGACATCTTATACAAAGCGCAATCACGATTTGTGCTTACTCATTTATGTGAGCCGGAAAAGCAGGCGTATCGTGGAAGAATTACGCGAAGGCGCATTTGGTACCCACTCCAGTGGACACACCATGGCTAAGATGATTTTGAGAATAAGTTACTATTGGTCCACCATGGAAGCTGATTGTCACCGCTATGCTCGATCTTGTCACAAGTGTCAGATATATGCAGACAAAGTGCACGTACCTCCAGTACCTCTAAATGTTCTAACAGCTCCTTGGACTTTTGCAATGTGGGGCATTGACATGATTGGAGAAATCAAGCCCACAGCTTCCAATGGGCATTGTTTCATCCTTGTGGCAATTGACTATTTCACCAAGTGGGTAGAAGTAGCCTCATTTGCATCTATTACCAAGAATGTCATGGCTCGATTCATCAAACATAATCTTATCTGTCGATATGGCACTCCCGAAAGGATTATCACAGATAACGGCTCTAATCTCAACAACAAGATGATCAAGAACTCGCGAGTTTAAGATCAAGCATCACAATTCTTCTCCTTATCGGCCTAAGATGAATGGCGCGATGGAAGCCGCAACAAGAACATTAAGAAGATTATACGGAAGATGAAAGTGACTTACAAAGATTGGCATGAGATGTTACCATTTCTCTTCATGGTTATCGCACTTCTGATGGACATCAGCGAAACCCCTTCTCTTGTATATGGTATGGGCGGTCCTACAATCGAGGTTGGATACCCTCGACTAGAGTCCTCCAGGGATGCGAGTTAGGCGAGGCAGTTGGGTCGAGACTCGGCTTGACCGGATCAACTTGATCGATGAGGCGACTCGCATCCATCGCCGCAGACAGTTATCGAGCGAATGATCGGAGCATTTAACAAGAAGGTCAAGCAAGAGTCTACCAAGTCGGTGATCTAGTAGTCAGCGCATCATCCTTCCACATGGTGATCCCAGGGCAAATGGACTCCCACTATGAGGGACCATTTGTAGTCAAACGATATTTACGGTGGAGCTATGATACTTAGCACCATGGATGGCGAGGACTTCCGCACATGAATCGAGACATAGTCAAAAATACTACGCATGAAAGAGGCTCGCTGGGTCGGTGACCTAGGCAAAAATAAGGGCATCTGGCGAACCAAAAGGGTTCGGGCAAAAATTAAGGATATATACAAAACATGTACACGTGTCGAAAACACGAAAAGTGGCTTGGGCAAAAAGGTATCATTGGTGAAAACAGAAAAGGCGATCTAGGCAAAGTTAGGGATTTAAGCGTGCGACCATGTCTCGTCGGATCACCTACTTCGGGACTACTACTAGGCATTCAAGATTCAAATGGCGAAGATCAATTCACTCACTTTCTCTTGTGAGGAGATGAGATAGTTGAAATATATGAGTACTAGCATAGTTGGAACTTAACGAGATTGTTTCCGCATAGCTTTTTACCTTTTCTTGTGTACAAACTACTTGGCCATACGGCACATTTCAAATAAATACGAGTCTCTTTCTCTTTACAATTCTTGCTGTTGTTGTGACACCCCGATTTAATTTAAATATTTATTAAGTGAGGATTTAATTATTTAATTAAATGAAGTTCTAAGTATTATTTTATTTGGATTAATTGGGTCATTAAATGAGGAAATATGTTGAGGTGTGCAGAGTAAACGGTGGGTGTAAGAGAGTAAATCACTCTACTAAGTATTAAGTTTTAATTATTTTATTTTATTGGAATAATTAAAGGAACATTAAAAGGAATATAAAAAGGGAAAAGAAAGAAAGAATAGGTTTTTGGAGAAACTGTTTTCACGTGAAATTGGAGAGAAGAGGAAAAGAGAGGAAAAGACACCAAGAGAATCGAAGAATCATCGCGAGTAAGGGTGGTTTCGATCAATTAATATGCCTTATGGGTTTTGGGAATCATAGGGATAATTGGGTATGTTGGATAGTTTGAATTGTGATAATTATGAGTTATAGAAATAAACCTATTTGTGTCGGTGTTGGGATTAGAAATCATAAGTATGTCAAGTGATTGATGAGAGTGAATAAATCATGTCGATTGATGTTAAAATGGTGTGAAATGACGATGAATTGATGTTCTAATGTGCCAAATCGTATTAGTAAGTTTGGGGATGAGTAAGAATGGAAAATCTTTGTCAAAAACTAGTAAAATTGTTGTCACGTCGTGGGAACGGTTCCAGGGAGGAACCGATTCCTATTCAAAAATCAGGCGTGTTATTTTAACTTTCGGGAACGGTTCGGTGCAGGTAGGAGGTTCCATGTAATTTCTAATTTTTCTAAAACTTCAAAATTCATATTTTCTAAAGTAACTCAGATTAGTGCCGTTTTGCGTTATTTTCTAAATTTGAATACTACCTTTTGAAAGAAAAATATTATTTTGCTAAATTATTTTAAAATGGTCGCTCCGACTTGTTGAAAGAATGAGTAATTAGGGATAATGTGAACTATTGTGAATGGTATGAGTTACCTATGAGGTATTGATCTTGTGATGTTATATAATTACTATTCATTTTGATTGAATGAGATACCTTTGGTGAATTGACATGATGTGATTTGTATTAATATCATGATATGTGAAATGATGATGGCATGCTTTTATGATGCATGCATATACATTATTGATTTGGTTCATTCCCATTGTGCGAGCGTTGAGCCAATATACTTACGGAGGTTGAGGTAGTGAGGCTGGATTCTTGACCCAATAGCTATGGGCGAATCATGAATTTACTGTCTATCCACATGTAAGCGGAGGCGGTGTGTGTGAACTCGGTTCACGTTTGGTACCACATGCATAGAGTGCATTGCATATGGGATTGTAACATGCTAGGATGGATTCGGTGTTGCAATTTCCATCGTTTGAATTATGTACATGTTCATTGTGTGAGTTGTGTTGTGAATTGATTATGACTTGTGCTTGATTAAATGGATTAATGTATCTTTATTTCTATTCTAAAAGCGTATAATGCATGTTATATTGATTGAGATCTCACCCTTACTCAACATTTCGGATCCAGTGATTAGGCGCTTGGAGTTGGTGAGGATAGCTCTAGTATTGAGTCGATCGGTTAGTCCGCGTGTCGATGTGGTGCTCGGTAGATGTAACCTTTGAGGAGCAGTTGTTTGAATCCTTAATGGATATTTTGAATGACTTTGAATTATGTTGACTTATTACCACGGAATTCTTTAATGTTTTGATTCGAGTTTCGTTTATTATTACGGAATCTAGTGAATGTTGTATTGAGAAGTTTTGGTTATGTTACATTTCAGCTATTAAACATAAGCATTGCGTTAATTATTGATAAGTCTTCTTGGTGAAAGCATGACCAGTTTTGGAAATCTTAATGTTTTAAAATTGTGGCCTTCTTGATTATGATTAAATACTAAATTATTATTATAAAGCGGGTAAATAGAAGGGGTGTTACAATAGTGGTATCGAGCATAGTCGGTCTTGTCTTAGTGTTATTATCCCTTTTAGTATCGACTAGTGTAAGTAACATCGATACTTGTGTCTTGATGTAGGTTGTTTTGTAATGTTACGAACAATGGTGGAAGAGTGGAAGGAATGATGATGCTATTCTTTGAGGCTTTGGGAATGTTAGTTGGAGTACTCGGAGGAATCGGCGGGGCTGCGATCGGTGCGGACAGACAATTGGGGAATTTTGGAGGAATAATCCTCCATTGTTCAAGGGTGCACATGATCCAGGGTGCCCGAAATGGTTGAAGGAGATCGAGAGGATCTTGAGTGATTGATTGTCTTGAGGGTGAAGGTGAGATATGGTATTCACATGTTGGTAGGAAGGCGATGGTGGTGGGTTGCTACGGGGTGAATTGGAAGAAGATGGAATTGCATTGACTTGGGTGTGTTCGGGAGGGCTTTTACGGAAGGTATTTTCACGAAGACATTCGGGTGAAAGAGATCAATTTACGGAGCTCAGCGAGGCAACAAGTGCGTGAGTGAGTATCACGACCAAGTTCTTGAGTTAGCAAAGTATTATGCTAATTATCCTAATGATGCGGATGGAGAATTTTCTAAATGTATCAAGTTTGAGAATGGTTTGCGTGATGAGGTCAGCGAGGAATCGGTGTCGGTATTAGAAGGTTTCTGATTTGGTTGATTGTAGTAGGATTACGGAAGAAGATCTTGCTAGTACTAAGTCAAATGCTCGAGTTATCTTTGATCGTAAGGGCGAGACATATGGATCGTGGTAAGCCTTACGATAGAAATAATCAATCGGAGGTTGGAAGAAGCCTAGTGGGGAGACTACGGTTCTTGGGTTCTTAGTAAAGTGTTACGGATGTGGTGAATTGGGTCATGAGCTCACGAATGCAAGAATGATGCAAGGAAGTGCAACAATGGAAGGTTTGGTCATTTAGGCTGGAGTGTAGATCGGAAAGATAACATGTTACAATGTGGTGAAGAAGGACACACTCGTCCATGATGTACTAAACCAAAGAAAGAGCAAGCGTGGAAAGGTGTTACGCTTTGTCGGTGTCACATGTTAAGCGATGATCGGTTGATTAAAGGTACTTGTTTTATTAATGGCATACCTTTAATAGCAATTATTGATACTTATGCGACACATTCTTTTATTTCTTTGGATTGTGCTAAGAGATTGAATTTGGAAATTTCCAATTTGGATGGAAGTATGGTTATTGACACTCTGCGTCGGAATTGATGACTACTTATGTTTGTAGGAATTGCCTATTGTTATTTTTGATAGAGGGTTCGGTATGGATTTAGTGTGCCTACCATTAGAACAACTTGATATTAGTGGAATGAGCTGGTTGGTCTTGAACGAGGTTCATATCAATTATTTGAGAAGGCAGTCTTATTTCTGAAGAAGTTAAAGTGGAAGATGAGACTATGTCGGTTAAGCGGATGAATTAATTTGTTAGAGATGGTCTTGTGGTGTTTATGTTATATTCTTGACGAGTGAAAGGAAAGGCTAAGAGTGGTGAACTCCCGTTGTTAATGAATTTCGGAGGTGTTTAGGAGGATGTGAATGAGTTACCACACGAGAGAGGTGGAGTTGCTATAGATTTAATTCACGGAACTAGTCCGGTGTCGATGGCGCCTTATCGCATGTCGGCATCGAGTTGTCGAGTTGAAGAAGCGATTAGAGGTTGCTTGAGAAGAAATTTATTCGGCCTAGTGTTTCCCGGTGGGGTGCGGTATTGTTGGTTAAAAGAAAGAAGGTACAATGAGATTGTGTGTTGACTACGAACAGGCGAATAAAGTGACCATCGAGAATCGGTATCCATTGAGGATTGATGATTTGATGGATCGATTGGTTGGAGCTTGTGTATTAGCAAAATTGATCGAGATCGGATATCATCAGTTAGTGTTAAGGCGGAGATATTGAGGCGCATTCGAGCGAGTATGGACATTATGAGTATTGATTATGCCATTTGGAGTTACTAATGCACTGGTGTGTTTATGGAGTATATGAGCAGGATATTTCATCCGTATCTTGACAAGTTTGTGGTGGTGTTTATTGGCGACATTCGATCTATTCAAAGAATGATGAGGAGCATGCAAATCATCTTAGAATTGTATTGGAATTGTTGAAAGAAAAGAAACTTTATCGCGAAGTTGTCTAAATGTGAGTTTTGGTTAAGCGAGTGAGCTTTCTTGGTCATGTGATTTCCAAGAATGGTATTCTTGATCCTACAAAAGTAGAAGCGTATCTCGATGGGGAGCGAAGAATGCTTGATTCGTAGCTTTCTTGATGCAGCGGGTTATTACGGGAAGTTCATTGAGGGATTTTCGAAGTTAGCATTACAGTTGACTAAGTTGGCGAAAAGGTCAAGCATTTGTTTGGGATATAGATTGTGAAAAAGTTCCAAGAATTGAAGAAGAGATTGACTAGTGCTCGATTTTAATTATCGAATCAGGAAGAATCCTTTATGGTGTATTGTGATCGTCTTTGATGGGTTTAGGAGGTGTTTTGATGCAAGATAAGCGAGGTTGTGGCTTATGCTTCAAGGCAGTTAAAGACTCATGAAAGGAATTATCCGACTCATGATTTAGAGTTGGCGTTTGTTGTGTTTGTGTTGAAATTGTGGAGGCATTATCATATGGTTCACGGTTTGAAGTGTTCGGTGATCATAAGAGCCCAAGTATCTCTTTGATCAAGAAAGAGTTGAACATGAGGCAGAGAAGATGGTTAGAGTTTCTCAAGGATTATGATTTTGGTTTGAATTACCATCCTGGTAAGGCAAACATGGTAGCAGATGCATTGAGCAGGAAGTCTTTGCATATGTCGATGTTAATGGTTCGTGAATTGGAATTGGTGGAACAATTCAGAGACTTGATTTTGGTTTGTGAAACTACTCAGAATAGTGTGAAGTTGGGCATGTTGAAGCTGACTAGTGGTATTTTGGAAGAGATTCGAAATGGACAGAAGTCTGATGTTGGTTTAGTGGACAAGTGACATTGATTAACCAAGAGGAGGTGAATTCGAATTGCGAGAATGGTGTTATGAGATTTGGTGATAGAGTATGTGTCCGGATGTTCTTGAGATCGGAAGAGTATCTTAGAAGAAGGACATCGTAGTGGATTGAGTATTCATCTGGTGCTACTAAGATGTATCATGATTTGAAGAAATTATTTTGGTGGCACGGAATGAAAAGGAAATCGTAGGGTTTGTGTATGCATGTTTGGTTTGTCGAAATCAAAGATTGAACATCGAAATCGGGATTGATGGAACCGTTGTTTGTTAGGAATGGAAATGGGATGGAATTTCAATGGATTTCGTGTCGGGTTTGCGAGGACTGACGAAGCGTGATTCTATTTGGGTTATTGTTGACCGATTGACAAAGTCTGCTCACTTCATTCCGATAAGAATGGATTATCCAGATGGAGAAGTTGGCGGTTGTATGTCGAAAAGGTTGTAAGTTTGCATGGTATTAAAGTCTAGCATTGTGTCGGATAGAGATCAAGGTTTACTTCTAAGTTACGGGCGAGGATTGCGGGAGGCTCTAGGTACTAAGTTGCGATTGAGTTCTGCATATCATCCACAGACAGATGGTCAGACGGAGAGGACGATTCAGTCGTTAGAAGATTTGTTGAGAGCTTGTGTGTTAGAGAAAGGTGGAGCTTGGGATAGCTATTTGCCGTTGATAGAGTTTACCTACAACAATAGTTTTCATTCGAGCATCGGTATGGCTCCGTTTGAGGCATTGTATGGTAGGAGATGTCGGACACCGTTGTGTTGGTATGAATCTGGAGAAAGTGTTGTGATTGGACCGGAGATTGTTCAACAAACTTCAGAAAGGATTAAGATGATTCAGGAGAAGATGAGGACTTCTCAGAGTCGTCAGAAAAGTTATCATGATAAGAGGAGGAAAGATCTTGAGTTTAATGAAGGAGACCATGTGTTCATGAGAGTTACTCCGATGACGGGTATTGGTCGAGCCTTGAAGTCAAAAAGTTGACTCCGCTTTATTGGTCCGTTTGATTACCAAAGAGTTGGGAAAGTTGCTTATCAGTTGCTTTGCCGTCACTTGCTAATTTGCATGATGTTTTCCATGTATCTCGATTGAGGAGGTACATTGCGGATCCATCTCATGAGATTCAAATAGATGATGTTGGTCTTGGGATAACTTGTTGTTGAGCGGTGCACGGGATTGAGGATCGGAAAGTGAAGCAATTGCGAGGTAAAGAGATAGCAGTAAGGGTAGCTTGGGAGGACCGTGAAGGAAATGTAACTTGGGGTGGAGAGTCGGATGAAGGACTCGTATCGACTGTTAGTCTAAGGTATGTTTCGAGGCGAAAACTCTTTTAGTGGGGAGAGTTGTGACACCCGATTTAATTTAAATATTTATTAAGTGAGGATTTAATTATTTAATTAAATGAAGTTCTAAGTATTATTTTATTTGGATTAATTGGGTCATTAAATGAGGAAATATGTTGAGGTGTGCAGAGTAAACGGTGGGTGTAAGAGAGTAAATCACTCTACTAAGTATTAAGTTTTAATTATTTTATTTTATTGGAATAATTAAAGGAACATTAAAAGGAATATAAAAGGAAAAGAAAGAAATAATAGGTTTTGGAGAAAGCTGTTTTCACGTGAAATTGGAGAGAAGAGGAAAAGAGAGGAAAAGCGGCACCAGAGAATCGAAGAATCATCGCGAGGTAAGGGGTGGTTTCGATCAATTAATATGCCTTATGGGTTTTGGGAATCATAGGGATAATTGGGTATGTTGGATAGTTTGAATTGTGATGATTATGAGTTATAGGAAATAAACCCTATTTGTGTCGGTGTTGGGATTAGAAATCATAAGTATGTCAAGTGATTGATGAGTGAATAAATCATGTCGATTGATGTTAAAATGGTGTGAAATAGCGATGAATTGATGTTCCTAATGTGCCAAATCGTATTAGTAAGTTTGGGGATAGTAAGAATGGAAAATCTTTGTCAAAAACTAGTAAAATTAACATCACAGTCGTAGGAACCGGTTCCTGTGGGGAGGAACCGAGTTCCAGTGTTAAATGCGGCGGGAAAAATAGACTCGGGAACCGGTTCTGTATATGAACCGGTTCCCCATTCAAAATCGGGCGTGTTATTTTTAACTTTCGGGAACGGTTACAGTGCAGGTAGGAACAGGGTTCCATGTAATTTTCTAATTTTCTAAAACTTCAAAATTCATATTTTCTAAACCGTAACTCGATTCGAGTGCGTTTTGGCGTTATTTTCTAAATTTCGAATACTACCTTTTGAAAAGAAAAATATTATTTTGCTAAATTATTTTAAAATGGTCGCTCGACTTGTTGAAAGAATGACTAATTAGGGATAATGTGAACTATTGTGAATGGTATGAGTTACCTATGAGGTATTGATCTTGTGAGTGTTATATAATTACTATTCATTTTGATTGAATGAGATACCTTGGTGAATTGACATGATGTGATTTGTATTAATATCATGATATGTGAAATGATGATGGCATGCTTTTATGATGCATGCATATACATTTATTGATTTGGTTCATTCCATTGTGCGGAGCGGTGGTTGAGCCAATATACTTACGGAGGTTGAGGTAGTGAGGTGGATTCTTGACCCAATAGCTATGGGCGAATCATGAACTTACTTGTCTATCCACATATAAGCGGAGGCGGTGTGTGAACTCGGTTCACGTTTGGTACCACACATAGAGTGCATTGCATATGGGATTGTAACATGCTAGGATGGATTCCGGTGTTGCAATTTCCATCGTTTGAATTATGTACATGTTCATTGTGTGAGTGTGTTGTGAATTGATTATGACTTGTGCTTGATTAAATGGATTAATGTATCTTTATTTCTATCGTATTCTAAAGCGTATAATGCATGTTATATTGAATTGAGATCTCACCCTTACTCGACATTTCGGATCCGAGTGATTAGGTGCTTGGAGTTGGTGAGGATAGCTCTAGTATTGAGTCGATCGGTTAGTCCGGTGTCGATGTAGTGCTCTGGTAGATGTAACCTTTGAGGAGCAGTTGTTTGAATCCTTAATGGATATTTTGAATGACTTTGAATTATGTTGACTTATTACCACGGAATTCTTTAATGTTTTGATTCGAGTTTCGTTTATTATTACGGAATCTAGTGAATGTTGTATTCGAAGTTTTGGTTATGTTACATTTCATTGTTAAACATAAGCATTGCGTTAATTATTGATAAGTCTTCTTGGTGAAAGCATGACACAAGTTTTGGAAATCTTAATGTTTTAAAAATTGTGACGCCTTCTTGATTATGATTAAATACTCTGATTATTATTATAAAACGCGGGTAAATAGAAGGGGGTGTTACAGTTGTCGTTTGCATAAAGTCCAACGTTTGCTTTGAATGATTATATGCATCTAACAATAAAAATCTATTCACAAACATGCGAAAAGTGAACAAGCAAAAAGTAATTACTACAGGCTCTAGGAATTAAGATGACGACGAAAGTCACCAATGCATTACCCCACAGAGCATAATCCCCATAGAGGGGTCACTCACTACAAACCTTCCACAGCGAAGTATATGTTAGTCCCTGAGCAGTGATTCCACTCGACTAAAATTGTGTTACACCAATTTCCAAGCAATAACATTTAATCCCCGGTAGAGTACCTCCAAGATTCTCCCCAACAGGGTCTACACACAAGATCCCCGACAGCGTATCTCTACCGTCCTCAACGATATCTGGGCTCAAGACTTGGTCAGGTAGTGCATCGGAGGAATCAAGGTTTCCTCTCTTCTCAGGGTCTCCATCCGTTCCGTCCCCAAGCAGAAGTCAAAAATCCTCAAGCAGAACATCTGCATCTTCTTCAAGATGGATATGTTTTGAAATACCACAACATCCATCATTCAAACATTTCTCATAAAGTCATAAAATATGCATATGTCATTCATACACATCGTCATGCATCATACTACGCATAAGACTAACAATTATTCTATCAAAGTTTCTCTTGTTTTCTCCAAAATAGGTGAAAATCGCTTCTGACGCAAACAGGTCCAGGATTAAGACCCGAATCCAGATGGGAAAACTATCTGAAAGACCGCCCTGGTTGTCCTCCGACAACAGGTCCAGGATTAAGACCCGAATCCAGACGGGAAAACTATCTGAAAGACCGCCCTCATTGTCCTCCAACAACGGATCCAGGATTAATACCAGAAGCCAGACGAGAAACCCTATCCGAACGATCACAAGTTATTCTCCGATAACAGACAGTGGACCAATACCCGATGCGCAACAGGGAAGATATCCACATGTTACCAGCTACTACCCCCTCAGAGTAATCAACACGAAGATGTATTCTGACCTTCTCTTATTATCAACAGCAACTACAGAGTCTAGCGTACGACTCAGTTGCCTTGGATGGCATCTTAAGCCCGTCTCCGACTACTTGTCAACATTTCTCCGCCTTCATAATGCTGCATATTTGGTTAAAAAACCAATACAAACCAATAACTTCATTCAAAGATGAGCACGAAGTCTAACGTACGATTTCCTCCGGATGGCATCTTAAGCCCATCTCCATGCTCCTCCCACTTCCAGAACGTCTACCGAGCCTAGCGTACGGCTCACTCCCAGCATCGTTCTTTTCAGATGGCATCTTAAGCCCATCTCCGACGGTCCTCCTATCCAGACGACGTTCTCGAGTCTAGCGTACGACTCATTCCCCAGCGAAACTTGCGGCTTCTCCAAATGGCATCTGTAAGCCCATTCCCGCATCATCAGCCAACAGCGAGTGCAAATTTTCAAGTGTACTCGAGTGTTCAATCATCTTCTACCTCCAGGTCATAAAAGGCGAACATGCCAATCTAACCCTTCCAGTACAATAAGATTGAATAGGGGCAGCTGTCATACCCCAAAATTTGCCCTCCATCTTCTCAAGATATTCCATACATCCATGCTCAAGGATTCCTCAAGGGTTGAACAGACAAACCCTCTCCTAGACCATCAACCCAAACTAGGGTTTGGTGATTCTCAGATCCAGATGGACTTCCAACACCTCCAATGTTCATCATGCCTCCTCATATGCTTCAAATATTCTCCATGACAAGTTTCAAGCCTCACAAGTCAAGTTTCCTCAGACAATTGCTCAGATGGTTGAAAATCAGTTGTATTGGACAAAAAGTCAACTGTGGTCAACATACAGTCAAACTTCCTGATTTTTGGTAAACATCCTCATTTTGAAGTTACATTCATCATTTGATCAAGGGTTGATCATGATTCATCATGAAAACTCAAGATTTGCTCAAAAGTCAAACTTTCTAAATTAAGGTTTCTTAGTGAAAAGTCAACCAAACTTTGACTGAGCATAACTTCTTCATACTTTCTCAGAAATTTTTCCACCACCTCTTGTTTTGAAGGAAATTCAATTCTCTACAACTTCATGTCTCACAAGTATGTTCAAAAAATGCTTCATTTGGAAGGTATGGATCAAAACATTACAGGTCTTTTTCAAAGTCAACAAAAAGTCACCATTTTGTTTTGAAGATATATTGAGCATGGAAACTCCAATTGAGATGAAACCAAAGATGTTGGTTAGAGGACTCTTAGAGCTTTCCAAAAAGTCCAACAACACTCAAAAATGTGGAAAATTGAGCAAAATCCACCATTCACAAGTTGGGCAATTTTGAAGAAGTGCACAAAGAGAGATACTTGTAAAAATCAAAACTTTTGCAAATGGGCCTAGTTTTTCTTCATTCAAACTTGTTCCTTATACAATTAGGAATATCCAAGTCCAATGCCACGAATTTTTATTTTATTTTTCTATTTAATTTGGATTTTATTCATTTAAATACAATAAGGTATATTTCGAAATTAATTGCAATTTGATTTTTTTTTCTCTCATTCTTGAGATCCAAGTAACCCAAGAAAGCTGGCAAATTTCGAAATTTGATTGGATTTGGCAAGAAATTGATTGAAATTGATCAAAAAGATGAAATTTGATTTTGTACAAAATCAAATATTTTTATTGATTGATGATTATTTCTTCCTCAAATCGACTCAATTCCATCCAATATAAATATACAAGGCATAGCACATGAATTAGAACAGAAAAATTGCTTGGAGAAACCCTAACCTAGCTCAAAAAACCGAGCACTACAAGTCACTAGCAGCCTGGGTTTAGCTCGATTCAATTGATTCCAAGCATCCAAACACATTCCTTGACATCTCCTAAATCGATCCAGACCCTTACATTGTCCAAAACATCAAAATTGCAAGAACACGATTTGGTTTGTCACACTTTTTCAAATCGAATTCTATTATTCATGCATTTTTAACATGTTTTGTTGTTGTTTTGTGATTAGAGCGAAGTTTGCAAGCTTTACGGGTGGTTTGATTGAGTTTCCATGGCTTAGAGCGAATCACCATAGCTAGGGTTTTCGGCCTCAATTTAGGGCTTCTTTAAAGCGGATAAATTGGACCACAAGACCACCACCATTGTGTTTAGAATGTGATTTCGATCGATTCATGTACTCACAACTAATTTATATTATGTGTATGAGATTTTGGAAAATGCAGGGACTATAGCGTCGCACTGAGGCCGACGCTATGTTTTCAAAAATTCAAAACGAAGAAGATGAAGCTTGGCGCGGAATTGGTGCGATCAAGTGACACTTGTTTACAAACTACTAACCGTTTCCATGACACGCGTGCACTCCAGTTGGTAAAGGCGTGGGGTTGTGAAGGAATGTCTGAGTTCGATCCACAGCCATGGCAAAGCTTTTTCACATGTTTGCATTTTTCATATTTTTATATTTTCTATTTAATATTTTCATACAATTTAATTTAACTTTAAATATTTTTATCATGCATTAAAAAACACCAAAAAATATTGTTTTCTTTTTGCATTATCTTCAGAAAATGTTTATTTAATTTATAAAATTAAAAATATTATTTTTGCATGCATATTTAATTTAATTGTTAATTTATCATTTAAATCACTTTTAATATTAATTTAATTATTAAATTAACTCCAAAAAATCCCAAAAAATTATTTTAGCATATTAATGTTATTTCCAGCATGAAATATTTTTCTCATTCAAAAATTATTATTTTTACTAACATTTTCCTCTTATTCGATTTCCTCGTATTTCCCGATTTTTCTCATCTTTTCACAGGTTATCCCGTTTCGGACGTTTTCTTTTATTGTCTTGTTTTTCCAATTGTGTAATTGCTTATGGGATGTAATAGTTTAATTAGGGTTTTTACTTTCCGCATTTTAAATTATGTATCTGCCCCAATGCCATGTAATAGCGTAGGATTTATCTTTCCGCACTTTATATTCCCGCACTTTAATTTCCGCACCCTATAAACTGCTAGTAACTAGGCATGTATGGCAAGATAAAATTGGACATAGCCCACTCTAATTTCAAGATAAAATATCTGAAATCAACACACTCTCTCACACATGCACCCCTTAGGGTAATTCTCTCTCGATGCCTTACGAATTATGGTCATGTCCCTCGAACGTAGAGGTATTCTAGCATTGTTGCCTTCAAACAAATCATCATAGTCCCTTCGATACAAAGATCATAAGACCCACGATGTCGCCTCCGAATACATGATCTTGACCCTCGATTGTCGCCTACGAAAAATGATGATAGTCCCTTCGAATGTGCTAGGATACTTCCTCAAGTTGCCTTCTATGACCATCGATGTCCCTTCGAATGTCCCGCTTACATCCAACGAATAGGGCTACCTACCAACTAATGGTATGGATAACACTATTCTAAAGGAACGTAAAATAACACGAAAATGATCAATTCTGAGTAGGTAATAAGACTTTTAGTTGCTTGCTCTATCAAAGTACTTTTCACACCTCACACTTTTGTCAAAGTTCAAACTCTTTTCAAAACGAAACATTTCCGAACACTTTGTATACATTCCTACATGAATCATTACAAAGTCAAAGCGAAATGCCTTTTCAAAAAAAACATTTTTCAAACACACAGAAAGCAAATTTTTAAAAGTGATCTAAGAGCAACTAAGAGCCCGTAGATAACTACGGATGGAAAGGGGTGCTAATACCTTCCCTTTTCATAACCTTCTCCCTTACTCAGAATCTAACGAAGGTCTTTTTCTGTACTTTTTACCTTCCCTTAATTGGATAAAAGAAAAGTCGGTGGCGACTCTTGCTATCCGCACATTTGCGATACAAAAACGTACAAAGTCAGTTCACCGAGTTACACTGACCAGATGCAAGCTGAATTTGAAATGAGCCTCATGGGAGAATTGACCTACTTTCTTGGACTACAAGTCACACAGATGGAAGACTCAATTTTTCTTTCTCAAAGCAAGTATGCAAAGAATATTGTCAAGAAGTTTGGGATGGAGAATGCCAGTCATAAAAGGACCCCTGCACCTACTCATCTAAAGCTGTCCAAAGACACAAGTGGGACAAATGTGGATCAAAGCTTGTACATAAGCATGATAGGAAGTCTGCTATACTTAACAGCCAACAGACCTAACATAGCCTTGGTAGTTGGAGTATGTGCAAGATACCAGGCCAAACCGAAAGTAAGTCACATAAACCAGGTGAAAAGAATTCTGAAGTATGTGAGTGGAACCTACAATTATGGTATGCTTTACTCTTATGGATGTGAACCTATCATGTCTAGTTATTGTGATGTAGATTGGGCTGGTAGTGCTGATGACAGAAAGAGTACCTCTGAAGGATGCTTCTTTTTAGGAAACAACCTTGTTTCTTGGTTAATCAAGAAACAAAACTGTGTGTCCTTATCTACTGTTGAAGCTGAATACATAGCAGCTGGTAGCAGTTGTTCTCAAATGATCTGGATGAAACAGATGCTGACTGAGTACAATGTCACACAAGATGTCATGACATTATACTGTGACAACCTGAGTGTTATTAACATATCCAAGAATCCTATACAGCACAGCAGGACTAAGCATATTGACATTAGACATCACTTCATCAGAGATCTTGTGGAGGAGAAAGTGATTAAGTTGGAACATGTTGCCACTGAACTACAACTGGCTGATATTTTTACCATGGCACTGGATGCTAGTCAATTTGAAAACTTAAGGGGCAAGCTGGGTATTTGCCAATATGAAGAGTTGTAGCAATTAATTTTGCTTAAAACAAGGGCTAAGGGAAATATTTTAATTAAGTTTATTGTGATTGGTCAAAGAATTAGTTTCCCTCTTTTTTTTTCCAAAATTTTAAGAAGAGGAATAAACACACTTATATTTTCTTCCTCACAGTTTGGTGTATCATTCTCCATTCTCACAAAAGAAAATTTCAAACTTGCTTTCACTTGTACTCTCAACTCCTCAAGATGTCTCAACAATCTGTATCATCATCATCATCGAAGGCGACTGCTTCCTCCTCATCCATTGACACAGATCCTAGGGCAAACGTAAATCCGATGGATGCTGAGGTTCTTGAGATAACCCCTCTTCGTGCAATGGCAGCTGACCCTACTAAAGTCAAGAAGTTGCGAACTCGACATGCAAGAAGATCACAAGCTTCTCCCTCTGGTAAATTTGCTCAACCACCATCTTCTGTTCCTCTTGAAATAGCTAATAGGGAGGGCACTGCATATGTTCACCAAGTTATTGCTAGAATAGTAACTAGAATACTTAATGAGAACCATTCTGTTCCTGGTGTATCTGTACCCCTGAACCAAGAAGCTGCAAGCCCTAATTTAGAAAGTGATCCCAATGTCACTCAGAATATTGAGACACCTAATAACAACATTGAGAAATCTCCAGAGAAACCTGATGATCATCAGACCCCTACTGATAAGGCTGATGAACCACCTGTTATTGATGTTAATGAGGAATTTTCTAATAATGATTTGATTGCAACTGTTAACCCTAGCGTAGCAAGGAGGCTGATGACTAGAAAAGAGAAACAAAATGTTGATCAAAGCCCCTCCAAAGAGAAGGCTACTGAAGTTTTTTTTGAGAAGGCTGGGCCTGAGAACAAGGCTAGAGTAGGAGCTGAAAAGGACCAAACAGATGGAACTTCCAAAGGGAAGGGTAAGGTGAAAGCAAAGGTAGCTGTTGGTAGCCTCACAAAACCCCTGAGAAAACCTATTTCCAAGAAGAGGAAAGCCCCTGCCTCCTCTGAATCTGATGAAAGTTCAGATTTTGATTTTGATGTTGAAAGCAATGTTCCAGACATTCCTCTCAGGAAGAAACCCAATACCAGCAAACTGGCTAAGGTCCCTGAAGTTGCCATTGACAATACTGGCATAATACAAATAAAGAGTAATTTAATTAATCAAAATGCAGATAAAATTCATGTAAATTGATCCAAATATACGATACATTTTCGGGTTATCAGAATTATATAAAATCAAAGTTTCAAAATTCAACATCAAACAATGGGATGTCACACACTCAACGTAAAACACAACCTGTAATTTAATTTAAAACAAATACATAACACTTTAATCAATAAGATGAACTCAACAACCTGTTTGCGCTTTCAAAACTAACTAACCTTTATTTTTGCGCAGCCGATTCATAAAATTCAACTAAATTATCCTGGCATCAAGGCCAATTGAAAACAACTTAAAATCTTAGTCTTCAACAAAACAACCTAAAACATCCATCAACGAAATAAAATAAACAAATAAGGAAACATGCGTTATCCCCCCGAGTGCTATGTATCAGAGCGACAACACCGACTCAAACTATTGAAGGTAGACAGCTTTTACTCTAGATTACCTGCACGTTACCCACGTAGAGGCAACATCACAACAGAAGTGGTGAGATATCTAAGAATCTAATAAATCATATGATAAATAATATATATCAGAATTAGATAATGTAAATCATCGCTTCACAAATTATTGACACGATAAACAATTCAACAATTTATTAAATAATCACAACGACTCGAAATGCAACATGAGATGCAACAACTTAATCAAATGCACATGAATGTGGTACCAATAGGGCTTCGGCCACCATCGCTAAATTGCCAATTAATAAAGGCATCAACAAAGCATAAGTCTTCATCGCAAGTTGCATCAAGGCCAAGGCATAAGCCTTCGTTGCAGTTTGTCAATCCAAGCCATCGCAAAATATGCAATGCATGTGACTCGACACATGCAACATCACATAGCAACATTCATCATTCGTCACAAAGGCATAAGCTTATATCACCATTGTTACCAATAAATTGAGGTAACTCATCATCACTAAATTTCCATGCAACATCGCATTATCAACAAAATTTATCACACCATCATAACATCACAACACATCACAATACATCACAAGGAAAAACAACAACATAGAGTAACACAACCAATTTCATCACAACCTGCAACCTCACAATTTCTTATCAACATATCACAAGCAAACAAGCAAACAACAACAATAAATTCAACTTAAGCAACACAACACAATTTTATCACCTGAAAATTCATAATTTACAGCAAGTATATAATTTATTCTATACTCTTAACTCATAAAAATGTCATAATAATATAGAATTATAACTTGACATAATTCTTAATGAATTATAAGTCACTTTACCACAATTCCTACAATTCTAAAATAACTTTAAGGTTCTCAAAATTGCTCTATCGACAACTCTTGGATGTAAAATAATGTTTATGAAAATAAAGGGTCAACTCGAAAACATCGTTGACAACTCTAAACATGTCTGAATCATCCAAAACAATTAAAGTATGACTCTTAATAACTCAAAACAACTCTGATAATTTTATTGACAATTCTAACTACTTTCTCTATTGACAATTTTAATAACTCTAATGAAATAGAAATAATTTAAATTAATCAATTAATCAAATAATTGTCTCTTATTCAAAACTCTTAAATTATTATATTAATAATACAAATTATTATAATTATAAAAACTAATAGTTAAATAGCTAATATTATTCTCATAAACAAAACTTTATGTTATCAATATATTAAAATTATAAATTAACAATTCTAACGTTAGAGTGTATCAAACGTTAAGCAATCAATTAAACTAATGTTACAATGTATGAAACATTAACTTAGATTTTCGGCGTACTCTAATATACTGTACAGTAACGTAATACTCTCAATTATCTACCCAATTGTGAGGTCTACCAAAACATATAAATTAATGAAAAGTTACGACACAATGCATAGAAATATATTTGATAAAGTTCCGGTACATATATGGATAAACATGGTTATACACTACACATATATAAATATTATAACGAAATAATATATACATATTCAACCTACAAAATCAATTTAGCAACTTAAAACTCAAGACGAATTTCATCATATTCAAGAATAATTTCAACACAGTGACATCAAATAATTTCTCACCCAAATAGAACAACCACAAATACATAGTAAATTCTCTCATTATCTTAATTCTCACATATTACTCATCATATAATCCATTAGAAAGTTAGAACCCCACCCTTACCTTGAATTGAAAGTCGCTCTAAAGAGTTCCGGTTGAATTTCGTTTTGGCTTTCGGTCTGCAATTTTCTCCCTACAGAAATTTTCTCAAAACCTTGTTCCTCTTTCTTCTTCCTTTTCTCACGATGCTATTCTTTTCCTTTTCTTCTACTTGTTTTCTAACAACCTCTCCAAAAACCTAATTTCTTATTATTTATATTAACTAATAATTATATTTCTCTTATTGGGCCTACTTCTCTGCACTTCCTTTTCTACTAATTTCAAGCAACTAAGTCCAACAAATTATTCTAATATTATTATTAATAATAATAATAATAACCAACTAGTACTATTATTAAAATTAATTTTACCGACTATTCAAAAATTAAACAACTAATTTAACTAACAATTTGACAACTTAAATCCGAAATAATTCGAAATATTTAATTAACTAATTAATTAAATAACTGGACATTACAGCTTCCCGTGAGTGTATTTTGTCTGAGTGCGCGAACTCAAAATTCTGCCAAGATGAAGTTCATTTCTCTAGAAAAACGTCTCCCTATCCTACCGTAGACAAGACCAAATATTTTCGCTTTTATAAGAGCCATATACACACCACTGATGAGTACAACCATCTCAAGGATGCGATCGAGATCCTCATCGGGGAAGGGCACTTGAAATAGTACACCAAGAAAAGTGAGGCTCCTCGGCAAAACATCTAGGAATTGAAGGCCACTTGTGACCGGGGCTTTAAGAGATAGTAGCTACCCTTGAAGCAACGGACGAAGTCCGTAAACATCTTAAACAACTTCTTTGACTGCTTAAGGGATACCCAACTATGCTTCACATTGGTAGTCTATCATTCAAGGTGGAAATAATGGAAGAAGAAGATGATGGTGGCGCCAACCTCTAGATATGTGTATAGTATCTCGAATGCATAGATGAACACGATCAAATTAGGATGCAGTTGGCACGTCGCTAGCTCCAAATGGTTGAAAATTCAAACCTGAAGATCGCTGAACAACAACCTGAGCCCCAACTCCTTGAAAAAATCAGACATAGGGAAATGATTCTTCGCAAAAGACGAACAAATTTGTTCTTCTGGGCTTGGCTTATAGACTACCCATTCTCTTCCCCTTCGTGGACTACACCTTTCTCCACGATCGTGAACACTTCCATGGGGAAGTCGACAAAGCGCGAGGCTCCATCTCGACCAAATCTAGCACGACATTAGTGATCGTGTCAACTAGAGAAAAGCCTTCAGCAATGTGAATTCAATGGTCAAATCAAATCCATACTTCCAGCATAAATAGACTGAAATGGTATATGAAGGCGCGAGGGCATTATCCCTGACCAAAGCCTTTATACAACAATGAGAAATAAAGTCACGAGGACATCTCCTCGACGAGGGGTTCAATTGATCCACCAACAAATCGCGAGAAGAACTCCCTAGCAAAGCTTATGAAGTCCCTGGAGAAATCATCTTCGGCACACGAAAATTTGAGACTTATGAATCTCACAAGGACAAGCCTCCCCGACATATGAACTTCATTGGATACTCACAAATCTCACGGGATAAGCCTGGTCGACATACTATCTCCATTGGAGATTTATGAATCTCGCGGGGAAAAACCTCCCTGTCACATGAACTTTATCGAAAAATCATTCCCATTACATGAATTTCATTGGAGATTCATGAATCCCATGGGTAAGAACCTCCCTGCCACATGAAATTCATCAAAAAAATCATCCCAGAGACATGAACGCCATCGTGAAATTCATGTATTCTAGGTTTTTACCCAAACTCCTAGCATTTTTCACTAGTGTCGGCGTTTTGGAATGGCCAAACCACCGTCAAACACCAACACTCCCTGGGACTAAACATGCGAAGACACACAAAAGCCAAACGTCTGGAAAAAGGACAAAATCAAGAAGAGATGCTTACATAACTTTATGAAGATCAACGAGGATTCAACAACGACAACGAACGAAGGCGGCGACAAAAACACTTTGTAAATTGGAAATGTGATGGAAAGTAGGAGATAGCGAAATTTTGAAGAATGAGTAAACTTTGTAAAAGTTCATTTGCTTGCACCTTTTTTAACCTAAAACCATCGATCTTCGAATTTCTAAGACGTCGAGCATCCTTGCTCTAGTATAAAGGAAAAATATGTGTATTCCCTCGCGGGCACATCCTCGGAGGGAACTACTGGGCAAAGTTACAAGCAACGCGACAACAAAGACAAAGTGTATGATGTGAAAAAGGACTAAACCGTTGATCACAACCCCTACACGATACCTTGTCCTTGCAAGAGAAATCATTGCAAGTTGGAGGTAATATATTGTCCTCGTGCGCATTAGCCCACAAATGAGAAACAACCATGATTATCACCGTCATAATAGACACATAATCGCGAGCATATAATCACAAACACAAATAGAAGCTCATCTCACGCAGAGCCATTTGTTCCTTCTCAACACCTGAATTGACTCTAAGTCATTACTCTTTTGCTTGTGAGTAACGAATTAGAGGGATCTTGTTCTGGACTGGGCCTGTAAATGGCTCATTGTCGGGAATAACCTAACTCAACCAATGTCGAGAACGACCAAATAATGGCCCAATCCATTGCAGCCCAACCTAAAGACACATATTGTACGTTCTCCTCACCCGATGACACATCATCAACTTGTTCTGCACGCTTCACGAAATTGAAGGAACCATTGAGCCCTTCGCAACAGACGTGGTCAATCCACTATCCGCGAAGTTTTGAGCAATTGACCCATAATGACGAGCACATGTTACTCATCTCCACACACATGTGGAAATCTTGGTAGTCATTTATTATGAGCCTGAGTATTCGGCCTACAATGGAGACCAATGTCCTAGCATTTGGGGCTCTATAAATACCCTGAATTACTTGAGGGTCTGGTATTCCATTCCAATTCGCAACTCTAACTCTCTCATTTACCTCTCCATTGTTTTTGAATTTAACATTACAGTGTCTTGTAGGTACAATCCCTTTCGTGGAATGCTTGAATTAATCGACATTTAGACCGACCACTCCTCTTTTTGATTACCGGTAAAATCAATTTTTATAAAACATTGTGCCACTTTGAATGACACTACATATAATGACATTTTGAACAAATGTGTAATTCTGGATATGACTTCTAATGCCATTTAGAATTGTGTAAATATTAGTCCCTTAACTTTATTTGCATGTTTCAAATTGGTTCCTTAACTTTATTTACCTATGTGTCACGCCAAGTAAACCATACTTAACATTTCTATTTTAGAAAAACGAGCAAAAGTGGCCATTTTAAATAGGCAAATGATATTTGTACACTAGGATTGACACTACTAGGGATGGCAATGGGGCGGGTCGGGAGCGGGTTTAGTTAACCCCGCACCCGCACTCCCGCACTCGCAACCCCAGTAGTAGACCCGCCCCCGCCCTCAAACCCGTCGGGGGTGGAAATTTACCCCCAAACCCGCCCCCAATGGATAACAAGTCACCCGCCCCCCGCACCCGCCCCCAATGGATAACGAGTCACCCGCCCCCCGCACCGCACCCGCCCACCCGCGAAAATTGTTTTTTTTTTAAATAAAAAAAAATACCTATTTTTTTTCCACAAACAGCATTAACAAATACATTAAAAATACAAAATTCGCCCAGCATCCAACATTTCAGATTCACTTCTAGAATCCTTGTTCATTTTTAATTGATAATCATAAATCAACTCGTAACACAACTGTCTAATTGACCTAACTTGGGAATCAACATCATTCCCATAGAAGACTCTATAATAATATTCAAGCAAATCAGTTTTATACCTAGGATCCAAAACAGCAGCAACCCCCATTATTTCATGAATCACACTCCAATCTTTTTCAAACTTTACGAACATATTTTCTGCCATTCTTTTTACCAATTCGTCAGAGGATTCAATCAACTCAAGTAATGAAACTTTAATCTGACAAATCTTAGTAAAGTATTCATTGGCAGTTGGATACTTAGTTCCAGAAAACACTTCAGTGATAGAATTGAATAATTTCAATTTTACACAAATATCTTTTGCAAATTTCCAATGTAAAGTTGTTGGCAAACAAGTGTACTGAGTTACACGGATTGCTAACCTATTAAATACCTCTTCATACAAAATAGCAACATCAAGCATCTTGTAGGTAGAATTCCATCTAGTTGGACAATCTAAAACTAAATTCTTGGTGCAAGGTATTTTTAATTGTTTACATGTATCCTCAAATTGTTCCTTCCTTTTAGGAGTTGCTGTCCAAAATGCAACGCTATCTCGAATCATCAGTATTCCATCTTTCACAACTTCTAACCCTTTTTTTAATATCAAATTTAGTATATAGGCACAACAACGCATATGAAGTAAGGCCCCGTCCCTTAATAATGTCTTTGGTTTCAACTTAGCCTTAATTTTTTCAATCATTGCATCATTTGTGCCACAATTGTCCAAAGTGATAGTAGAAAATTTTGAATCAATGTTCCAATCCATCAAACATTCAACCAATGCACCACAAATATTTTCACTAGTATGAGGTGCAAGAACATAAATGAACCTAACATAATAAGATTCACAAAACTAGTATAAATGTGATTTACTTCAAAATTTGATTCACAAAACTATTATTAGAAGAAATTATATTTACCTCAAAATGTGATTCACAAAACTATATGTAATATGCAATTAATCTATTATTAGAAGAAATTAGATTTACCTCAAAATGTGACTCTATAAATTCCAGTTTCCATCAATGTAATGAGCAGTGACAGCCATATATCCCTTTTTTTGATTGCTCGAGGTCCAAAGGTCAGAAGTAATGGCCATTCTTTCTTCAAGATTTTCTAACAACTTCAAAGTTGATGATCTCTCCATATTGTATACTTTGAGTATCTCCTTCTTTATAGTATTTATACAAGAAACTTGAAATATTGGTTGGAGAGAAGTTGAGTATCTTCTAAAACCAATACGATCCACTATTAAAAGCGGATATTCTGCAAAATAATTGTATGTGCAAGCTCTTTCTTAGAATTTTCTGCATCATAAATTCCAGTACTCAACTCTTGTTTACCTTACATGGATCTAGGCGTAAGAATTGTTTGTCCTTTATCAGATGGGTTCAAAATCTTCTTTTTAGGAAAACATCCCAAATGTCCTTTTAAATGTGACATCCCAACATTTGATGATCCATTAAGCTTCTTTGAGCAATAATTACATTGAGCCTTATCTTTTCCGTCAACTTTGACCTTTGTAAAATGATTTCATACAAAACTTTTCTGTCTGGATCGATGACTTGAGGTTGTTTGGCTATCAACCTCCATATTATCATTTGGTGTGGGAGGAGAAACATCAACTAATTGGTTACCACTTTCATTGGGAATTGGTTGATGTGTACTTTCTTGTGACATAGGTGGACATCGTGTTTGAGAGGTATCTTCATTTTCCATAACTAATTATCCTATAAAGTAATTAAGTTGTACATAAGAATAAGAATAAACTAAAATTTATCACAATAGGACAAGGATAATGTTTGGAATAGGATAAAGAAAAGAATAATTATAACCATTAGAATAACAAGTATTCAAAATTATTGAAACAGGAATACAGGATCATCAATCACAGTGACACAAAATTAAGTTGCATTCAACATGGGAAGAATAATCAATATTAGTGAACAATAGTAATTGGAAATTCATGAATCGTAACAAGCTGTCCTTGCAAGCAATATGGCTCCAGATGCAGAGACCCTTGATATTAGAACAAAAGTACTCGCATTTTGATATCACAAATTCATAACACATATTAAAGTAATGTACTTATTTTTCTGCGTTCATCCTTCTGCAGATGCCAAGTTTGTAGTAAGTAGCGTATCATGGCCCATTTATGCCATCACTGCCTTCACACAAACTAGCATCATCATAATTGTAACCTCCAGAAATCTCTGTATTAGTGCTGTCATAAGCGGTATTGTTGTTAGAGTTTTGGATGTCTAAAGAGGTATTAGTATAATTATTTGCAATATGGTCTCCGTTGTTGTAGGTGCTATTGTAGTTGTAATTCTGCACCTGTTCGGGAACATTATGGAAACCATTACCACCATAATTGATGTAATTACTGTTGTAGTTGTTATGACTCTCCACCATTACATGTTCTGTTGCAGTCCAGAGAAATCACGCCCTCCGTAATTGCCTCTCCAAGGCGACCGCTGAGAACCATAGCTGTTGCACCCACCTGGTGTTGAAGACTCGGAATATTGTATTAGTCAAGAAGGGACTTCTTGTTTTGCTTCCTGCAAAAGTCCAACAAGTCCCTTTGCAAGAGGCATGTTTTTGCTGCTGAAGAAAGCAGTTGCTAAACCAGACTGACCAGCACAGCCTATTCTACCAATTCTATGTACATAGTCATCTATGTCTCTAGGAAAATAAAAGTTAATAACGTGAGCAACGTGAGGTATATCACAAATTCACAACACATATTAAAGTAATGTAATTAATGTTCTGCATTCATCCTTCTGCAGATGCTAAGTTTACTCAAACAATGGTTAACTAGTTACAATTTGATGGAGAAGAAATCCAGATGATGATGATAAAGAAGAAGAAATGGATTTCAGATTTTGGAAAAGAGCTTTGTAATCCAAATCAAACACCTTTGATCTTTCTCTAACCAATCCAATAGCTTCTTCTTCTACTACTACTACTACTTCAAGGTCAAACCTCAACATCTCATAACTCACCCTTTTCAACAATTTCATCAAAACCAAAACAATCACCAAAGAAGCCTAAGTGAAGAACTAGGGTTTCTAAAACCTATAAGAGGAATTCCACTTTATCAAAACCCTCCTCCTCATCCTTCTGTTGCATTATTTTCCCGACCACCATCGTTTGATGCTTCTACAGCTAACTCTTCAATTTCAACAACAGCTTTTCATTCTAAGAATTTCATAAGATCCAAGTTATAACCAATTACTATAGTTGAGCACCAATGGCGTAACTAACAAAGACATGATATAAAACTGTCCAAAGTCCAAGGAAATGAGTGAGTTTTCTGTTTTTACTTCTTTTTCTAACACATAATCTTAATCCATTTGAATCCAACAGAGGTTCCATCCATTCTTCACGTTCTGGAATTATCGTACATGCATTATCGTTCTACTACCAGAAATAGCAATAGGGTATAGGCATAACAAATACAAATTGCATAAACCTAACCCTACATAGACATGTCCAAAACAGATTAATCCAAAACAGATTATGAACTTGCCTAATTATTAGAACCCAATAGGTTAAAACCTAATTATACACAAGCTTAGGATTCGACAATAATAGAGTACTGGATTCGAGTATTCGACAGAAGCTATCGAATCTAACAAGTTCAACAGAGTACTGGATTCGAGTATTCGAGAGAAGCTCAATAGCATTTTTAATAACAAGTTAAAACCTAATTATACACAAACCTTTGATTCAAGAAAGAAGACATAGATGATAGATCTAACCTTTCAAATCCAGCGGCTGAAGTTGATGGGGATGCTATTATGGATCAACGTTGTTGGGGATGCTGTTGTGGATGAACATCGTCAGCCGTTGGGATGCTGTTGTGGTCCTTGTGGGTGAACGTCGTGTCGCCGAGGCCGCTTTTGGTGATTCTGAAGAAAATGCTTCACGCAACGCACGCCACAAACATAACATATTATTCTGAGAAAATAAAGCAACATGGAAAAATCAAATTAAGGGTATTATGGTAATTGCATTAGTTCGGGTCGGGTCGGGTGCAGGTGTAACACCCCTTCTAAAATACCTCGTGAATTAATATTTAAATCAGAGTTTAACATATAACAAAGGGCATTACAATTCATTCAAAATAGAAAATATCAACACAGTAGTCATGCTTCACAGAAGAACTTTATTGAAATAGTCAAAACTAATGATATGTTCTACACAGCGGAAAATAGCAACAAAACCGGAATAATTTCAAATCATAATTATTCCCAAAATAAATCAAAGAACAAATGAATACGAAACAAATTCTTAGCCAAACGTTCCCCAGTGTTACAACTTATCTGAGCATGACACTGACACACGGATAACTAACTAGCATAACTCTATAAGCCATCCTCACCAACTCCTAAGCTGCTAACTTTAATCTAAAATCATCAAAGTAAGGGTGAGATTTCATCATAATTAAAATGCATTATAAGTTCCTCAAAACAATAAAATATCACAAGTATATTAATCCACCCCTTTTAGCATAATCAGATTTCAGTACACAATTGCAAATCACACGGTTCATTTTGCACAACAACAACAATAATGAAATTATAACACTAGAAACCATCCTAACATGTTACAATTTCACACAAATGCAAATGCAGACTCAATGCATGTGGTACCAAAATGTGAACTAAGTCACCAACATCGATTCGTCCACAATCACCCGGACACGAATCCAGCCTCACCACCCATAATCACCGAGCGGTTGTGTCTGAGCCAAATTTCACACAATGGGAATTAACTCCACCAGAATGCGTATGCATGCACAACAAAAGCATGCAACATTCAAATAACAGAATATGATCACAACATCATTCCATACATAATATACACCATCAAACAGCACATGATCACAACATAATCGTGCATAAACAACAAACACAGCACATAAGTGCATAATCCTCAATCCAATCAATCAGAACAATTCTAACCTGCTCGTCACATTTCTAAAATTACATTTGGTTCACAAAATCGGAAAATTGTCACTTTTAAAATAAAATTCATGAAATATAAATTTCTCAATTTTATAAGATAGTATTTTTGGTTTAGAGAACACTGTCCAAAACGGCACTCAAATCGAAGTTACGGTTCATAAAATACGAGTTTTCGAAGTTTGGAACATTTTTAAAAATATCACAGTGGTAATCAGTTCCTCCCAAGGAGAACCCGGTTCCCACAAGTTTGAAATAACACGCCCCCTGGAAAATATATGGGGAACCCGGTTCCTCCAAGCAGGAAACCGTTCCCACAGAAAAATGTAATTTTCTTTGAAAAATTTTAACTGGGAACTCGGTTCCTCCCCAGGAGTAACCGGTTCCCACTGAGTCAGAAATCATTCTCTCTGGTTTTGTACGGGAACCGGTTCCTCCACATGAGAAGGTTCTGCGACTAACCAAAAATCGCATTTTGATGACGCATCCAATTCCAATTCCTATCAATTCCAATCGAATCCAGACAATCTAAGGCAGTATAATCACTCAACCAACAACAGTAACATGCAACATAACATATACTGATCATTCCTAACGATCCTATATCATGCAAATTAATAAATTCTACAAAATTCGACATCAATTGGGATAATTCCTACAAAACCTAGAATTACTAAATTGAGATTCTTAACATGCTATGATCAATCCTATTGAAATCAAAACCGATAAGGCATATTAATCAATCGAAATCACCCCTTACCTTATGGGTTCTTCGAATTCCGACGCATTTGGCTCTTTTCCTCTTTCTCTTCTCTTCTCCGATGTACGTATGATAGAACTCCAATATTCTCTTTTTCCTTCTTTTCCTTTTATTTTGTTCCTTTTATTATTCTAAAATAATAAAAATAAAATAAGTAGTGTGAGTAGAGCCTTTTACTCCTCACACCCCCACTTTACACTTCACACCACTAACACTTCCCTTTTATTTAATCAAGTAATTAAATCCAATAATTCAAAAATATTAATAATTAAACTTCTAATTAAATTAATAATTAAAATTCTAATCATTTAATAATTGAATTATTTGGGGTGTCACAACTCTCCCCTACTAAAAAGAGTTTTCGTCCTCGAAAACATACCTTAGACGAAAGGTTCGAAATACGAGTCTTTCATCTGGCTCTCCAGCTCCCAAGTAACATTTCCACCTGCTGGTCCTCCCCAAGCTACTTTCACCAGAGCTATCCCCTTACCTCGTAACTGTTTCAACTTCTGATCCTCAATTCTCGCAGGCAATGCTTCTACGGTCAAATTATCCTGCACCTGTATATCATCTACCTGAACCTCATGAGACGGGTCAGCAATGTACTTCCTCAAATAAGATACATGGAATACGTCATGTAAATTCGCAAGCGACGGCGGTAAAGCAATCTGATAAGCAACTTTCCCAACTCTCTTGGTGATCTGAAACGGACCAATAAAGCGCGGAGTTAACTTCTTTGACTTCAAAGCTCGACCAATACCAGTCATTGGAGTAACTCGCATAAATACATGATCTCCTTCACTAAACTCGAGGTCCTTCCTCCTCTTATCATGATAACTCTCCTGACGACTCTGAGAAGTTCTCATCTTCTCCTGTATCATCTTAATCTTTTCTGAAGTCTGTTGGACAATCTCCGGTCCAATCACAACACTCTCTCCAGATTCGTACCAACACAACGGCATACGACACCTCCTACCATACAATGCCTCAAACGGAGCCATACCAATACTCGAATGAAAGCTATTGTTGTAGGTAAACTCAATCAATGGTAGATAACTATCCCAAGCTCCACCTTTCTCCAACACACAAGCTCACAACAAATCCTCTAATGACTGAATCGTCCTCTCCGTCTGACCATCCGTCTGCGGATGATAAGCAGAACTCAATCGCAACTTAGTACCCAAAGCTTCTTGCAATCCCGTACAGAATTTGGACGTAAACCTCGGATCTCTATCTGACACAATACTAGAAGGAATACCGTGCAAACTCACGATCTTATCGACATATAACTCTGCCAACCTCTCCATTGGACAATCCATTCTTATCGGAATAAAGTGAGCAGACTTCGTCAACCGATCAACAATAACCCAGATAGAATCACAATTCTTTGCTGTCCTCGGCAGACCAGACACAAAATCCATAGAAATGTCATCCCATTTCCAATCCGGAACAAATAACAGTTCCATCAATCCCGACGGTTTCTGATGTTCAATCTTCGACTTTTGACAAATCAGACAAGCATAGACAAACTCAGTAATTCCCTTCTTCATTCCAGGCCACCAAAATAACTTTTTCAAGTCATGATACTGTCATACCCCAATTTTTGACCTAAGATACCACCTTACATTTGCATCATTGCATAACTAACAGCTCAGACAGCATTAATCGGGTGTAGCAGTCACAAGTCAAAATTAGGGTTTCATCAGATTTTCATCTGATTCAAGAGCCAACCAAATTAGGGTTTGAGTTTTTCTCACCTCATTTGATCTATCTTGATCAAATCATCAACCTCTGATCATCAGATACCCATTTCTCTCACAAATCAATCAAGGATCGACCAATTAGGGTTTTGATCGGGCATGAGTTTTCTCTGACTTTTTGAGCAAGAAATGACTTTTTTGGATAGAGATTGGTCATTATATCTTAGATACCACATCTTGACCTAATTTTTAGATTCAAAACATCACAAAAGTTCACAGACTTCATCAGTCAATTTTTGAAACATTTGATGAATTTTCATCTGCACAGAAAAGTCAAACTTTAACTTTTGGTCAAATTTTTCAAAACAAAACTTTTTCCATCATCAAAATACTTCAAATGATCCATCATGATCATAAAAAATCAAAGAATTTGGAAAAGTCAACAAAAAGTCAAAAGTTTTCATACTTAGAAAATTTTCTAAGTGTTGAAATTTCTTATTTTTTCCAAACTTCATGCCATGTTTTCACCTAGTTCCATTTTGAATTTGAAAAAACTCAAAACATGAAAGTTGTAGATCATGGAAAAATCTTTCCAAAATGTCCAAGAACTCTCAAATCCATGGAGTCTAGCTACACTTTTGAATTTGAAATTTAGAGCTCCAAAATCCATAATTTTCAAGTACAAACTTGTAAAATTATAGGTCATTTTGCATTTTTCTCTTCTAGAACCTTTGCCACCTTGCCAAGAGAGGATGGAACTGATAAATATCAGTGAGGGATGATTGAGATAAGATAAGAGCAAATTGATATTTCACACATGGTAAAAAGGAAGCTTCCTTTTACCTTTAAAGCCAAAAGACTTTCTTGCCCTCTAAGGTAAGTTTGATTTTCCAAATGCCATTCCTTGCCTAACATTTTCAGAACTTGTTGCCTATAAATTGAACATCAAATTCAAGCTCAATCCACACCAAATCATTGCAAAGTCATGCTTTCTCATTTCTTTCTTCCAAATCAAGAAACATGATGAACTTTTGAAAAACTTGCAATTTGTAAAATCAGTGAAAATCATGATGATCTTTGGTGTCAAACATGTTTCATAATCACTATCAAACTTGTTACAAGCTTAAAATCAAACTGAAACCAAGCAAAAATTAGATTTCATTTTCATTTTTTCAAAAACTTCCAAACTGCCTTATGAATCGAATTGTTAGTTTAGATTGATCAAACTGTGTTCTAATGACTCAAACAGCATCACTATACATCATGCATGTGATCCAGACCATAAACAACAATCTGTAACTCCATTAACCTCGATTTCGAGTTTCATTTTGAACTGAATGTAGGTTGACTTGGTTGGGAAGATTGGAGCAAGTTCAAAGCAAGCAAATCATCCACATAGCTTCCATACATGCCGATGATGGTGTAGCAATCCTCAAACAAGTTCTGGAAACGCGTTTTGAGCTTCTTCGATTCTCACTTTTCCAGGTTAGAACATGAACTGTGATATCCATTTTCTTTGATTCTTTTTGAAAAAACTCACGGCCGTTCTCTTTCTGCACACCTAACAATCCTTAACCCTCAATAAAATCAAAGAATCATAAACTGTGCATCATTTAATTTGAATTCTTAGATTCTAGGGTTCTTCGTGTTCCCAGAAGTCCAAACATGTTAGGCTAACTATAAATGAAATTAACAACCACCTTCGTGTTCGTGATGAAAAACCGAGCAACTTTGATGTTTACATCATTAAATTTCATTGAGAAACGAGGATGGTAGCTTGGATCAAAGAATCTGAAGATCAAACATGTTGAAGAACACTGCGCGCGTGTTCTTCATTTTCAAATTTTTAAACATTCCAATGTTATTTTAACACGTGTTCCTGGTCCACTAACACCCCAGCGCGTTTGGTCTAGTGGTTGCTTGCTTGCTCTTAAGGCTCTTTGCCACGTGGTCTACCCAATGGTCATGGGTTCAACACCCATCAGGACCATTCTTTTTACAACTTTTCCAATTTTTTCATGTTTTTTTCATAAAACTTCCACAATTTTTTTGACCAATCAAAACTTCTCATTTGAGATGATTTTTTAAACACTTGTCAATAAATACATCTATTTTATGATAGTGCAAAAATTTTCAAAAAAAACTTTCATCTGATTAAATTTTAATCGAGCCGAAAACGACGTTCTGAACACTTTTTCAAACCTCCTTTTAAGGTGAATTTTTCAAGTTTTCGACTTCCGATTTTTTTCAAAAAAAACTTTTCATAAATGAACCTCACTTTTCAAATCATTTTTCAAAACATTTCATCAAAACTTGCATTTTTTACCATGATCGATCCAATTTAAACGATAAATCAAATTCGTTCTTTCTCGAATTTCTCAATCGATCTTGGGCCACCCTTATGGTGTAAGTCCCAATCCTTTATGTACATACTTAGTTTTACTTGTACATATTCAAATCATCATTGTCAATGTTCAAACATAAACAAATTTTTTCGTTTGTTTTCATTTGTTTGTTTATACACCGATACCATTGGTATTGAAAGGAGAAGAATTCCCTGTGAAACTTCTTTTAAACCAATGGGCCTCCCTCACGGTGTAAGTCCCATAACATTCTTTTGTGTACATAATATTTCTTTGTACATATCAAATTCTTTTCAAACACATACAAATTTTTATCTGTACATAATACAGATACTCTTTTTATACTCAAGTTCAGACAAACTTTGATCGTTTGTTTTTCATTTTCACTTGTGTATACACAAATCAACATTTTTTACATACATAATCTTTTCCTTGTACATATCAAACTTTTATCTATACATAACACAGATACTTCTTTTCAAATACTTTTATACATGCATAATCTGATACCTTTTGATAAACTTCAAATCAATCATTTCCGTTTCATCGTACATTTTACTTGAATACCATTGATTTTGAAAGGAGCATTATTCCTGTGGCTTTTTCAAATCAATGGGCCTCCCTATGGTGTAAGTCCCAACCCTCCTATGTACATCCATCTTTCTCGTACATAAATATTCGTTCGTGTACATATTCATTTCCTTGTACAGTTCAAACTTGTAAATAATCAAATTCACGCGTTTTAAACGTTCGTTCACAGACACTTGTTTATATTTCATAAACTGCTGCAAATAAACATCATGCATTGTTTATATTTCCTTCATAAACTCCTGTGAATACATATCACACACACACACACACCTGTTTATACAAACTGTCTAATCATAACATAACAATTAGACTAATCAATAGGTTCCCCACAGTATAGCCTCCGCTTGGGCTTTATACAAGACAATCCATCCCCAGCATGGGTCAGCCTCCTCTTAGGCTTCATATAAGAAAACTCTCCCCACAGAGTTTAGCCTCCGCTTAGGCTTCATATAAGACAACACTCCCCTGTTGAGTCAGCCTCCTCTTGGGCTTCGTTCAAAAGAACTCCTCATTGAGTTTAGCCTTCTCTTGGGCATCATACAATGAAAGAGATAGGAAATCTCTTATGACCTCTATTGGGCTCCCAATACAAAGAATCACCGCTAAGATAGAACCACGAAAGGATGGTTTCCCGGTGAAATCACTTTCAAAATCCCCAGAGAATAAAATTTCCCGGTGAAATTGCTCTTAATTCCAAAAGGATGGTTTCTCGGTGAAATCCCTTTTAACACAAAACCAGCCATACCCTATAGCTTCCTCTTGAGCTTCATACAAGGACCCTCGATGACCCTCGGAATGCCTCCTCTTGGGCTAACAATACAAGGACCCACGGGCTTCTTAAAAGCATCCCTTTAATCCAATCAATTTCTCCTCGAGATTTAGACATCTATCATCTCTATGGAAGAAGTATCTCATATATTACATCACGTACAGTCAAAAACTTTTTTTTAAACTTTTAAACTCTTTTCAAACAAAAAACATCTCTTAACAGTAAGTGGTAACGCTTGTACACTCAAGCAAAACACCCAATGCTTACAGTTAAAAGATTCAATCATCTTTTTTTAAAACATCTTTCTTAAACATGTAAGTGGTAACGCTTGTATACTCAAGCAAAACACCTAATACTTACGACGAAAGATTCTTATCAATCAAACTTTTCAAAAATGTATGTGATAAAATAGATTAGATACATTTTTCATTAAGATGACATTTGTCTGTCTCTTACTAACATCCCGTTGCTTTCCACTAGCATAAGTGGGAACTACGATTGCTCTGACTTTCTCAACATTCTTTTGAGAATACGTAGGCACAAGGTCTCATCCTTGCCGAGCAAATTTCTATCTCCCTCAGACCAAACAAACCATAGAACCCTGTAGATCCGAGCTACAAATGCTCTGATTCCCACTAGGGGATATGTATGCAGAAGATCCACAGATCTTTGCGAGCACAATAATAATAAACACTAGAATCCCACATAATCTACTGTTTCTTAAAATCCAAAGGAGAAACTTTCCCAATCATAGAAATAACAATTAAAACACACAAACATATCAAACATATTCATATATAAAAGCTATAGATAACTATATATATTTAGGGTGCTCCATCTATTCCCTTTATATAACAATCCCCCTTACTCATAATCTCCCCAATGCGTTACGTCTAATTTGCGCTAGTCGTTACGCATACCAATATCAATTGAGGGTATTTCAGCTTTCCCCTTTTTCATAATCATTAAATCATCTTTCTTGTGTTGAGAATAATAAAGCTTGATGCTCGCGGCATCTTTATAAACAAATTAAAAGATTTAAATCGTTTCGAGCCAGAGAATCCGAACTCACGTTCACATCCTCTAGCGCGTCACCTTTTAACGCGAACAGGAAAAATGGCGACTCTGCTGGGGAGTACGCTGAAACTTTGATTTTTCAAAAAAAGAAAACGCGTTACTCTGCCCGAGAGCACCAAGCTTTTTTTTGTTGTTTTCAAAAAGAAAAGAAAGGGGATAAGCTTTTCATATTTTGCATATATCTGTTTTCTTTAACTGTGTGTTTTCGCAATTTCATCTGATGGAAAGAAATCCTAACCCAGATTTAAGAAACATTTTTAAGATCTAGGTGGAGATATTAATACGTGAGAAGTTCAATGCTTACGAAGTTAATATTTCCCGCGCAGTGGAGGTTGTCTTGAGGGTATTGTGTTTAGCGAGTAATTGCGAAGACACTGTGCTTTCAAGGGAACTTAAGAAGCTGAGTGGACTGTAGAACACATAAACCATCCTGGCCATTAGGATGTAGTGCAGAGATTATTCGGGTGTAAGCCTAGAGTAATTGTCATGCGATACTACGATCAGGCGAGTTTCTCTTAAAAATATTATTGGACCATCGAGTATTCAACAAATCCAATAATGTTTTGAAGGGGAGTGTTGAGCCTGTATTATCAGTAGAACCCGTTTCACAGATGAATAAGCCCATAGAACTTAACCACGTTGATTCTTATCGTTGGCTTCATGCTCGTGACTTCGAACGCTTGACCGTGTGTATAACTACTAACCATGTTTGCCGCATTCATGCATTCATTCATTCAAAAACAAAAAAAACAAAAATTTCTCTTCCCATTTCCAAAGAATTTAGAGATTTTTTCTTTGTAAAATATTTTAGGTTAGAGTGATGGACGTCAGAGGAAGATTCACCAAAAGATACAGTTTTAGAATTCCTGATGTAGGAAAGTTGAAAGAGTTAGCATCCTTGGTAGAAGATCCCTTGGATTTCAGAAAACGCTGTGGAACTCTTTTAACTCTTCTGAACGCTAACGTTGATGAAGGACTTCTCAAAACCTTCGTTCAGTTCTATGATCCAGTCTATCGCTGTTTCACTTTCCCTGATTATCAGTTAATGCCTACTTTGGAAGAGTACGCGCATATCCTAGGTATCTCAGTATCAGACAAAGTGCCTTTCAATGGTTTGGAAGCCATTCCTAAGTCACCAGTCATTGCCATGATGACTCACATTAAGAAATCTGAGATAGACAAAAACCTAACTACCAGAGGAAAACTCTTAGGACTGACTTCAAAGTTCCTAATGGAGAAGGCTCTCAAATTCTCGGAAGCTGGTAGTATGGCAGCCTTTGAAGCTATTTTAACTTTACTCCTCTATGGATTGGTGTTGTTTCCCAACGTCCCAAACTTCGTTGATATTAACGCCATAAGGATCTTTCTGATTGGAAATCCCGTTCCCACCCTGCTTGGTGATACGTATGTCTCTATTCATCATAGGAATCACCAAGGAGACGGAACTATCGTGTGTTGCGTACCTCTATTTTTCAAATGGATTACCTCACATTTGCCTAAATCTCCTATTTTCCGCGAAAACAAAGACGAGTGGCATTGGTCAAGAAGGATCATGTCTCTTACAAACGTGATATCCATTGGTATACCTTGGCAGACAATGAGATGGAAATCATTGAGAGTTGTGGAGTATTTGCCAACGTACCTCTCATTGGAACGAAAGGAGGAATCAACTACAACCCATTCCTGACGAGACGTCAACTCGGATACGCAAATTCTGGTAAACCTTCTGGTTTTACAGTAGAAAGCTACTTCTATCATGAAGGAGAGGATTCCCAGGGGTTGAAAGCTAAGATGATCAAAGCTTGGCATCACATCCGAAGAAAAGAAAAAGGGAAAGCAAAGAATTGTGTAGCCATGGAAACCTACACTTCTTGGGTAAAGAAAAGAGCGAAGGAATTTCGAATTCCTTACGCTTATGAGGATCCCATGTTCTCAGTCGCTTCAAAATCAACAAATTTTCCCGTCAAAGCTGTGGGAGAATACCAAGAAGCCTTGACCAAAATAAGGTTTGAGAAAGAAGCTTTGGAAAACAAATTCCTTAAGGCTAACCTTGAGAATGAAAAACTCAAGAAGCAAGTCAAAGATCATGAAAAGACGCTCTACTTCCAGGATGAATGGCTCATGGAGAAAGATGAGAAGATTCGCCAGAAGGATAACGCAATCCAGAAATACGTCAAGGAAAGGAAAAGAAAGCTTGAGGAAATGACAACCAGCGATCCCGCTCCCAACGAGTGGAAGAGAGTCATTAGCAAGCTAAAAGCCGAGAAAGCCAAACTAAAAGCTCACTATGGGAAGGAAATCCTGAAGCTGAAGCTGCATCAAGCCTTTGGATCGTCATCTGACGAAGACGTTTAATTAGTTCAATTTAGTTTGTAATTTTTATCATTTATTTTATCATTTGTGTGAGCAATGCTCCAACAAAAAACAATTGTTATAATCTTCCTTCATTAATCAATAAAATTCGTGTTTTCCATACAAAATATTTGCCAGAAATATCTCTTTTAGCGTAAATTCTTTGGAAATTTCTTTTCTTTACAATCATATTCATGCATCATACTTTGCATTTAAGTCTATTGTTTAGAGTCTGATACTTTCCACTTTTCCAGCTTTCCAGCTTTTCCAGCTTGAACAGTTCGAACAGATAGAAAGATCGTCAAGTTGTCGCGTCTTAGGGTTTCTCGACCGCGTCCACAGCCAATTCGAACGTACGATACTAGATCAAAAAGAAGAAAAGTAATGGAAAACTTTGAGCAAGAGAACGTTGAACTCTGTAGTACGGTAACTACACTACAAGAAGAAGTGCAGAGACTCACGTCTTTGGTCAACTCACTTGCCACAGCGCAAAGTCAACAAGCAGCATCGAGCAGTCAAAACAAAGCAGCAACTTCAGAAGATACTACTACTCCAGTTTCAGCTGTCGCAGCCAGTAGTTCACCTTTCAGCATGCCAGAAGGCTATCCATGGGGAATGCCTTTCAACTTTGGCATCGGAGTTCGCCAACCGACTTCTCAAACAATCTCGCTTGAAATACCTACTTTGCAGCGAAACTCTACTCCGCAACATGGATTAACTTTTCCACAAGTAACGATGCTAGTTTCTCAACCGATCATGACGAACTCGACTTCTGTAGTGCACGCTACCATGGACGAAGAAGTTCACCACACTCCAGGCGGTAACACAAATTCCCGTGGTTTAATGGAAAATCTCCAGGAACAGCTTCATAAAATGCAGCTTGAGATCAAAACGATTCGAGGGAAAGAATTGTTTGGAAAAAACGCCCAGGATCTATGCTTAGTTCCTCGCGTAAGAATACCCGCAAAATTCAAAGTCCCTGACTTTGAAAAGTACAAAGGAAACTCCTGCCCGCAAAGCCATCTCACGATGTATGCCAGGAAAATGTCTACGTATAATGAGAATCATCAGTTGTTGATTCACTACTTCCAGGACAGTCTCACCGGTGCCGCACTAAAATGGTGCATGGGTTTAGACAGCACGAATATCCAAACATTCAACGACCTAGGCAAAGCCTTTGTCCAGCAATACAAATTCAACTTGGATATGGCTCCTGATAGGGATCAACTCCGCTCCATGTCTCAAAAGGAAAGAGAGACATTCAAGGAATATGCGCAACGATGGAGGGAAATTGCTGCCCAAATCAACCCACCATTGGAAGAGAAGGAGATGACTAAGGTATTCTCGAATACTCTAGACTCATTTTACTATGAGCGAATGATCGCTAGCGCTCCCGGAGATTTCACTGAAATGGTGAGCATGGGAATACGGTTAGAAGAGGGAGTTCGAACCGGGCGTCTAACCAAGGAAGTAGGATCTTCTAGTAGTACAAAGAGGGTTGGAACCAATTTTCCAAGGAAAAAAGAACATGACGTAGGAATGGTATCCAGAGGGAAACCACGTAAGAATGTCATTCAACAACGACAGGTAAGCTGCCATAGCACCCGCTGTCAACACAACTCCAAACACAAGAATTGCTCTGCAATTTCAACAAAATCAACAAACTCAACAGTCTCGTCAACAGGCTCAGCAGTTTAACAACCAAAACCGTACGCCTCGGGTCACTCAGTTCGACCCAATTCCAATGACGTACCGAACTTTACCTACGATAGAAAGGAATCTATCTGAGACAAGGTTACCACCTCCGGTTCCCGAGAAATTACCATGGTGGTACAAAACAGATGTATCTTGCCCTTTTCACCAAGGGGCACCAGGCCATGACCTTGAGCATTGCATAGCATTGAAGGCAGAAGTACAGAGGTTAGTAAAGACTAATCTTCTTTCCTTCAGAAACACAAGTCCGAATGTGCAAGCCAATCCACTTCCCAGTCATAGTGGACATTCAGTAAATCTAATGCTAAGGAATACAGACAGGTACCTTCTCACAGACGTAAACTTAGTCAAAGGAAACTTGGTGCATCTCCATGAAGCATACAGTAAAATGAGTACCTTCACTAAGCATGATTACTCAGCCTGCGACATCTGTTCCAAGGATATTCAAGGATGTTCCACCATAAGAGCAGATATCCAACATTTGTTAGACATTGGTGATTTACAAGTTTACAGAAATAGAGATGACCATGACGTAAATACAATAGGGCATTTTCCGCATGAGCTTTTAGTCTCAGATATCAACTCGGAAAATCCCGAAGTAAACGTTGTGATCCCCTGTTTCAGCGCACCAACTGATCAATTCCAAGACATGTCCCTGCAGCGGCATGAAAATCCGCCAGTCCCTGCTGAAGTTTGGGATACTTTGGGAGAACCAAGTGGTAAATTTGACTACATGGTGAAATACTCTGCGCCAGAAAGCTCAAAAATCTGGATCGAAGATATCCAACCCACAGGATGGGGTGATGACTTTGAATACCCTAGTCAATCAGAAGAGGAATACTCGTCTTCTCAACCTAATCAACAAATCGAGATCCCAAACGAAGATCTTCGTTTCAACACGTCTGTGGATTTCACCAAGCGGATCCACGGTTATCACTACATCAACATGATCATCGAAGATCAAGAGTATGACCAGGATACGATGCGGAAAGTGTCGCCGACAACAGTCTCTTCACTCGAGGCGGAAGGAACATCCCGTATTCAACACAAAGATCAACGGAAGTACAAATGTTATATCTCATACTTCCGATCATTAATCAAGAAAATCGCTTGACCACGAAGGGCAAAGGCCATCGTCGAGTCTTCAAACCTTTCGACCACAATCAAAGTCTACTCAAGGTTAAACCAAGCGGAAAATTACGAGTACCTTGACTTCAAGGAGTTCGTCATTCTTGGAAGCTGTTGAAGTTAGGACTAATGTTCATAGCTCTAAGTAGTTTATTTTTGCTTTTTGTTTTGAACTCTCGCTTCGCCCAAAGCGAAGAGATGTTTTATAGGGCTTAGCTTTTAAATAATTTCTCTTTGTCTTGCCCAAGACAAATGAGTTTGTATTTTAGGGCTCTGTTCATATTGTGAATCATAAATAAAACGCGTTGTTTTGTTTCCACACTCTGTGTTTATTTTCATTTTTACCCTTTTCTGGAAATGATAATCCTAAAAAAAAAAATCTTCAAAAAAAAAATCATAATAAAAAAATTAATCTGCGACACTTTCACATTAACTTTCTTCAAAAAAAAAAAAAAATTTTTTTTAATCAAACATAAATCAAAATTGCAGATTAACAAATGGACAAATCCATTGAAAGCAATAACTCTACGCTCTTTCTCAACTCTGAAATCCCCTGTGAATTCGCTGAAGAAGAAGTTGAAGAAGAAATCTCGGATGAAATTTCTAGACTGCTAAAGCACGAGGAAAGGATCATTCAGCCTCATAAAGAACCTCTAGAAGCAATCAACTTGGGTTCTGAGGAAGATAGAAAGGAAGTAAATATTGGAGCTTCACTCAACAGCAGTGTCAAAAGCAAATTGATAAATCTTCTCAAAGAATACGTTGATGTGTTTGCTTGGTCCTACCAGGACATGCCAGGTTTAGATACCAGCATCGTGGAGCATCACTTGCCATTAAGACCAGAGTGCCCTTGATCAAGCGGCGGGAGAATTCACCCTGAAATGGCCGACAAAATCAAAAAGGAAGTTCAAAAGCAGCTCGACGCTGGTTTCCTCGTCACTTCTGAGTACCCTCAATGGTTAGCCAACATAGTACCTGTCTCCAAGAAAGATGGAAAGGTCAGAATGTGTGTTGACTACCGGGATCTGAACAAAGCTAGTCCAAAAGACGATTTCCCACTACCGCATATCGACATGCTAGTGGATAATACTGCAAAATTCAACGTCTTTTCCTTCATGGATGGTTTCTCTGGTTATAATCAAATCAGAATGGCTCCCGAAGACATGGAGAAGACATCTTTCATCACGCCGTGGGGCACCTTTTGTTACAAAGTAATGCCATTTGGATTAAAGAATGCAGGCGCAACTTACCAGAGGGCAATGACTACTCTCTTCCACGATATGATGCACAAAGAGATCGAGGTCTACGTGGACGACATGATAGCAAAGTCTGACACTGAGGAAGAACATATAGACTATCTCTTAAAGCTTTTCAACGACTAAGGAAATTTCACTCCTTTGAATCTAACAAATGCACCTTTGGGGTAAGGTCAGGAAAACTCCTAGGTTTCATTGTCAGTCAAAAAGGAATTGAAGTTGACCCTGACAAAGTCAAGGCTATTCAAGAAATGCCTACGCCACGTACGGAAAAGCAAGTAAGAGGATTTCTTGGACGATTGAGTTACATCTCCAGATTTATCTCTCAGATGACCGCTACCTGTAGGCCGATATTCAAGCTTCTCCGCCAAGATCAAAAGGTTGTATGGACAGCCGATTGTCAAAGAGCATTTGACAGTATCAAGGAATACCTGTCCGAACCACCATTACTGATCCCTCCAGTAGAAGGAAGACCATTGATCATATACCTTACCGTACTAGAAGAGTCCATGGGCTGCGTACTTGGACAACAAGGCGAAACCGGTAAGGAGCATGCCATCTACTACAGAGTAAGAAATTCACAGTATGTGAAACTCGTTACTCCATGCTCGAGAAAACATGTTGTGCTTTGGTATGGGCTTCAAAACGTCTTCGCGATACATGATCAATCACACGACTTGGTTAATCTCAAAATGGATCCGATCAATCGTCTTTGAAAAGCACCT
Source organism: Vicia sativa (assembly GCA_021764765.1). Classification (NCBI taxonomy): domain Eukaryota; kingdom Viridiplantae; phylum Streptophyta; class Magnoliopsida; order Fabales; family Fabaceae; genus Vicia; species Vicia sativa. The sequence goes on from CM038796.1 coordinate 52,858,416, forward strand.
TAAGGGAGAATCGCTCGATGGCGGATACTACTATCCAAATATGACATCGATGCGCTCAGCGATTAAAGGTATTCTCGCCGATCACTTGGCTTATCGGCCGCTCAGCGAATACCAATCTCTCAAATTTGACTTCCCAGACGAGGATGTTATGTACTTAAAGATGAAAGATTGTGCGAACCTCTACGGAGAAGGACCGATCCGAAATCGGATGGGGCCTAGTCTTTGATGGAGCGATTAACGTTTTTGGCAATGGAATTGGGGATCATCGTTACTCGAAGGTTCTCATATACCATTTTCGCGAGTTGCTATTTGATTGCACCAACAACATAGAATCTGAAGCATGCATCATGGGTATTGAAGAAGCCATCGACTTAAGGATCAAAGTCCTTGACATATATGGAGACTCAGCCCTTGTGATCAATCAAATTAAAGACAAGTATGAAACTCATCATCTTGGTCTACTTCCTTACAGGGATTATGCGAGACGACTGTTGACTTTCTTCAACGAAGTAGAATTGCATCATATCCCTCGAGATCAAAACCGAATGGCAGACGCCTTGGCTACTCTATCTTCCATGTTCAAAGTCAACGATTGGAATGATATGCGAGTCGCATCGGGCCTTGAAAGACTGCGTATGTCTTTGCAGCGAGCGGTCTTGACGATAAACCGTGGTTTCACGATATCAAACGTTTCCTTCAAACACGAGAGTACCCACTTGGGGCATCGTACAAAGATAAGAAAACTCTAAGGAGGCTTTCTAGGAACTTCTTCCTCAATGAAGATGTTCTTTACAAAAGAAACTTCGACATGGTTCTGCTCAGATGCGTCGACAGACAAGAAGCAGACACAATCATCCATGAAGTGCATGAAGGGTCCTTTGGAACCCATTTGAATGGGCATGCAATGTCTAGAAAAATCTTGAGAGCAGGATACTATTGGATAACGATGGAATCTGATTGCTGTAAACACGTCAAAAGATGTCACAAGTTCCAGATCTACGCAGATAAGATCCATGTGCCACCGACTCTACTCAACGTTCTCTCTTCTCCGTGGCCTTTCTCCATGTGGGGCATTGACATGATCGGGATGATCGAACCAAAAGCGTCCAACGGACATCGCTTCATTCTAGTAGCCATTGACTACTTCACCAAATGGGTCGAAGCAGCGTCTTACGCCAATGTTACCAGACAAGTGGTTGTGAGGTTCATCAAGAACAACCTCGTTTGCCGATATGGAATTCCAAGTAAGATCATTACAGACAATGGATCGAACTTGAACAACAAAATGATGACAGAACTATGTGAGGAATTCAAGATCGAACATCATAACTCGTCTCCTTACCGGCCAAAGATGAACGGCGCCGTTGAAGCTGCCAACAAGAACATCAAAAAGATCGTCCAGAAGATGGTCATCACTTACAAAGACTGGCACGAAATGCTGCCATTTGCTCTGCATGGGTATCGTACTTCAGTACGCACTTCGACAGGGGCAACTCCTTTTTCTCTAGTATACGGCATGAAAGCAGTGCTCCCCATAGAGGTTGAGATTCCATCAATGAGAGTTCTCATGGAAACAAAGCTATCTGAGGCCGAATGGTGTCAAAGCAGATACGACCAACTGAACTTAATTAAAGAGAAACGCCTGACCGCTCTGTGTCATGGACAACTGTATCAAAGAAGAATGAAGAAAGATTTCGACAAAAAGGTCCGACCTCGTGAATTCCGAGAAGGCGACCTCGTGCTTAAAAAGATTCTGTCTTTTCAACCAGATTCTAGGGGCAAATGGACTCCTAATTACGAAGGCCCATACATCGTCAAAAGAAGCTTTTCTGGCGGTGCTATGACTCTCACAACCATGGACGGTAATGAACTCCCGCATCCTGTGAATGCTGATGCAGTCAAGAAATACTTTGTCTAAAAAACAAAAGAACAGCTCGGTAAGTAGAAAACCCGAAAAGGGCGGCTTAGGCAAAAAAGAGCGTCTCGGTGGATTGAAAACCTGAAAAGGCAATCCAGGCAAAAATTAGAGACAATAAACAGAAATTATCCTGATAGATTGAAAACCTGAAAAGGCAATCTAGGCAAAAACAAGGATACAAAAAATGACAAAGTAACTGCAGTCAGTCTGTTGTATTTTGTCCATATGAAGAATTTTCCATCAACGGATCTTCAATCAGCTCTTTTAAAGCGATAAGCACAGTGGGAATTCAAAGTTGTTAGGGATAGTAGCGGTTATTTGCTTTCAATGTAGCCTTTTCCTAATAAATTATCATTTCCAACTTTTGTAAATAGTTCATGGAATCATGCATTTGGCTGATTACTATTCCATCAATAAAACTTGAGCTTTGTGCCTTTTGTTTGCAATTCCTACTTTATTCTGTTTTGCAAAATAACGCTTTTTATTGTGAAAATCACTTTTTGAAACTAAAATGTTTTAAATGAATTTTTACTTCAAATTTTGAAGCAAAAGCAAAAATTTTCCTTTGAACTATGAACACGGAAAAAACTTCAACAGTTTCTCCAAGAGTGTATCAATCTCCGAAGGATAAAAGCAACTGCTACAACAGTTTTCTCCTCAGCAGAAATCATCAAAGGACGGTATTCTTATTCCAAAAAGGAATCCCCAACCGAGCTGCCAATAAAGTGCCTTTCTCAGAAAGTTTAAAGCCTGCAACTCAAAATCTTCATTAGTGAACATCTGCACCATTGCTGCAAATTTCACCAAGTATTTGTTCGAACTGTGACGTGGTCCTTTTCCCAAATATCTCTTTAGTGTCTTTGTCAAGTATTGTTAGCATGCATATAACATTCATGACATTCATACATGATAGCATCATTCATTGCATTTTTGCATCTTTTGAAATGTTTGCTTCCATATCACTGGTATAAGTCACACTTACTCATGTAAGTACAAGTCTGTCCCCAGTAGAATATCTCCAAACAAAAAGGATACATTTTCCTTTTTCCCGTGAGTATCCCCAAGCAGTATATCTCTTCTCTCATATTCCCAATGGAGATTATTCCTCATCAAAGAACGAAGTTTTGATTGACCTTGTTCTTTCCAGTTCATTCCTGGATAGAATCCTATCAACAAAACAATAAGCAATAGCCTCATCGTCTGAGCCGCTTATCTTTCTCTTCATTCATAAAATTGTCATAAAAATTTGTCTTCTCAACAAAGTCAAAACCATGACTATACGAGAAATTTCCAGTGATTGTTTTTCAAAAAGAAAACTGTGTCTTCGATCAAAATGCCCGCATCTTCTCAAAAAGAGAGATCCTCAGCAAGATTATATCCAAGAAAATAGAAACTCGTTTTGAGTTCTGTTTTCTTTCATCTGTCTGTTATTCACAAAGCTGAATATACAACAATTTTCTAAAAGATTTACCTTGTTATGGTTATCACTTTGCTGATAATTGGTAATATCTTTAAAACTCATTTTGAGATCTGTTTCTTTCATTTGTTTGATATTCACAAAGCTGAATACTCAACAAAATTTCTCAAAGATTTACCTTGTTATAGTTATCACTTTGCTGATAATTGGTAATATCTTCAAAACTCATTTAAGATTTGTTTTCTTTCACCTGTCTGTTATTCACAAAGCTGAATACACAGCAACTCATTTCTCAAGATTTATCTTGTTATAATTATCACTTCGCTGATAATTGGTAACATCTTCAGAACTCCTTACCATGAACTATCACAAGGCTGATAATTGGTAATGTCATTTTTACTTACCTTAAACATTGTCACGAGGCTGACAGAAGGGAATCTCTTTGTTTCCCAAAGTGAAACAGATATTCACATATCTTTGTGAATCATTCTTCCCCCCAGTAGGGACGTATCCACAAAAAATTTTCCCCATCATGTCATTTCTTTGATAGTTATCTGGGTGAAACTTTTTCAATCATTTTTGCATCATCTCGCATTTTTTGGTATCTTAGGTCCAAAATTTGCGTATTCTGATATTTAAGTCTCTTTACACCTATCAAAACGAAGATATTCATCTTCATCTCTCAGGTTAAAGAAACTTAAATAGGGGCATCTGTCATACCCCAATTTTTGACCTAAGATACCACCTTACATTTGCATCATTGCATAACTAACAGCTCAGACAGCATTAATCGGGTGTAGCAGTCACAAGTCAAAATTAGGGTTTCATCAGATTTTCATCTGATTCAAGAGCCAACCAAATTAGGGTTTGAGTTTTTCTCACCTCATTTGATCTATCTTGATCAAATCATCAACCTCTGATCATCAGATACCCATTTCTCTCACAAATCAATCAAGGATCGACCAATTAGGGTTTTGATCGGGCATGAGTTTTCTCTGACTTTTTGAGCAAGAAATGACTTTTTTGGATAGAGATTGGTCATTATATCTTAGATACCACATCTTGACCTAATTTTTAGATTCAAAACATCACAAAAGTTCACAGACTTCATCAGTCAATTTTTGAAACATTTGATGAATTTTCATCTGCACAGAAAAGTCAAACTTTAACTTTTGGTCAAATTTTTCAAAACAAAACTTTTTCCATCATCAAAATACTTCAAATGATCCATCATGATCATAAAAAATCAAAGAATTTGGAAAAGTCAACAAAAAGTCAAAAGTTTTCATACTTAGAAAATTTTCTAAGTGTTGAAATTTCTTATTTTTTCCAAACTTCATGCCATGTTTTCACCTAGTTCCATTTTGAATTTGAAAAAACTCAAAACATGAAAGTTGTAGATCATGGAAAAATCTTTCCAAAATGTCCAAGAACTCTCAAATCCATGGAGTCTAGCTACACTTTTGAATTTGAAATTTAGAGCTCCAAAATCCATAATTTTCAAGTACAAACTTGTAAAATTATAGGTCATTTTGCATTTTTCTCTTCTAGAACCTTTGCCACCTTGCCAAGAGAGGATGGAACTGATAAATATCAGTGAGGGATGATTGAGATAAGATAAGAGCAAATTGATATTTCACACATGGTAAAAAGGAAGCTTCCTTTTACCTTTAAAGCCAAAAGACTTTCTTGCCCTCTAAGGTAAGTTTGATTTTCCAAATGCCATTCCTTGCCTAACATTTTCAGAACTTGTTGCCTATAAATTGAACATCAAATTCAAGCTCAATCCACACCAAATCATTGCAAAGTCATGCTTTCTCATTTCTTTCTTCCAAATCAAGAAACATGATGAACTTTTGAAAAACTTGCAATTTGTAAAATCAGTGAAAATCATGATGATCTTTGGTGTCAAACATGTTTCATAATCACTATCAAACTTGTTACAAGCTTAAAATCAAACTGAAACCAAGCAAAAATTAGATTTCATTTTCATTTTTTCAAAAACTTCCAAACTGCCTTATGAATCGAATTGTTAGTTTAGATTGATCAAACTGTGTTCTAATGACTCAAACAGCATCACTATACATCATGCATGTGATCCAGACCATAAACAACAATCTGTAACTCCATTAACCTCGATTTCGAGTTTCATTTTGAACTGAATGTAGGTTGACTTGGTTGGGAAGATTGGAGCAAGTTCAAAGCAAGCAAATCATCCACATAGCTTCCATACATGCCGATGATGGTGTAGCAATCCTCAAACAAGTTCTGGAAACGCGTTTTGAGCTTCTTCGATTCTCACTTTTCCAGGTTAGAACATGAACTGTGATATCCATTTTCTTTGATTCTTTTTGAAAAAACTCACGGCCGTTCTCTTTCTGCACACCTAACAATCCTTAACCCTCAATAAAATCAAAGAATCATAAACTGTGCATCATTTAATTTGAATTCTTAGATTCTAGGGTTCTTCGTGTTCCCAGAAGTCCAAACATGTTAGGCTAACTATAAATGAAATTAACAACCACCTTCGTGTTCGTGATGAAAAACCGAGCAACTTTGATGTTTACATCATTAAATTTCATTGAGAAACGAGGATGGTAGCTTGGATCAAAGAATCTGAAGATCAAACATGTTGAAGAACACTGCGCGCGTGTTCTTCATTTTCAAATTTTTAAACATTCCAATGTTATTTTAACACGTGTTCCTGGTCCACTAACACCCCAGCGCGTTTGGTCTAGTGGTTGCTTGCTTGCTCTTAAGGCTCTTTGCCACGTGGTCTACCCAATGGTCATGGGTTCAACACCCATCAGGACCATTCTTTTTACAACTTTTCCAATTTTTTCATGTTTTTTTCATAAAACTTCCACAATTTTTTTGACCAATCAAAACTTCTCATTTGAGATGATTTTTTAAACACTTGTCAATAAATACATCTATTTTATGATAGTGCAAAAATTTTCAAAAAAAAAACTTTCATCTGATTAAATTTTAATCGAGCCGAAAACGACGTTCTGAACACTTTTTCAAACCTCCTTTTAAGGTGAATTTTTCAAGTTTTCGACTTCCGATTTTTTTCAAAAAAAACTTTTCATAAATGAACCTCACTTTTCAAATCATTTTTCAAAACATTTCATCAAAACTTGCATTTTTTACCATGATCGATCCAATTTAAACGATAAATCAAATTCGTTCTTTCTCGAATTTCTCAATCGATCTTGGGCCACCCTTATGGTGTAAGTCCCAATCCTTTATGTACATACTTAGTTTTACTTGTACATATTCAAATCATCATTGTCAATGTTCAAACATAAACAAATTTTTTCGTTTGTTTTCATTTGTTTGTTTATACACCGATACCATTGGTATTGAAAGGAGAAGAATTCCCTGTGAAACTTCTTTTAAACCAATGGGCCTCCCTCACGGTGTAAGTCCCATAACATTCTTTTGTGTACATAATATTTCTTTGTACATATCAAATTCTTTTCAAACACATACAAATTTTTATCTGTACATAATACAGATACTCTTTTTATACTCAAGTACAGACAAACTTTGATCGTTTGTTTTTCATTTTCACTTGTGTATACACAAATCAACATTTTTTACATACATAATCTTTTCCTTGTACATATCAAACTTTTATCTGTACATAACACAGATACTTCTTTTTCAAATACTTTTTATCTGTGCATAATACAGATACCTTTTACAGATAAACTTCAAATCAATCATTTCCGTTTCATCTGTACATTTTACACTGAATACCATTGATTTTGAAAGGAGCATTATTCCCTGTGAAACTGTTTTCAAATCAATGGGCCTCCCTTATGGTGTAAGTCCCAACCCTCCTATGTACATCCATCTTTCTCTGTACATAAATATTCGTTCGTGTACATATTCATTTCCTTGTACACAGTTCAAACTTGTAAATAATCAAGTTACGCACGTTTTAAAACGTTCGTTCACAGACACTTGTTTATATTTCATAAACTGCTGCAAATAAACATCATGCATTGTTTATATTTCCTTCATAAACTCCTGTGAATACATATCACACACACACACACACCTGTTTATACAAACTGTCTAATCATAACATAACAATTAGACTAATCAATAGGTTCCCCACAGTATAGCCTCCGCTTGGGCTTTATACAAGACAATCCATCCCCAGCATGGGTCAGCCTCCTCTTAGGCTTCATATAAGAAAACTCTCCCCACAGAGTTTAGCCTCCGCTTAGGCTTCATATAAGACAACACTCCCCTGTTGAGTCAGCCTCCTCTTGGGCTTCGTTCAAAAAGAACTCCTCATTGAGTTTAGCCTTCTCTTGGGCATCATACAATGAAAGAGATAGGAAATCTCTTAACAGCCTCCTATTGGGCTCCCAATACAAAGAATCACCCACGCTAAGATAGAACCCTGAAAGGATGGTTTCCCGGTGAAATCACTTTCAAAATCCCCAGAGAATAAAATTTCCCGGTGAAATTGCTCTTAATTCCAAAAGGATGGTTTCTCGGTGAAATCCCTTTTAACACAAAACCAGCCATACCCTATAGCTTCCTCTTGAGCTTCATACAAGGACCCTCGATGACCCTCGGAATGCCTCCTCTTGGGCTAACAATACAAGGACCCACGGGCTTCTTAAAAGCATCCCTTTAATCCAATCAATTTCTCCTCGAGATTTAGACATCTATCATCTCTATGGAAGAAGTATCTCATATATTACATCACGTACAGTCAAAAACTTTTTTTTAAACTTTTAAACTCTTTTCAAACAAAAAACATCTCTTAACAGTAAGTGGTAACGCTTGTACACTCAAGCAAAACACCCAATGCTTACAGTTAAAAGATTCAATCATCTTTTTTTTAAACATATTTCTTAAACATGTAAGTGGTAACGCTTGTATACTCAAGCAAAACACCTAATACTTACGACGAAAGATTCTTATCAATCAAACTTTTCAAAAATGTATGTGATAAAATAGATTAGATACATTTTTCATTAAGATGACATTTATGCATCTCTTACTAACATCCGTTGCTTTCCACTAGCATAAGTGGGAACTACGATTGCTCGACTTTCTCAACATTCTTTTGAGAATACGTGGCCTGGTCTCATCCTTGCCGAGCAAATTTCTATCTCCCTCGGACCAAACAAACCATAGAACCACAGAGATCCGAGCTACAAATGCTCGATTCCCACTAGGGGATATGTATGCGAAAGATCCACGGATCTTTGCGAGCACAATAATAATAAACACTAGAATCCCACATAATCTACTGTTTCTTAAAATCCAAAGGAGAAACTTTCCCAATCATAGAAATAACAATTAAAACACACAAACATATCAAACATATTCATATATAAAAGCTATAGATAACTATATATATTTAGGGTGCTCCATCTATTCCCTTTATATAACAATCCCCCTTACTCATAATCTCCCCAATGCGTTACGTCTAATTTGCGCTAGTCGTTACGCATACCAATATCAATTGAGGGTATTTCAGCTTTCCCCTTTTTCATAATCATTAAATCATCTTTCTTGTGTTGAGAATAATAAAGCTTGATGCTCGCGGCATCTTTATAAACAAATTAAAAGATTTAAATCGTTTCGAGCCATGGAATCCGAACTCACGTTCGCATCCTCTAGCGCGTCACCTTTTAACGCGAACAGGAAAAATGGCGACTCTGTGGGAATCTGTTGAAACTTTGATTTTCAAAAAGAAGCGTTACTCTTGAGAGCACCAAGCTTTTTTTTGTTGTTTTCAAAAAGAAAAGAAAGGGGATAAGCTTTTCATATTTTGCATATATCTGTTTTCTTTAACTGTGTGTTTTCGCAATTTCATCTGATGGAAAGAAATCCTAACCCAGATTTAAGAAACATTTTTAAGATCTAGGTGGAGATATTAATCGTGAGAAGTTCAATGCTTACGAGTTAATATTTCCAGCGATGGAGGTTGTCTTGAGGGTATTGTGTTTAGCGAGTAATTGCGAAGAACTTGCTTTCAAGGGAACTTAAGAAGTGAGTGGATGTAGAACACATAAACCATCCGGCCATTAGGATGTAGTGAGATTATTGGTGTAAGCCTAGAGTAATTGTCATGCGATACTACGATCGGTTTCTCTTAAAAATATTATTGGACCATCGGTATTCAACAAATCCAATAATGTTTTGAAGGGAGTGTTGAGCTGTATTATCGATAGAACCCGTTTCACGGATGAATAAGCCCATAGAACTTAACCACGTTGATTCTTATCGTTGGCTTCATGCTCGTGACTTGAGCGCTTGACCGTGTGTATAACTACTAACCATGTTTGCCGCATTCATGCATTCATTCATTCAAAAACAAAAAAACAAAATTTCTCTTCCCATTTCAAAGAATTTAGAGATTTTTCTTTGTAAAATATTTTAGGTTAGAGTGATGGACGTCGGAGGAAGATTCACCAAAAATCTGATTTTAAATTCTGATGTAAGAAAGTTGAAAGAGTTAGCATCCTTGGTAGAAGATCCCTTGGATTTGAAAATTGGAACTCTTTTAACTCTTACGACTAACGTTGATGAAGGACTTCTCAAAACCTTCGATTCTACGATCCGTCTATCATTTCACTTTCCACGATTATCAGTTAATGCCTACTTTGGAAGAGTACGCGCATATCCTAGGTATCTCAGTATCAGACAAAGTGCCTTTCAATGGTTTGGAAGCCATTCCTAAGTCACCAGTCATTGCCACGATGACTCACATTAAGAAATCTGAGATAGACAAAAACCTAACTACCAGAGGAAAACTCTTAGGACTGACTTCAAAGTTCCTAATGGAGAAGGCTCTCAAATTCTCGGAAGCTGGTAGTATGGTAGCCTTTGAAGCTATTTTAGCTTTACTCCTCTATGGATTGGTGTTGTTTCCCAACGTCCCAAACTTCGTTGATATTAACGCCATAAGGATCTTTCTGATTGGAAATCCCGTTCCCACCCTGCTTGGTGATACGTATGTCTCTATTCATCATAGGTATCACCAAGGAGACGGAACTATCGTGTGTTGCGTACCTCTATTTTTCATAATCATTAAATCATCTTTCTTGTGTTGAAAATAATAAAGCTTGATGCTCGCGGCATCTTTATAAACAAATCAAAAGATTTAAATCGTTTCGAGCCAGAGAATCCGAACTCACGTTCGCATCCTCTAGCGCGTCACCTTTTAACGCGAACAGGAAAAATGTTTTTGAAAACGCATTTCGCTTTGACTTTGTAATGATTCATGTAGGAATGTATACAAAGTGTTCGGAAATGTTTCGTTTTGAAAAGAGTTTGAACTTTGACAAGAGTGTGAGGTGTGAAAAGTATTTTGTTTGAGCAAGCAACTGAAAGTCTTATTACCTACTCAGAATGGTCGTTTTCGTGTTATTTGACGTTCCTTTAGAATAGTGTTATCCATACCATTAGTTGGTAGGCAACCCTATTCGTTGGATGTAGAAGGGACATTCGAAGGGACATCGGATGGTCATAGAAGGCAACTTGTAGGAAGTATCCTAGCACATTCGAAGGGACGATCATCACTTTTCGTAGGCAACAATTGAGGAAAGAGATCATGTATTCGTAGGCGACATCGTGGGTCTATGATCTTTGTATCGGAGGGACTATGATGATATATTTTTAGGCAATGGTGCTAGGATACCTCTACGTTCGAGGGACTTGACCATTTATTCGAAAGGCGGCGAGAGAGAATTACCCTAAGGGGTGCATGTGTGAAAAGAGTGTGTTGAATTCAGATATTTTATCTTGGAATTTGAAGTTATCTATGTTGTTTTTATCTTGCCATACACGCCTAGTTACTAACAGTTTATAGGGTGCGGAAAATAAATTGCGGAAAGTAAAGTGCGGAAAATAAAAGTCCTACGCTATTACATGGCTTTGGGGCAGTTACATAATAGGAGTGCGGAAAATAAAAGTCCTAATTAAATTATTACATCCTATGAGCAGTTACATAATATTGAAAAGAAAAGCGAGAGAAATAGCCCAAAACATTTCAACCTGTGAACAGATACATAATCGGAAAATATAAGAAAACTCGCATAAGAGAAAAAGGTTAGTAAAAATAAGATTTTTGAATGAGGAAAAATGTTTTAGGTTAGTCATGTTGATTTGATGATATAGAAATTTTTTGGGAATTTTCTGGATCGATTTTTGATAATTATCAGCAATTAAAAGTCAATATAATGCTTAATTAGTAATTAATTAAAATATGCATGCAAAAATATTAATTTTAATGTCAAAAATTAAATAAGTATTTTTCTGATTAAAATGCAAAAGGAAAATATTTTTGGTGATTTTGAAATGTAAGAGAAAAATATTTAAAGATAAATTAAATTGAATGGAAAATATTAAAAGAAAAATAAGAAAATATGTTAGTTTTCAGAATTGTAAAAAAGGAAAGTGGGAAGCCAGGGATCGAACCCCTGACCTCCAGGGTATACCACCACACACGTTGCCAACTGAGCCAAGGCGCCTTGGTGTTAGGAATCTGCAAGCAATGCATTATAAGCGTAAACGTGTCATATTTTGGATTTTTCAAAGCACAGTCAAATGCGTGGGCCCGGGTTGTATGGATGAGCGAATCAGGATGCAAGGAAACGCCACGCAAGCCACGCCGGGGTCAGCAAAGTCAACGACGCCGGAGCCCTAGCTCCGATCGTCTTCTCCGGCAGCCTTGATCCTAGAACCTGAAAAATAAAGCAAATAAAAAGCAGAGGGGGACCCTACCCCCCTAAATCGACCATGGCGAACATGATGGTGGAGTCCATTTGGCCTGAAAGTTCCTGTATCGACCGGTTCGAAGCTCCTCAGTTTTTGAAACCTAACAATGGCAATACGCGATTTCTACGTGCAAGCTTGCATGTAATGATTCAAATACACTCTAATGGATTCCCTGAGTCCAAACAAGCAAACAAAAACTATTAACAATGCATGAATTATAAAAATCGAAATTGAGAAAAATACCAAATTGGAGTGACTCGTAGGGCATGATCTGGGATGATTTTGCTTCGTGTAAGGGTTGGGAATGATTGCTAGGATGTTCGGGAACACGATAGAGGGCTTGTAACACCTTGAAACCTACTAGAAAATCAAAATCGAAATTGACAACTTTATGAAAAATTTATGAAAATTAGGGTTGCTCCAAGAAGCTAGGGTTTCGTTCTTGGTCTTTGTGAATGCATTAGGTATTTAAAGAGCAAGAGTTTGAAGCAAAAAAAAATGAAAAAAGATGTGGCTTTTAATGCAAAAATATTTCTCTTTCAATTTTCATCAAATCTTTCCAAAATTTGATTTTCTCTTCCTTGCATGAGCTAGCACGAATTTGGCATGTCTTGTGGGCTTCCTTGGTCCTCAAGTTTGATAGAAATCCAATCCAACTTGTTTTCCCACTTGTTTTCATATTTTATTTAATTTAAATTTGAATTAAATATTTTTAAATTCAAAAATAAATCAAAAAAATAGAAAGACGTCATGGCAAGGCATCAAGAGGTCATAAATAATATTATGATCAAGTTTGGATCATAAAATTATAGGCCCATTTGGAAAAAATTGGATTTTGTCAAATATTTTCCTTTGTGCAATTCTTCAAAAATGCCCAACTTGTGCAAGGTGTATTTTGCTCTATTTTTTAACATTTTTGAGTGTTCTTGGACTTTTTAGAAAGCTCTAGATATCCTCTAAACAACCTCTTTGGTTTCATCTCAATTGGATTTTCCATGCTCAATAACACTTCTTTACAATAAGTTGACTTTTTGTTGACTTTGAAAAGGACCTGTAATATTTTGATCCATATCTTCCAAATGAAGCATTTTCTGACCATGCTTGTGAGACATGAAGTTGTAGAGAATTTAATTTCCTTCAAAATGAGAGGTGGTGGAAAAATTTATCATAACTTATGAGAAAGTTATGCTCAGACAAAGTTCAGTTGACTTTTCCTTAGAAAACCCTAATTTGGAAAGTTTGACTTTTGATCAAATCTTGAGTTTTCTTGATGAATCATGATCAACCCTTGATCAAATGATGAATGTCACTTCAAAATACGGATGTTGACCAAAAATCATGAAGTTTGACTGTATGTTGACCACGGTTGACTTTTTGTACAATACAACTGATTTTCAACCATCTGAGCAATTGTCTGAGGAAACTTGACTTGTAAGGCTTGAAACTTGACATGGAGATTCTTTGAAGCATAATGAGGAGGCATGCTGACCATTGGAGATGTTGGGAACTACCTTGATCTGAGAATTGCTAAACCCTAGTTTGGGTTGATTGCCTATGAGAGGGTTTGTCTGGTCAACCCTTGTGAAATCCATGAGTATGGATGTATGAAATGTCTTGAGAAGTAGGAGGGCAAATTTTGGGGTATGACAGCTGCCCCTATTCGATCTTCTTGTACTGGAAGGGTTAGATTGGCATGCTTGCCTTTCGTGACCTGGAGGTAGAAGATGATTGAACTCTCGAGTACACCTGAAAATTTGCACTCGCCATTGATTGATGATGCGGGAATGGGCTTATAGATGCCATTTGGAGAAGCTGGAGGCTTCACTGTGGAGTGAGTCGTATGTTAGACTCAAGAGCGTCGTCTAAATAGGAGAGTCGTCGGAGATGGGCTTAAGATGCCATCTGGAGGGACTGATGCTGAGGAATGAGCCATACGCTAGGCTCTGTAGATATTCCTGAGAGTAGAAGGGAGCACGGAGATGGGCTTAAGATGCCATCCGTAGAGGGTCGTACGATAGACTTCACGCTCGTCTTTGAATGAAGTTATTGGTTCGTATTGGTTTTTAACCAAATATGCAGCATTCTGAAAGTGGAGAGATTTCGACAAATAGTCGGAGATGGGTTTAAGATGCCATCCAGGGCAATTGAGTCGTACGCCAAACTCTGTAGTCGTTGTTGATAATAAGAGAGTGTCAGAGTCAATCTTTGTCTTGATTACTCTAAGGGGATAATAGGCGGCGAAATATGGATAGTTTCCCTGTTGTGCTTCGGGTGTTGATCCAATGCCTGTTGTCGGAGGACAACTCGAGTAGTCGTTCGGATAAGGTTTCCCGTCTTGTTTCGGGTATTAATCCTGGACTTGTTGTTATAGCCGTTCAGATAGGTTTCCCGTCTTGCTTCGGGTATTAATATTTGACCTTTCGTTTGGAGTTGATTTCCGCCTACTGGGGAGAAAAAACAGAAGAATTGTTGATAGGATATAGCTAGACTTATGCAGATTATGATGCATGACAGTGTGTATGAATTATATATGTGTATGTTATGATTTTTATAAATAATGTATGAATGATAGATGTCGTGGTATTTCAAAACATATCCATCTTGAAGAAGATGTGAATGTCCTGTTGAAGATTTCGAACTTCTGCTTCGGGATGAAATGGATGAAAACCCTGTTTTGAAAGAGAAGAAAGATATCTTTGATTTCTCCGATGCACTATCTGACCAAGTTTCGAGCCTAGATATCAATGCTGCTGGGAATAACAGAAACTGAGAGATACTCCACTGGGGTTCTTTGTGTGTCGACCCTGTTGGGAATAATGGAAACCGGGAAACACTCCGTTGGGGATCTTGTGCGTAAGTCCTGCTGGGGAGTATTTGATTGCTACTGGGGGACAGGGCTTGAAGGATCTGAAGCCCGTCGAATCCTCCGGCTGGGGAATAAGAGATGTAGGTTTCCTCCGATGCACTATCTGACCAAGTTTCGAGTCTGAATATTGCTGCTGTCGGGGAGATGATAATTATTGAGAGATATTCTGCTGGGGATAAATACCTCTGCTGGAGATGAACCGTTACTGCTAGGAGACTGGTGCAATCAGGTTAAGTTGACTGGGATCGCAGCTCAAGGACTAACACGATGAAACTTGGAACGTCGGAACTAGCGGAAGAAAATGCGTACTTCGCTGGGGAAGGTTTGTAGTGAGCGATACCTCTGCGGGGATAGCACTCTGCAGGGGAACATTTTGGTGACTTTCGTCATCATCTCAATTCCTAGAGCCTATAGTAATTACTTTTGTTTGTTCGCTTTTCGCATTTTGTGAACAGATGTTTATTGTCAAATGCATATAATCATTCAAAGCAATCGTTGGATTTTATGCAAAAACAAACAATAGCGAACATTGTAAAAAGAAAGAACTTGTATTAATTTAAAAGGGTGGCGTGGCGGTTTGTATACAAAGAAAGTAAAAAGCTATGCGGAAACAATCTCGTTGAGTTTCAACTATGCTAGTACTCATATATTTCGACTATCTCATCTCCTTGCTGTCAGTAGAAAGTGAGTGAATTGATTTTCTCCATTTGAATCTTGAATGCTGATAGTAGTAGTCATGGGTAGGTGATCCGATGAGACATAGTCGTCGCTTAAATCCCTAACTTTTGCCTAGCGCCCTTCGGGTTTTCATCTGGGATACCTTTTTGCCCAAGCCGCCTTTTCAGGTTTTTGACTTGTCGGGTGTACATGTTTTGTATATATCCTTAACTTTTGCCCGAACCCTTTTGGCTCGCCGGGATGCCCTTATTTTTGCCTAGGTTAGTCGACCTAGCGGGTCTCGTTTATGCGTAGTATTTTTTGACTATGTCTGCGTTCACAGGATGTGGGAAATCTTCGCCATCCATGGTGCTAAGTATCATAGCTCTGTCGGAAAATACCGTTTTGACTACAAATGGTCCCTCATAGGTGGGAGTCTATAATACGGTGAACTGACTTTGGGAATTTATTTTGCTTTTTATCGCAAATGTGCAGATAGCAAGAGTCACCACCGACTTTTCTTTTATCCAATTAAGGGAAGGTAAAGAACAGGAAAAGACCTTCGTTAGATTTTGAGTAAGGGAGAACGTTATGAAATGGGAAGGTACTAGCACCCCTTTTCATCCGTAGTTATCTACGGGCTCTTAGTTGCTCTTAGATCATTTTCAAAAAGTGCTTTCTGTGTGTTTGACAAAAAAAATGTTTTGAAAAGGCATTTCGCTTTGACTTTGTAATGATTCATGTAGGAATGTATACAAAGTGTTCGGAAATGTTTCGTTTTGAAAAGAGTTTGAACTTTGACAAAAGTGTGTGGTGTGAAAAAAGTATTTTGATAGAGCAAGCAACTAAAAGTCTTATTACCTACTCAGAATGGTCGTTTTCGTGTTATGTTACGCTCCTTTAGAATAGCGTTATCCATACCATTAGTTGGTAGGTAACCCTATTCGTTGGATGTAGAAGGGACATTCGAAGGGACATCGAATGGTCATAGAAGGCAACTTGTAGGAAGTATCCTAGCACATTCGAAGGGACGATCATCACTTTTCGTAGGCAACAATCGAGGGACGAGATCATGTATTCGTAGGCGACATCGTGGGTCTATGATCTTTGTATCGAAGGGACTATGATGATATGTTTGTAGGCAACGGTGCTAGGATACCTCTACGTTCGAGGGACTTGACCATTTAATCGAAAGGCAACGAGAGAGAATTACCCCAAGGGGTGCATGTGTGAAAGAGTGTGTTGATTCAGATATATGTTATCTTGAAATTATGAGTGATCTATGTCCGATTTTATCTTGCCATACACACCTAGTTACTAGCAGTTTATAGGGTGCGGAAAATAAATTGCGGAAAGTAAAATGCGGAAAAGTAAAGTCCTACGCTATAGGAGTGCGGAAAGAAAAAGTCCTATTTAAACTATTATATCCCATAGACAGTTACATAATATTGAAAAGAAAAAAAGCGAGAAAAATCGTCTGACACGTTACAACCTGTAAACAGATACATAATCGGAAAATACAAGAAAATTGCATAAGAGGAAAAATGTTAGTAAAAACATGATTTTTGAATGAGGAAAAAAGTTTTAGGTTAGTAATGACAATAAGAGGATAAGATAATTTTTTGGTAATTTTCTGAATCGATTTCGATAATTAAAAATAATTAAAAGTCAATTTAATGATTAATTAGCAATTAATTAAAATATGCATGCAAAAATATTAATTTTAATGTCAAAAATTAAATAAGTATTTTTCTGATTAAAATGCAAAAGGAAAATATTTTTGGAGTTTTTTTAAATGCATGAGAAAAATATTTAAAGATAAATTAAAATAACATGAAAATATTAAAAGAAAATATAAGAAAAGTGTTAGTTTTCAAAGTGACAAAAAATATTTGTCATGGCCAACGATCGAACCGGGGACCATAGCTTCACACGCGCGCTGCCGCGCGCTGCCTTGACCAACTGAGCTGGAGTATATACGTGTTATGATATTGAAACAAAATGTTTTAAAACGAATTCGCTTCCTGGGAATCAGAAACACGCGCGAAGATATTCATCTTCTTCGTTTGAATTTTCAAAAAGTTAGCGTCGGCTTAGTTCGACGCTAAGGCCCCTACAATTTTCCAAAATCTCACACAAGCAATATAAATTAGTTATGGATACATGAATCAATTGCAAACATCATTCTAAACACGATGGTGGTACTGGTTTTGTCCAATTTTACGTATTTAGGGAACCCCAAAAGGAAGCAGAAAACCCTAGCTATGGCATAACTCGATCCAGGCACCTAAAATGCAATTAAACCACCCAGATAGCTTGCAAACACGATTCTGAGCATGAACAAACAATCAAAACAAGTTAATTATGCATGAATGATAAAAATCGAATTTGAAAAAAGTTGGACAAACCGAAATTGTGATTTCACAATTCTTGATGGTTTGTGATTTGTAAGGGTCTGGATCGATTTAGGAGACCTCAAGGAATGCAATGGAATGCTTGGAATCGATTAAAACAGGCTGGAACTAGGGCTGCCACTTGCTTGAAGAACACGGTTTTTTTGAGTATGAATAGGGTTCTTTGAGGCAATTTTTCTGTTCTTTTTTCAGGTGTAGGCATTGTGTATATATAGTAGATGGATCTAGGTCAGAAATCAAGAGCAAATAATGAATCAATCAATGTAAAAAAAATTTGATTTGGTATGAAATCAAATCTTTCTTTTTTGATCCAATTTTCATCAATTCTCTTGCCAATCAATGTTAATTTCGAAATTGCCAGCTTTTATGAGTTGCTTGGACCTCAAGAATGAGAGAAAAATCCAATTTGCATTTAATTTTGATTTTCTACCTTTATTTTTAATTTAATTAGTTTTTAAATGATTAAAATCCAAATTAAATAGAAAAATAAAGATAAAATTCGTGGCCTTGGGCTTGGAGGTTCCAAATTAGCTGAGGAATACGTTTGAACCAAGAAAAGTTAGGCCCATTTGCAAAATTTTGGATTTTGACAAGTATTTCTTTTTGTGCACCTCTTCAAAAATGCCCAACTTGTGCAAGGTGTATCTTGCTCAATTTTTAACATTTTTTAGTGTTCTTGGACTTTTTAGAAATCTCTATATGTCCTATAAACAACCTCTTTGGTTTCATCTCAATTGGAGTTTCCATTCTTAATAACACTTCTTTACAAAAAGTTGACTTTTTGTTGACTTTGAAAAGGGACCTGTAATGTTTTGATCCATATCTTCCAAATGAAGCATTTTCTGACTTTCCTTGTGAGACATGAAGTTGTAGAGAATTTAATTCCCTTCAAAATGAGAGGTGGTGGAAAAATTTCTGATAAATTATGAGAAAGTTATGCTCAGTCAAATTCAGTTGACTTTTCTCTAGAAAACCCTAATTTGGAAGGTTTAACTTTTGAACAAATCTTGAGTTTTCTTGATGAATCATGATCAACCCTTGATCAAATGATGAATGTTACTTCAAAATATGGATGTTGACCAAAAATCATGAAGTTTGACTGTATGTTGACCACAGTTGACTTTTTGTCCAATACAATTGATTTTCAACCATCTGAGTAATTGTCTGAGGAAACTTGACTTGTAAGGCTTGAAACTTGACATGGAGATTCTTTGAAGCATATGAGGAGGCATGATAACCATTGAAGATGTTGGAAATCCATTTTGATCTGAGAATTGCCAAACCCTGGTTTGGGTTGATGGTCTAGGAGAGGGTTTGTCTGGTCAACCCTTGTGAAGTCTTTGAGTATAGAGATGTGGAATGTCTTGAAAAGTAGGAGGGAAAATTTTGGGGTATGACAGCTGCCCCTGTTCAATCTTCTTGTACCGGAAGGGTTAGATTGGCATGCTTGCCTTTCGTGACCTGAAGGTAGAAGATGATTGAACACTCGAGTACACCTAAAAATTTACACTCGCTGTTGATTGATGATGCAGGAATGGGCTTATAGATGCCATTTGGAGAAGCTGGAGATTTCGCTGGGGAATGAGTCGTACGTTAGACTCAAGAATGTCGCTTGAATAGGATAATCGTCGGAGATGGGCTTAAGATGCCATCCGGAGAGACTGATGCTGGGAACGAGCCGTACGCTAGGCTCTGTAGATGTTCTTGAAGGTAGAAGGGAGCACGGAGATGGGCTTAAGATGCCATCCGGAGAGAGTCGTACGTTAGACTTCGTGCTTGTCTTTGAATGAAGTTATTGGTTTGTATTGGTTTTTAACCAAATATGCAGCATTCTGAAAGTGGAGAGAGGTCGACAAATAGTCGGAGATGGGCTTAAGATGCCATCCAAGGCAACTGAGTCATACGCCAGACTCCGTAGTTGCTGTTGATAATAAGAGAGAATCTGAATAAATCTTTGTCTTGATTATTCTGAAAGGATAATTGTCGGCAAAATGTGGATAGCTTCCCTGTTGTGCTTCGGGTGTTGATCCAATGCCTATTGTCGGAGGACAACCTGGGTGATCGTTTGGATAGGGTTTCCCGTCTGGCTTCGGGTATTAATCCTGGATCTGTTGTCGGAGGACAACTAGGGTGGTCGTTTAGATAGGGTTTCCCGTCTGGCTTCGGGTATTAATCCTGGACCTGTTTGTTTCAGAAGTGATTTTCACCTGTTTTGGGGAAAACAAAAGAAACTTTGATAGAATATGTTTAGTCTTATGCAGATTATGATGCATGACAATGCGTATGAATGACATTATGCATAAGTTATGGCTTTTATGAATAATGTATGAATGATAGATGTTGTGGTATTTCAAAACATATCCATCTTGAAGAAGATGTGGATGTTCTGCTTGGGGATCCCTGGCTTCTGTTTGGGGACGACACTAATGGAAATCCTGCTTTTGAAAGAGAAGAAAGATATCCTTGATTCCTCCGATTCACTATCTGACCAAGTTTTGAGTCTGGATATTGCTGCTGTCGGGGGAATGATGGTTGCTGAGAGATATTCTGCTGGTGATAGATATCTCTGCTGGAGATGAACCGTTATTGCTCGGAGACTGATGTAACAGGGTTCAGCTGGTTGGGATCACTACTCGGGGACTAACGTGGTGAAGCTTGGAATGTCTAGACTAGTGGAGGAAAATGTGTACTCCGCTGGGGAAGGTTTGTAGTGAGCGACACCTCCGTGGGATTGTACTCTGCAGGCGAACATATTGGTGACTTTTGTCGTCATCTCAATTCCTAAAGCCTATAGTAATTATCCTTGTTCGTTCACCTTTCGCATGTTTGTAAATAGATTTTTATTGTCGGATGCATATAATCATTCAAAGCAATCATTGGACTTGATGCAAATAAGAATAGTGAACTTTGTAAAAAGAAAGAACTTGTATTAATTTGAAAAGGTGGCGTATGGCCGAGCAGTTTGTATACAAAGAAAGTAAAAAGCTATGCGGAAACAATCTCGTTAAATTCCAACTATGCTAGTACTCATATATTTCGACTATCTCATCTCCTTGTTGTTAGTAGAAAGTGAGTGAATTGATTTTTGCCATTCAAATCTTGAATTCTGATAGTTTGTAGATAAGTGATCTGGACGAGACATAGTCGTACGCTCAAATCCCTAACTTTTGCCTAGACCGCCCTTTCGAGTTTTCAGTCTACCGGGATACCCCTTTTTGCCCAAGCCGCCTTTGCAGGTTTTTGACTTGTCGGGTGTACATGTTTTGTATATATCCTTAACTTTTGCCCGAACCCTTTTGGTTCGCCAGGATGCCCTTATTTTTGCCTAGGCCAGTCAACCTAGCGGGTCTCATTTATGCGTAGTATTTTTTGACTATGTCTGCGTTCACAGGGTATGGGAAGTCTTCGCCATCCATGGTGCTAAGTATCATAGCTCCGCCTAAAAATACTGTCTTGACTACAAATGGTCCCTCGTAGGTGGCAGTCCATTTGCCCCTGGGATCACCTTGTAGAAGAATGATGCGCTTGACTACTAGGTCACCGACTTGGTAAACTCGGTGCTTGACCTTCTTGTTAAATGCTCTAATCATTCGTTTCTGATAGATCTGTCTATGGCAGATGGGCGCGAGTCGTTTCTCGTCAATCAAGTTGATTTGGTCAAGGCGAGTCTGGATCCAATCATCTTCACCTAACTCTGCGTCCTGGAGGACTCTTGTTGAGGGTATCTGAACCTCGATGGGTAGGACTACTTCCATACCATATACAAGAGAAAAGGGGGTTGCCCCTGTTGATGTCCGTATTGTAGTGCGATAACCATGGAGAGCAAATGGCAACATCTCATGCCAATCCTTGTAAGTCACTATCATCTTCTGTATAATCTTCTTGATATTTTTGTTGGCGGCTTCCACTGCGCCATTCATCTTTGGCCGATACGGAGAAGAGTTGTGATGCTTAATCTTGAACTGCATGCAGAGTTCAGTGATCATTTTGTTGTTGAGATTAGAGCCGTTATCTGTGATAATCCTTTCGGGAGTGCCATACCGACAGATAAGATTATGCTTGATGAATCGATCCACAACATTCTTGGTAACAGATGCAAACGAGGCTGCTTTTACCCACTTGGTGAAATAGTCAATTGCCACAAGGATGAGACGATGTCCGTTGGAAGCAGTGGGCTTGATTTCTCTGATCATGTCAATGCCCCACATTGCGAAAGGCCAAGGAGTGGTTAGAACATTCAACGGTACTAGAGGTACATGCACTTTGTCTGCATATATCTGGCATTTGTGACAAGATCGAGCATAACGGTGACAATCAGCTTCCATTGTGGACAAATAGTAACCTGTTCTCAAAATCTTCTTAGCCATCGTATGTCCACTGGAGTGAGTACCAAATGCGCCCTCGTGTAATTCTTCCATGATACGTTCTGCAGTTTTCTGGTCTACACAGCGGAGTAAGCACAAGTCATGATTGCGCTTGTATAAGATGTCGTTGCTGAGGAAGAACTTGGATGCAAACCTTCTCAAGAACTTCTTATCGTTGACAGATGCCCCTGCGGGATATTCTTGAGTCTCAAGATACCTCTTCACTTTGTAGAACCAAGGTTTCTCTTCCATATCAAGCTCATAACAATACGCTGGTTCGTCAAACTTCTCAATGATGATTTGGGGAGCCTCGTTGTCCCATCTGAACTTGAACATAGACGACATAGTAGCTAATGCGTCTACCAACTGATTCTCTTCTCGTGGAATATGATTGAAAGTAATCTCTTCAAAGTAGGGGATCAGACTTAGAACATGCTCTCGATATGGAATGAGATTCGGATGCTTCGTATCCCACTCGCCCTTTATCTGACTGATTACTAAAGCTGAGTCTCCATACACTTGCAAGAACTTGATTCTCAAGTCAATAGCAGCTTTAATACCCATGATGCACGCTTCGTATTCGGCCATGTTGTTAGTGCAACTGAAACATAATATGGCGGTGAAAGGTGTATGCCCGCCTGTAGGGGATGTAATGATGGCGCTAATGCCATTGCCAAGTGCGTTTGAGGCTCCATCAAAGACCATGGTCCATCGGGATCCTTGTTCAGGTCCTTCGTCGGGCACAGTTCTTCTAATCAAGAACTAACAAAACATCTTCGTCTGAAACTCGAGCAGATAGATCGATAGTCATCTGACGATGAGCCAAATGATCGGCTACTACACTTCCTTTGATCGCTTTACGAGAAGTATCTGGATGTCATATTCGGTCAAGATCATTTGTCATCTTGCTATTCTTCCGAGAAATGGTTTCTCAAATATGTATTTTATCGGATCCATCTTGGAGATCAATAAGGTAGTGTGAGTCAACATATCTGCCTTAGTCGTGACAATGCCAGCGCAAGTTTTCTTGTGAGTATCTTGTTTCACGATCGGTAAACTTTTGCTAAGGTAGTATATTGCATACTCTTTTCGACTGACTCGTCATGTTGCCCCAACACACCCCATTGAGTTCTCTAACACATCAAGTACATAATAAGAGGTCTTCCTTCGCGGCATCGGGATAGGAGGATTACAGGGTACTCCTTAATTTTGTCAAAAGCGATCTGGAAATCGTCGTTCCATTCCACTACTTGATCTTTCTTCAGCAACTTAATGATTGGCTCACAAGTAGCAGTTAGATGTGCAATGAATCTGGCAATGTAGTTCAATTGGCCCAAGAAACCTCTGACTTCCTTCTCAGTGCGGGGAGCTGGCATTTCTTGAAAAGCTTTAACCTCGGCAGGGTCAACTTCAATACCTTTACCACTGACAACAAACCCTAAAATTTTACCGGATCAAACTCCAAAGGTGCGCTTGTTAGGATTAAGTCTTAGTCTGTACTTCTTCAGTCTATCAAACAGTTTCCGCAGATGATCAAGATGTTCTTCTTCTGTCTGTGACCGAGCTATCATGTCGTCGACGTAGACCTCTATCTCGTGATGAATCATGTCATGAAATAATGCCACCATGGCACGCTGATAAGTGGCGCCCGCGTTCTTCAGTCCGAATGGCATGACCTTGTAACAAAAAGTGCCCCACTGTGTAACGAAAGTAGTCTTCTCCATGTCTTCGGGAGCCATTTTGATCTGATTGTAACCAGAGAAACCATCCATAAAGGAGAAAACCTTGTGTTGGGCAGTGTTGTCAACTAGAACATCAATATGAGGAAGTGGAAAATCCTCTTTCGGACTCGCTTTGTTCAGATCTCTGTAATCCACACACATTCGTACTTTGCCATCCTTCTTAGGTACAGGTACCACGTTTGTAATCCATTGTGGATAAGAAGTAACAGCTACAAAACTGGCATTGAACTGCTTCATAACTTCGGCTTTGATTTTCTCAAACATCTTAGGACGCATTCGACGAACCTTCTATTTCACTGGGAGGAAACCTTCTTTCGTTGGTAACTGGTGTACCACAATGTCAATGTATAGACCTGGCATATCTTCGTATGACCAAGCAAAAACCACGATATAGTCTCGTAGCATCCGAACCAATCTCTCTTTGACGCTGTTCTCAAGACCTGCTCCTATCTTGACCTCTTTTCTGTCTTCATCAGTACCTAAATTCACAACCTCAACTGACTCTTCATGTGGCTGTATAGCTCGTTCTTCTTGCTGTAGCAGTCTGACAAGTTCTCCCTGGCACTTCACAACCTTCCTCACCTTCGTCCTCGGCTTGGTAGATCGGATTATCGAAGTCATATTTAGCAATAGCATAGCTGTTATCAACGAGATTCGGAGTGAATCTGCAGTGTATCACATGGGTGTGTGTAAGAACACATAGCTTTTGAAGGGGTGATAAAGTAAAAGAAAGAAAACAACACTTAAATGCAAAAGTCCAACAATTTTATTGAATGAAAATATACAAATGACAGATAATAACCCTCACAAACGAGCCATGATGCCCCGGGCAAGGCACTAGGCTTTAAAGTTTATTGTTCAAAGCATAGAAAACGAAAAGCAAAACAAAAACAAAAGCAATTACTCCTGTCTAAAGGAGATTGGTATGACGTCTTCAGTCTTCCAATTGCTGAGTCCGTTGTTGGGAGTCGGGAAGATCCACTTGCTGATGTCGAAGTCGTTGTCGTCGTCTTCTATAACATGAACCCCATTTTGACTGATGCGGAAGGGAAGTTGGTCGGCACGTTCGCGGCGTATCATCTTCTGACCTTTGACGGTGAAGCCTAAACCAGTCTTGTTAGATTTGAAAGGAAGATCTGGGAGCTGACCCCAAATAGTATTTCCTCCCTCTTCAACTGCAGCTTGAGCATCTTTCAGCGAGGCCATCCTAGGCAGAATTTGTGTAACTTCAAGAGTAACAGGAGAGTCAACAGGAACGACTCTTAGAACTGTTTCAAAAGCTTGACAAGGATTCTCGAATAATTCACCTTCCATCTCGAGATACCGGAATGACTGCAGATGATTGACCATGTATTCCTCCTCACCACATAATGTAACAATTTTCCCCTTTACTAGGTACTTCAGCTTCTGATGCAAGGTAGAGGTAACAGCACCTGCCCCATGTATCCAAGGGCGTCCAAGTAGGCAAGAGTAGGCTAGACGGATGTCCATAACAAAGAAAGTGGAGTCAAAAGTCTGGAAACCGACTTTTATTGGTAGGATGGGCTCTCCAAGTACTGTTTGTTTAGAACCATCAAAAGCTCTCACAATTATGTCGCTGGGCTTCAAGACCAATCCTTCAACATCAAGTCGGTTGAAAGTAGTCTTCGGTAGGATATTTAGAGCAGAACCGGTATCTACCAAGACATGAGACAATGTAACGCCCTTGCATTCAACAGAGATGTGCAAGGCTTTGTTGTGTTTCCTTCTGGCAGGAGTCAAATCAGCATCAGAAAAGCCTAGGTCGTTGCTGGCAGCCAGGCTAGCAATACAAACTTCAAATAGATCAGTAGTAGTGTCTTGCGGTACATGAGCATTCTTCAGAAACTTCACCAAGGCCTTGGCATGAGCCTCAGAGCACACGAGCAGAGCAAGCATGGAGATCTTGGACGGAGTCTGTCCCAACTGTTCCATAACATTGTAGTCACTCTTCTTGATAATCTTCAGAATTTCCTCCATTTCTTGTTTGGAGGTGTCTTCAGCAACTTCCTTTGGTACTTCTGTTTGATCAAGATGAGTTCGTTCTTTCCTCTAGCTTGAGGCGGTTCAATAGGAATGCGGAGTCGATGTCTTTTGGAGGAGAGATCTCTGGAGAAAACACTCTTCCGATTCTGGTCACCTTACTTGATCTGGTGATGTTGTCAATGTCAGGAATGGTAGCTTCAACTATAAGATCCTCAACAGTCAGAGGGTCTTGCTTGACGCCATGATAGTAAACTTCAGCTCCATAGTTCCAAGGTATAGCTTTGTTAGAGGAATATGGAACTGGTCTGGGAGAAGTAATGATGAGAGGTGCCACTCTAGGCACAAGATCAGTAGAGGAAATCCTTATCGTGTTAACATCAGCATAATCTTTTGGGAAATCGTCTCCCCATCCGGTCGCCTTACCATCTTCAATTGGAATCTTGTAGCTCTCAGGAACAGTATACTTCACCATGTAATCAAACTTTCCACTTGGCTGCCCCAAGGTATCCCAAACTTCTGGTACAGCTTCGCTCATATCTTCGATCTTCAGATTCTTAGACAAGTCTTCACACAGCTTCTCCACAGGTGAAGGTTTCAAATAACGCCAGCGGTTATCCATCATGCACTGAATACGTCTTCTTAACCAAGCATAACCATCAGGGGCAGATGGGCACCACCAGCAGTTCTCTGGGCATCCTGGATTGACACCGGCTTGCAACAAATTCTTCTTAACAGTCATCAGAGGAATGGTCAAGTCATCTATATTGAAAACATAAGAGTTCTTGTCAATAGCATTGGCACTCTTGCCATGATTAGGCATAGGTGCGTTGATCACATTCGGAGTCTCAACAGGAGGATCAAACTCTATCTCTTTAGCTTCAATCATGTCTTGAATCTTGTTCTTCAGAGCCCAACAATCATCAGTGCTATGTCCTGGGCTGTTGGAGTGGTAAGCACACTTAGCATTAGGATTGTACCTCGGGGAGAAAGTGTTGATGTTTTGAGGAGGATCCCTTGAGGTAATCAGCTCTGCTTTCAACATGTGTTGCAAGGCTTGCGACAATGGCATGTTGATCTTCATAAACTGTCTTCGTGGCGCATTCTAGTTACGCGCGTTGTCCCATTGAGGTTGTCCTGATGTAGGATTGGAGATCACAACTGCCCCCACAGATTGAGCGCGGTCGGTCTTGGCTCGGCTTTTCTGACCATACACAGCATTGGCTTCTTTCTTACCATAAAAAGATCTCTTCGCAGCATTTAAGGATGACTCTACCTGAATCTTTTCGCTCTTGATTCCAACTTCAATGCATTCTCCTGTCAATATCAACTCGATGAATCTAACTGAAGAGTTTCCAATCAGATGATTGAAGAATGGGCCTGTCAGTGTTCCCATAAACATATCAACCAATTCCCTATTGGACAAGGGAGGTTGAACTCTGCCTGCTAGATCTCTCCATTTCTGAGCATACTCCTTGAACTTCTCATCACGACCCATAGACATGCTTTGTAGTTGCATACGAATGGGTGCCCATTCAGCATTGTACTCATATTTCTTGTAGAAAGCATCTGCCAAGCCACTCCAGGTACGGATGTGGTCACTCTCTAGCTGATAATACCACTCCAACTGAGTTCCGACCAAACTCTCTTGGAAATAATGAATCCACAACTTTCTGTCATTAGTGTGGGGGTTGATCTTCTGAACATAGGACTTCAAATGGAGCTTCGGACAAGAAATGCCATCATACTTGGCAAAAGTAGGAACCTTGAACTTGTGAGGAATCACCACACCAGGAACAAGACTCAGATCATCAAAATTCAGCCCTGACATTTTCAGATTTTCCACAGCATTCAGACAGTCTTCAAGTTGCTTGTATTTGTCATCCTCATAAGAGTACTGATCATTCTCATAGTCTTCTTCCTTCTTCTCAGGCTCACGCTGGTATTCTTCGTTGCCCTTGACACTTCCCTCAGTTTTGACACTCTCTGAGAGTTCTATCCGGCTGACCACTTTAGGACCACCTTTGTGACGTCTGCCCATGTTGAGAACACCAATGACCTTTTTCTTTTTGTTGATGAGCTTCTTCAGATCCTCTTGGCCTTGGACCAAGCTGGTGAACATCTCCTGGAATTGAGCATTCTGAGCCTGAAGATCTTTGACAGTCTGTTCAAGAGCCATAAATAGCGAGAAAATGAGAAAACCAATCTTCAATGTACCTATTATGTAATGTTATGCCATGATATGCAATGTTTATACGATGCAATGCAATGTTTTCAAGGACCTTAGGAATTTAAATTTGTTAAACAAGCATGAAGAAACTTTATTAGTTTCTTTTTATTCTCTTTCTCTTTTTAAGTACAAAAGATAATTCAGAAAAGTAAAAGAACAAAATCCTAAAGTTCTAAGTCTCCCATGGGCGCTTCCTCTTGGTGTTGAGGTAGGCGTTGATGTTCCGCTCCTCGTGAAATAGCTTGGTCAACTCTAGTACCTTTTTCTCGCTTGCATAACACTGAGCTTCGAATGTATCCCTTTCTTCTTTAAGCTGAATCCAGGATCTCTTCAAGTCTTCGAAATCAGTAGGCATATCGGGATGGAGAACAGTATAGGATTCGTCACCTATAGCAACAGGTTCCATAATTACTGGTAAAACAGGCGTGAATGGCATCATGAGGTTTTGAGCTCGAGCGCGCACCCATTTAAGGTAAGGTTCCCAAGGAGTGGAGTTTTGGTGCCCCAAAGTCTTGGTATCAGTCTTCTTTACCATGCCCTAATCGTGTATGAACCTTCGACGGTAATTCTGGGGATTGTGGTTGTAGTCGAACACAATATCTTGGAGAAGCATATCATGAGGGCCGTCTCTTCGAGCATAACCAAACTGACATAGAGCTAGAGAAGGGTTGTAAGAAATACCTCCCCTTATGCCAAGGAGTGGTACATTAGGGAATTCTCCACAACGCTCGATGAATGTGAAGTCCTTTTGAGAAAAGAGACACCAACGGATATCTGAATGAGAGAGTGATATCAGCCTTTGAGACCACTTCAATCTTTGCTCGTTCTTCATTACAGATTGAGGAAGGTGCGAAATAAACCACCTGGAAAGTAACAGTATGCAACACATGAGAGTTCCTTGTCATTTGATGGTACGAGCGTGGAGAGAATGTAGGATGTCTCCAAGTAAGGTAGGCACAGGATTGCGAGTGAGGAATATCTTGATGGTGTTCACGTCTATGAATTGACCCGAGTTAGGAAATAGAACCAAACCATATATTAGTAAGGCCAAGATGTCTTCGAATGCATGGAAACTCATAGCTTTGAGGAACTCTCGGGCTTTCTTTATCAAGAACTTAGCAAGTAAACCCTTAACTCCGCTTCGTGTTTCCCAATTGGCTTCAATGTCTGAGCACTTTAGATGTAGCGCTGATGCAATGTCTTCGTACCTAGGAACCTTTTCTAAACCGGTGAATGGAATTTGGTCAAGAATAAGTATCCCAAGTAGCTTAGAGAATTCTTCCAAGGTAGGAACCAATTGATAATCTGGGAACATAAAGCAATGGTGTTTCGGATCGAAGAACTGAAATAGGACATGCATCATATCTTCTTCAAAACCGGAGATAACCAAGTCAGGTAGATAACCATGTCTTTTGATGAACTGAGCATGATCGAGAATCTCTAAAACCAATTCTTTGAGTTGAGAAGGAACACCCATGAAGTTGATTCGGATAGTCTTTCTAGAAGTCATAATCCCTACAAAATAGAGGAAAGATAAATCCCTAGGTCCTTGAAATAGTTAGAAATGATATGCAATGCGATGATGTCATGATGTCATGTTTAGCAAGCATAAACAAATCACACAATAGCCCTAGGTTTAAGGCTTGCATGAGGTATAGGTGTTTACCCTACCAAAAGTTTGAGTTGGTTCATCCTGTCCTATAATAATAACCGGGTTCTAGGAATCTCATATCATTAATCTTTCTCGTAGGCGTTTATTTCAATACGACTACCAAGTGGTCGACCGAAAATATCCCAAAAGTCTGATCTTAATGAGCGTAGCATCGAATATCAACCAACCTCGGTCTACACCAAAGTCGGCCATCTCACTACCTTCTAATGGCCAAGATGGGTCAATTAAGGTTCTAAAAGTTGAGTTAGTGCTGATGACACCGCGCAGAAGCCAAATAATATCCTCAACTTGGAAATGAGGAGTATCAGGACATCCAAAGTGTTACACTAACGTAGCCATCATCTTGACCGTTTCGGTATACGCCTAACGGTCGCGACGATCTATTGCTACTTACCTAAGGAAACCTGGATCCGATTGTAGGATCCCCTACAAGTATAATACCCAAGCAACCCTTAAGATAAAGCAAGCAAGACAAATAGAAAGCAGTAAAGATGATCTAGAAATCCCTAAGGTATTCTCTCTTTAGGGTGTCTCCCCGACAGAGTCGCCAGTTCTGTAATACGGTGAACTCACTTTGAGAATTTTGTTTTGCTTTTGATCGCAAAAATGTTGCGGATAGCAAGAGTCTCCACCGACTTTTCTTTTATCCAATTAAGGGAAGGTGAAAAGAAGAGGAAAAGACCTTCGTTAGATTCTGAGTAAGGGGGAAGGTTATGAAAAGGGAAGGTATTAGCACCCATTTTCATCCGTAGTTATCTACGGGCTCTTAGTTGCTTTTTAGCTCACTTTAAAAATTGCTTTCTATGTGTTTGAAAAAAATGTTTTTGAAAAGGCATTTTGCTTTGACTTTGTAATGATTCATGTAGGAATGTATACAAAGTGTTCGGAAATGTTTCGTTTTGAAAAGAGTTTGAACTTTGACAAAAGTGTGAGGTGTGAAAAGTATTTTGTTTGAGCAAGCAACTGAAAGTCTTATTACCTACTCAGAATGGTCGTTATCGTGTTATTTTACGTTCCTTTAGAATAGTGTTATCCATACCATTAGTTGGTAGGCAACCCTATTCGTTGGATGTAGAAGGGACATTCGAAGGGACATCGGATGGTCATAGAAGGCAACTTGTAGGAAGTATCCTAGCACATTCGAAGGTACGATCATCACTTTTCGTAGGCAACAATCAAGGGACGAGATCATGTATTCGTAGGCGACATCGTGGGTCTATGATCTTTGTATCGGAGGGACTATGATGATATATTTGTAGGTAACGGTGCTAGGATACCTCTACGTTCGAGGGACTTGACCATTTATTCGAAAGGCAACGAGAGAGAATTACCCTAAGGGGTGCATGTGTGAAAAGAGTGTGTTGAATTCAGATATTTTATCTTGGAATTTGAAGTGATCTATGTTGTTTTTATTTTGCCATACACGCCTAGTTACTAACAGTTTATAGGGTGCGGAAAATAAATTGCGGAAAGTAAAGTGCGGAAAATAAAAGTCCTACGCTATTACATGGCTTTGGGGCAGTTACATAATAGGAGTGCGGAAAATAAAAGTCCTAATTAAACTATTACATCCCATGAGCAGTTACATAATATTGAAAATAAAAGCGAGAGAAATAGCCCAAAACATTTCAACCTGTGAACAGATACATAATCGGAAAATATAAGAAAACTCGCATAAGAGAAAAAGGTTGGTAAAAATAAGATTTTTGAATGAGGAAAAATGTTTTAGGTTAGTCATGCTGATTAGATGGTATAGAATTTTTTTGGGAATTTTCTGGATCGATTTTGATAATTAAAAGCAATTAAAAGTCAATATAATGGTTAATTAGTAATTAATTAAAATATGCATGCAAAAATATTAATTTTAATGTATAAGTATTTTTCTGATTAAAATGCAAAAGGAAAATATTTTTGGTGATTTTTAAATGCATGAGAAAAATATTTAAAGTAAATTAAATTGAATGGAAAATATTAAAAGAAAAATAAGAAAATATGTTAGTTTTCAGAATTGTAAAAAAGGAAAGTGGGAAGCCAGGGATCGAACCCCTGACCTTCAGGGTATACCACCACACACGTTGCCAACTGAGCCAAGACGCCTTGGTGTTAGGAATCTGCAAGCAATGCATTATAAGCGTAAACGTGTCATATTTTGGATTTTTCAAAGCACAGTCAAACGCGTGGGCCCGGGTTGTATGGATGAGCGAATCAGGATGCAAGGAAACGCCACGCAAGCCTCGCCGGGGTCAGCAAAGTCAACGACGCCGGAGCCCTAGCTCCGGTCGTCTTCTCCGGCAACCTTGATCCTAGAACCCGCAAAATAAAGCAAATAAAAAGTAGAGGGGGACCCTACCCCCCTAAATCGACCATGGCGAACACGATGGTGGTGTCCATTTGGCCTGAAAGTTCCTGTATCGACCGGTTCGAAGCTCCTCAGTTTTTGAAACCTAACAATGGCAATACGCGATTTCTACGTGCAAGCTTGCATGTAATGATTCAAATACACTCTAATGGATGCCCTGAGTCCAAACAAGCAAACAAAAACTATTAACAATGCATGAATTATAAAAATCGAAATTGAGAAAAATACCAAATCGGAGTGACTCGTAGGGCACGATCTGGGATGATTTTGCTTCGTGTAAGGGTTGGGAATGATTGCTGGGATGTTCGGGAACACGATGGAGGGCTTGAAAACCCTTGAAACCTGCTGGAAAATCAAAATCGAAATTGATAACTTTATGAAAAATTTATGAAAATTAGGGTTGCTCCAAGAG
Source organism: Vicia sativa (assembly GCA_021764765.1). Lineage (NCBI taxonomy): Eukaryota > Viridiplantae > Streptophyta > Magnoliopsida > Fabales > Fabaceae > Vicia > Vicia sativa. The sequence continues at coordinate 52,891,225 of CM038796.1, forward strand.
GCTAGGGTTTCGTTCTTGGTCTTTGTGAATGTATTAGGTATTTATAGAGCAAGAGTTTGAAGCAAAAAAAAAAAAAAAAGATGTGGCTTTTAATGCAAAAATATTTCTCTTTCAATTTTCATCAAATCTTTCCAAAATTTGATTTTCTCTTCCTTTCATGAGCTAGCACGAATTTGGCATGTCTTGTGGGCTTCCTTGGTCCTCAAGTTTGATAGAAATCCAACCCAACTTGTTTTCCCACTTGTTTTCATATTTTATTTAATTTAAATTTGAATTAAATGCTTTTAAATTAAAAAATAAATCAAAAAAATAGAAAGAGGTCGTGGCAAGGCATCAAGAGGTCATAAATAATATTATGATCAAGTTTGGATCATAAAATTATAGGCCCATTTGGAAAAAATTGGATTTTGTCAAATATTTTCCTTTGTGCAATTCTTCAAAAATGCCCAACTTGTGCAAGGTGTATTTTGCTCATTTTTTTAAAACATTTTTAAGTGTTCTTGGACTTTTTAGAAAGCTCTAGATGTCCTATAAACAACCTCTTTAGTTTCATCTCAATTGGAGTTTCCATGCTCAATAACACTTCTTTACAAAAAGTTGACTTTTTGTTGACTTTGAAAAGGACCTGTAATGTTTTGATCCATATCTTCCAAATGAAGCATTTTCTGACCATGCTTGTGAGACATGAAGTTGTAGAGAATTGAATTTCCTTCAAAATGAGAGGTGGTGGAAAAATTTCTGATACATTATGAGAAAGTTATGCTCAATCAAAGTTCAGTTGACTTTTCCTTAGAAAACCCTAATTTGGAAAGTTTGACTTTTGATCAAATCTTGAGTTTTCTTGATGAATCATGATCAAACCTTGATCAAATGATGAATGTCACTTCAAAATATGGATGTTGACCAAAAATCATGAAGTTTGACTGTATGTTGACCACAGTTGACTTTTTGTCCAATACAATTGATTTTCAACCATCTGAGCAATTGTCTGAGGAAACTTGACTTGTAAGGCTTGAAACTTGACATGGAGATTCTTTGAAGCATCATGAGGAGGCATGATGACCATTGGAGATGTTGGGAACTACCTTGATCTGAGAATTGCTAAACCCTAGTTTGGGTTGATTGCCTAGGAGAGGGTTTGTCTGGTCAACCCTTGTGAAATCCTTGAGTATGGATGAATGAAATGTCTTGAGAAGTAGGAGGGAAAATTTTGGGGTATGACAACATAGTCTTAGGATCCCTCTCATTCGGATGTGGCGACCACCCTTGCCTCCTTTGGCCTCAGGTGTTCCATGCGGTGTAACCACCCCCCGCCTTCTTTTGGACTCGGGTGTTACATGCCCACCAGCTTCCGCATGGTTTGTCCTCGAACCACATCGTACTGGGAGAGGTCTGGCTCTGATACCACTATTTTAACACCCCTTCTAAAATACCCTGCGAATTAATACTTAAATCAGAGTTTAACATATAACAAAGGGCATTACAATTCATTCAAAATAGAAAATATCAACACAGTAGTCATGCTTCACTGAAGAACTTTATTGAAATAGTCAAAACCAATGATATGTTCTACACAGTGGAAAATAACAACAAAACCGGAATAATTTCAAATCATAATTATTCCCAAAATAAATCAAAGAACAAATGAATACGAAATAAATTCTCAGCCAAACGTTCCCCAGTGTTACAACTTATCAGAGCATGACACTGACACGCGGATAACTAACTAGCACAACTCTATAAGCCATCCTCACCAACTCTTGAGCTTCTAACTTTAATCTGAAATCATCAAAGTAAGGGTGAGATTTCATCATAATTAAAATGCATTATAAGTTCCTCAAAACAATAAAATATCACAAGTATATTAATCCATCCCTTTTAGCATAATCAGATTTCAGTACACAATTGCAAATCACACGGTTCATTTTGCACAACAACAACAACAATGAAATTATAACAATGGAAACCATCCTAACATGTTACAATTTCACACAAATGCAAATGCATACTCAATGCATGTGGTACCAAAACGTGAACTAAGTCACCAACATCGATTCGTCTATAATCACCTGGACACGAATCCAGCCTCACCACCCATAATCACCCGGGAATGGTTATTGGTAATACGAGCCAAATTCCACACAATGGGAATTAACTCCACCAGAATGTGTATGCATGCACAACAAAAGCATGCAACATTCAAACAACGGAATATGATCACAACATCATTCCATATATAATCTACACCATCAAACAACACATGATCACAACATAATCGTGCATAAACAACAAACACAACACATAATCCTCAATCCAATCAGTCAGAACAATTCCAACCTGCTCGTCACATTTCTAAAATTACATTTGATTCACAAAATCGGAAAATCGGCACTTTTAAAATAAAATTCATGAAATAGAAATTTCTCAATTTTATAAGATAGTACGTTTAATTTAGAGAACGCTGCCCAAAACGGCACTCAAATCGTAGTTACGGTTCATAAAATACGAGTTTTCAAAGTTTGGAACATTTTTAAAAATATCACAGTGGTAACCGGTTCCTTCCAGGGAGAACCCGGTTCCCACAAGTTTGAAATAACACGCCCCCTGGAAAATGTATGGGGAACCCGGTTCCTCTAGGCAGGAAATCGGTTCCCACAGAAAAATGTAATTTTCTTTGAAAATTTTTAACTGGGAACCCGGTTTCTCCCAAGGAGTAACCGGTTTCTATAACACCCCTTCTAATTTACCCGCGATTTATAAATATTAATCAGAGTTTTTAAACACAAATCAAGAGGCGTCACAATTTAAATAATTCAAAATATAACCAAAGCAGTTATCATGCTTTTCACTGAAGAACTCATTTAATAAAACTAATCAAAATGTTATGTTTTAACAGCGGAATTATAACATAGAATCCGGAATACATCGATCCATAATTATTCCAGGATATAAACCAAAACATAAACCAAAACATCATTAAAATCCATAAAGAAGTTCCAATCAAATGTTCCCCAGTGTTACAACTACCAGAGCATGACACTGACATGCAGATTAACTAAGGAACACAACTCTAGAAGCTGTCCTCACCGATGCCAAAGCAGCTAATTACTTCAAATCTGAAATCATCAAAGTAAGGGTGAGATTTCTATCCAATATAAAATGCATTATACGTTTTTAAATACAACAGAACAATTTAATACCTTAGTCCACTATCAATAACATAATCATAGTTCAGTCCACAAAACATTGCACACAATTCATTATGCAAATAAACAATCAATGGAAATTGCAACACTGGAAACCATCCTAGCATGTTCCAATCCCATATGCAATGCAAACTCTATGCATGTGGTACCAAACGTAAACCAAGTTCACCCACTGTTCCATTACACTCGGAAAACAACATCAATCCATGATTCGCCCATAACCACTGGGTCAAGAATCCAGCCTCACTACCTCTGTTTCCTGGTAAGTTTATTGGCTCTACAAGTTCAATTCCACACAATGGGAATGAACCATAAACAATGCTCATGCATGCATCATAAAAAGCATGCAATATCAATTCAACGGAATATGATCACACATAATTCCACATAATGCCAACATCAATACATCACATGATAACAACTCAATCATGAAATAAATTATCACAAAGCATAAATATGCAAAATGCTTACTCTTCAATTAGTAAGACTATCACCAGTATATACAATAACAACAACACATGATATCAATACAATCATGAATAAACAACAAGGAAAACAACATATAAGCATCAATCCTCGTTCAACCTGTCAGAACTATCTAAACCAATCCATCAACCATTCCTAAAACTACCATAGTTCACAAATCGGAAAAATGGTTCTTTTCAAAATAAAATCCATTAATTATAATTTTCTTCATTTTATAAAATAGAGTATTTAATTTAAGAAACAACGTCCAAAACGGCGACTAAAACGGACTTACGGTTTGAAAGTTATGAATTTTTAAAGTTTAGTATTTTTCAAAAAGAAACAGTGGAATCCGGTTCCTCCATATGGGGAACCGGTTCCTCGTTCAAAAATGCCATTTTTACCTATCAAAACACTGGGAACCCGGGTTCTCCCACATGGAAACCGGTTCCCACGACTCACAGTGGCAGAAAACACTAGTTTTGACAGCAGAACGTTTCCAACTTATTCCATAGCATTCTCGTACGAATCCAAACATCAAAAACACAAATTTTCATCCAACAAACACCAGTATTATACTATATGGAATAATTCATTTATTCCCAAACATTCCATATTATTACTACGGTTTCAAATTCCTATAATTCGACACATTTAGGGATAATCCTATGAAACCTAAACTATCCAATTTTCAAGATTCCTAACATACCAATCATCCAATTGCATCCCAAAACCCATAAGGCATAATAATCGAATGAAATCACCCCTTACCTCGCGATGATTCTTCGAATTTCCGGCGTTTGCCTTTTTCCTCTTTTCTCTTCTCTTCTCCAATCTCACGTAGGATGACTTTTCCAAATAACCTTCTTTTTCCTTATTTTCTTTTTTATCCTCCTTTTTATATTTCTTTATTTATTCCTTTTATTATTTCCAAATAATAGAAATAAATTAGTTATTATTTAGTAGAGCTTTTTACTCCACACACCTCCAATTAAACTTTACACCCCCAACCTTCCTTTTAATTAAATAATTAATTAATCCATTTAATCCAAAAATATTATTAATTAAGCCTTTAATTAAATTAATAATTAAATTCCTAATTATTTAATCCTTGAATTAATTTGGGGTGTCACAACTCTCCCCTACTAAAAAGAGTTTTCGTCCTCGAAAACATACTTTAGACGAAAAGTTCGGGATACGAGTCCTTCATCTGGCTCTCCAGTTCCCAAGTTACATTTCCTCCTGCTGGTCCTCCCCAAGCTACTCTCACCAATGTTATCTCTTTACCACGCAATTGCTTCACTTTCCGATCCTCAATCCTTGCAGGTAATGCTTCAACAGTCAAATTATCCCGCACCTGAATCTTATGAGACGGATCAGGAATGTACTTCCTCAACTGAGATACATGGAAAACATCACGCAAATTCGCAAGTGATGGTGGTAAAGCAATCTGATAAGCAACTCTTCCAACCTTCTTGGTAATCTGATACGGACCAATAAAGCGCGGAGTCAACTTTTTTGACTTCAAGGCTCGACCAATACCCGTCATCGGAGTAACTCGCATAAACACATGATCTCCTTCACTAAACTCAAGATCCTTCCTCCTCTTATCATGATAAATTTTTCTGACGACTCTGAGAAGCTCTCATCTTCTCCTGTATCATCTTGATCTTTTCTGAAGTCTGCTGGACAATCTCTAGTCCAATCACAACACTTCTCTAGATTCATACCAACACAACGGTGTCCGACACCTCCTACCATACAGTGCTTCAAACAGAGCCATATCAATACTCGAATGAAAACTATTGTTGTAGGTAAAATCAATCAATGGTAGATAACTATCCCAAGCTCCACCTTCCTCTAACACACAAGCCCTTAACAAATCCTCTAACGACTGAATCGTTCTCTCTGTCTGACCATCTGTCTGTGGATGATAAGCAGAACTCAATCGTAACTTAGTACCCAAGGCCTCTTGCAACCCTGTCCAAAACTTAGACGTGAACCTCGGATCTCTATCCGACACAATGCTAGAAGGAATACCATGCAAACTTACGATCTTCTCGATATACAGTTCTGCCAACTTCTCCATCGGATAATCCATTCTTATCGGAATAAAGTGAGCGGACTTCGTTAACCGATCAACAATAACCCAAATAGAATCACAATCCTTCGCTGTCCTTGGTAAACCAGATACAAAATCCATAGAAATGCCATCCCATTTCTATTCTGGAACAAACAACGGTTCCATTAATCCTGACGGTTTCTGATGTTCAATCTTTGACTTCTGACAAACCAAACACGCATACACAAACTCAGTAATTTCCTTTTTCATTTCAGGCCACCAAAATAACTTTTTCAAGTCATGATACATTTTAGTAGCACTAGGATGAATACTCAACCCACTACAATGTCCTTCTTCCAAAATACTCTTTCTAATCTCGGCAACATCCGGAACACACACCCTATCACCAAATCTCATAATGCCATTCTCATCAATTCGGAATTCACCTCCTTGACCTTGGTTAATCAATGTCAACCTATCCACCAAACCAACATCAGATTTCTCTCCATTTCGAATTTCTTCCAGAATACCACTAGTCAGCTTCAACATACCCAATTTCACACTATTCAGAGTAGTTTCACATACCAAACTCAAGTCTCTGAACTGCTCAACCAATTTCAATTCACGAACCATCAACATTGACATATGCAAGGACTTCTTGCTTAATGCATCTGCAACAACGTTTGCCTTACCAGGATGGTAATTCAAATCGAAATCATAATCCTTCAGGAATTCTAACCACCTTCTCTGCCTCATATTCAATTCTTTCTGATCAAAGAGATACTTCAGGCTCTTATGATCACTGAATACCTCAAACCGAGAACCATACAGATAATGCCTCCATAATTTCAAAACAAACACAATAGCTGCCAACTCTAAATCATGAGTCGGATAATTCCTTTCATGAATCTTCAGCTGTCTGGAAGCATAAGCCACTACCTGCTTATCTTGCATCAAAACACCACCTAATCCCATCAAAGACGTATCACAATACACCACAAAAGATTCTGCCAGATTCGGCAAAATCAGAATCGGAGCACTAGTCAACCTCTTCTCCAACTCTTGGTATCCTTTCTCACATTCAGAATCCCAAACAACATCTGACCCTTTCTGGTCAACTTAGTAAATGGTAAAGCCAACTTCGAAAATCCCTCAATGAACTTTCTATAGTATCCTGCAAGACCAAGAAAAACTACGGATTTCAAAAGCATTCTTCAGCGCATCCCACTGAGATACCGCTTTTACCTTCGTAGTATCAACAACAATGCCATTCTTGGAAATCACATGGCCAAGAAAGCTTACTTCACTCAACCAGAATTCACATTTTGGACAACTTCACGTAAATTCTTTTCTCCTTTAATAATTCCAGCATAACTCTGAGATGCTCTGCATACTCTTCAGCACTTTTCGAATAGATCAGGATGTCATCAATGAATACCACCACGACTTATCAAGATACGGATGAAATATCCCGTTCATATACTCCATGAAAACACCAGGTGCATTAGTAACTCCAAACGGCATAGCAGAATATTCATAATGCCCATACCTCGTTCTAAATGCAGTTTTCTGAATATCTTCCATCTTCACACGAATCTGATGATATCCAGATCTCAAATCAATTTTACTGAATACACAAGCTCCAACTAGTTGATCCATCAAATCATCAATCCTCCGCAATGGATACTGATTCTTGATTGTAACTTTGTTCAACTGTCAATAATTCAACACACAGTTTCATCGAACCCTCTTTCTTCTTAACCAACAACACAGGAGCACCCCTCGGCGAAACACAAGGATGAATAAACTTCCTCTCAAGTAATTCCTCCAACTGCTTCTTCAATTCAGATAATTCAGATGTCAACATGCGATAAGGCGCCATCGACACTGGACTAGCTCCAGGAATCAAATCTAGAGTAAATTCCACTTCTCTCTTAGGTGGCAACTCACTAACATCTCCCGGAAACACTTCTGGAAATTCATTCACCATTTCCAAACTACCAAGTTTACAAAAATCGGGAATTCGACTCTTTTTAAAATAGATTCCATAAAATGATATTTTCTTTATTTTATGAGATAGTATTTTTAATTTAAGAAATATTGTCGAAAATGGCACTCAAATCGGAATTACGGTTTAGAAAATATGAATTTTCAAAGTTTTAGGCATTTTGAATTTTAACACAGTGGTAACCGGTTCCTCTCAGGGAGAACCCGGTTCCCACATTCCTCAAAAACACGCCCTCGAGATTTTACTATGGGGAACTCGGTTCCTCCATACTAAAAACCGGTTCCCACTAAGATTATTGGGTTTCCTTGCAAATTTTGAACTGGGAACCCGGTTCCTCCCCAGGAGTAACCGGTTCCCAACAACCCAAAATTCTATCTCCCTGGTTTTTGCACCAGGAACCCGGTTCCTCCCACATGGGAACCGGTTCCTGCGACCTGCAGAACCCAAAATATGCAGTTTTGACAGCAGCTTGCAATCCAACTCAATCCATTTCTAAACCACTCAATCGGAGCAAAATCCCAACCATTCTTCACCACCGGCAATTCATCACTCTTAGCTTTTCCTTTCACTTCCGTCGAAGAATACAACATAAACACCACAGCACCATCATTAGCAGCTGCGTAACTCTGCTCATCCCTCTTAATTAATTGTTCTTATTAAAGTCTTCGTCAACTCATATGGTGCACAAGCTTCTACCAAACTTCATTCATATTCATCACTATATGCCCCATTTAGATAGCAAGACAATTGTATACCATCCAATATGATTCCGTCTACTATCAACAAGAGATTAAGGGTGATCAAGTCCTCAATTTGTCAATAGACATCCAATAATCATACTGGAGAATAAATCATCATTACCAACACTTCTTGTTCTCAGAATCGTACTCACCTTCTTGCACTTCCAACTATGACTCACGGTCCAAACGATTCCAACAACTCTAACCACTCTTGCACTGTCTTCTCAAGCAGTACCTCGTACCAATGACTTACAATCGGAACATATCCGGGAAGCATCTATTATCCCCCACTTAGTTTCACACTACTCCTGCAATAATCAATCAGAAGGCAACAAGTACCGACAATGTTGTACACACTTATCGCGTACAAAGGGATAATGACATTAAGACACTGGTCACACGACCGACTATGCTCTGATACCACTATTGTAACACCCCTTCTAATTTACCCGCGATTTATAAATATTAATCAGAGTTTTTAAACACAAATCAAGAGGCGTCACAATTTAAATAATTCAAAATATAACCAAAGCAGTTATCATGCTTTTCACTGAAGAACTCATTTAATAAAACCAATCAAAATGTTATGTTTTAACACCGGAATTATAACATAGAATCCGGAATACATCGATCCATAATTATTCCAGGATATAAACCAAAACATAAACCAAAACATCATTAAAATCCATAAAGAAGTTCCAATCAAACGTTCCCCAGTGTTACAACTACCAGAGCATGACACTGACACGTGGATTAACTAAGGAACACAACTCTAGAAGCTGTCCTCACCGATTCCAAAGCAGCTAATTACTTCAAATCTGAAATCATCAAAGTAAGGGTGAGATTTCTATCCAATATAAAATGAATTATACGTTTTTAAATACAACAGAACAATTTAATACGTTAGTCCACTATCAATAACATAATCATAGTTCAGTCCACAAAACATTGCACACAATTCATTATGCAAATAAACAATCAATAGAAATTGCAACACTGGAAACCATCCTAGCATGTTACAATCCCATATGCAATGCAGACTCTATGCATGTGGTACCAAACGTAAACCAAGTTCACCCACTATTCCATTACACTCGGAAAACAACATCAATCCATGATTCGCCCATAACCACTAGGTCAAGAATCCATGATTCGCCCATAACCACTGGGTCAAGAATCCAGCCTCACTACCTCTGTTTCCTGGTAAGTTTATTGGCTCTGCAAGTTCAATTCCACACAATGGGAATGAACCATAAACAATGCTCATGCATGCATCATAAAAGCATGTAACATCAATTCAATGGAATATGATCACACATAATTCCACATAATGCCAACATCAATACATCACATGATAACAACTCAATCATGAAATAAATTATCACAAAGCATAAATATGCCAAACACTTACTCTTCAATTAGTAAGACTATCACCAGTATATACAATAACAACAACACATGATATCAATACAATCATGAATAAACAACAAGGAAAACAACATATAAGCATCAATCCTCGTTCAACCTGTCAGAACTATCTAAACCAATCCATCCATCATTCCTAAAACTACCATAGTTCACAAATCGGAAAAATGGCTCTTTTCAAAATAAAATCCATTAATTATAATTTTCTTCATTTTATAAAATAGAGTATTTAATTTAAGAAACAACGTCCAAAACGGCGACTAAAACGGACTTACGGTTTGAAAGTTATGAATTTTTAAAGTTTAGTATTTTTCAAAAAAAGAAACAGTGGAATCCGGTTCCTCCATATGGGGAACCGGTTCCTCGTTCAAAAATGCCATTTTTACCTATCAAAACACTGGGAACCCGGGTTCTCCCACATGGAAACCGGTTCCCACGACCCACAGTGGCAGAAAACACTAGTTTTGACAGCAGAACGTTTCCAACTTATTCCATAGCATTCTCGTACGAATCCAAACATCAAAAACACAAATTTTCATCCAACAAACACCAGTATTATACTATATGGAATAATTCATTTATTCCCAAACATTCCATATTATTACTACGGTTTCAAATTCCTATAATTCGACACATTTAGGGATAATCCTATGAAACCTAAACTATCCAATTTTCAAGATTCCTAACATACCAATCATCCAATTGCATCCCAAAACCCATAAGGCATAATAATCGAATGAAATCACCCCTTACCTCGCGATGATTCTTCGAATTCCCGGCGTTTGCCTTTTTCCTCTTTTCTCTTCTCTTCTCCAATCTCACGTAGGATGACTTTTCCAAATAACCTTCTTTTTCCTTCTTTTCCTTTTTATCCTCCTTTTTATATTCCTTTATTCGAATTCCGGCACCTTTGCCTCTTTTCCTCTTTCTCTTCTCTTCTCCAATGTACGTATGATAGAACTCCAATATTCTCTTTTTCCTTCTTTTCCTTTTATTTTGTTCCTTTTATTATTCTAAAATAATAAAAATAAAATAAATAGTGTGAGTAGAGCCTCTTACTCCTCACACCCCCACTTTACACTTCACACCACTAACACTTCCCTTTTATTTAATCAAGTAATTAAATCCAATAATTCAAAAATATTAATAATTAAACTTCTAATTAAATTAATAATTAAAATTTTAATTATTTAATAGTTAAATTATTTGGGGTGTCACAGCGAGTGTGGGCGGGTCTAAGTGTCTTACCGCCCCTGCCTCCGAACCTGTAGCTAGAAACCGGGTTTTACCCGCACCTGTATCCGTACCCATTTTAGACGATGTTTCCCTGTTAATTTTGGGGCGGGTTCGGATGGAACCCAACGGATCTGAGTCTTTTTACCATGTCTAAACACTACACCATATATCTATACGGTTTTGCTTTTTTAAAATATTTAATAATTACTTTTTCTTTTATCTAATATTTTATAATTTTAATAAAAAAATATAATTTATAATTTAAATGTAAAAAATCAATCTAAATTAAACTGCATAAAATTACATCAAACTTTTCATACCAAAATCAAACAAAAAAGAAAGCACAAATAAATTTAACATTAAATTGAATGAATTCTTTCTCAAAGCCAATCTAAGCCTACGTCGCAAAAAATAATACTAAAAGAAAGTTAACCGTAATTCTAAAGAGACAATGAAATCATCAACCATTTCTAATTCCAATAAGATGAAGCAAATTGTTCCCCACAATTGTACTGTACTGGTACTTTGATAAAAAGGGAAATTCAGTAACAGTAGATTTTGGAATATTCTTCAAGCATAAAACTAATCCATGACGCAAATCAAATATTTTTTTTAATTTAACAAAAATTTTAATCATTTTTATTTTTAGATTTTAACAATTGTAATAAATGGTTGATTTTTTCGATAACCGTTAAATTAAAATTTAAATAAGATAAGGATGATATTAATACCAAAAATATACTCGTTGAATTTTCTTTATAAATTTTAACTTCACTTTCTTCTGTGCCAAGTCTTTCTCACAATTTTCAAATCCAAGATTTTAATTTCTTTCACTCTCTCCTCTCTCTCTCTCTCTCACACAAACCCCAACACTATCCCCGCCGCCATGAACGGCGGTGGTGGTAACTTCTCGCCACCGCAACCTAACGGTGGCGATTTCCTTCTCTCTCTTCTTCAAAACCCCCGTCTCCAGACTCAGACTCACCCGTCCCAATCTCCAATCACAATACCTCAACAATCTCCCACCATGGATCCCGCCGTCGCCATGATGGGACCCACAATCCCGTTCTCCACATCTCCGTATCAAATCAACGGTCACGATTATCTCAACCATCATCATCCCCATCATCATCATCATCTGAATCATCAGAATCAGAATCTTCCACCGTGGTCCCACACACCTTCTCCTCCGTACCCGCAAAACGCATTCGGGTTGCTTCATAACCCGTTTTCACTTCCTCCGGTACCGGAAACCAGTTATTCCAACAACACTACTCCACTTCACTATACCAACGGTGTTTCACTCGCTGAAAATTTAAGAAGATTAGGGTTTCCAATTGAGAACAACAACAATAACCGTGTTAATTCTTTCTCTCATCAACCGCAACCGCAGCAACAACAACAACAGAAACCGGAACTGAAGTTACAGTTTGGATCTTTACCCACGGTTTCTTATACTAGTACACCGGAAGTTTCTTCTAATGGAAGATTTGATAGGAAGAATAATCATGAAAGAGGGGTTATTGGGGATTTTAGGTCTAATGCGCAATCTACTGAACAAACTAGGGCTCCACCTGGGTTTGGGAACACTGGAAAGGGATTAGGGTTTGGTGAAATGGGTGGTGGGAATGAGGATTTGGCTAGGAAGTTGGAAAATTTGAGAATAGGGTTTGGTGAAACGGGTGGTAGGAATGAGGATTTGGCTAGTAAGTTGGAAAATTTGAGAATAGGGTTTGGTGGAAAGAGCAATAATAAAGGCAATGTGGGTCAAGGATTGAGGCTTTCTGATCAGATTGATCACCCGGGTCCACCCTCTGGGAGTAATCTTCATTCTGATTATGAGGATATTGGTGCTGTTGGAGAGCAATTGGCGGATTCGTTGTTGCTTGAGGATGAGCTTGATGACAAGAGTGGTAACTCGAAGAAACTCCATGGTCCTAAGGAGAAGGTTAATACTTGAAAATTTGTTGATATTTGTTAAATCGATCATTCTCGATAACTAGATTTGTACTGAATTTCAATTTCATTTAAAGTATTTGGAAAAGATGTTATTTGTTGATATTTTGAATATTGAATCGTTGTGTTTTTTGTTTTAAATTTCTTTGGAGAACTGGATGTGAAATTTTTTAGGTTTTTGATTGAATTTTATAACTAAATGTCAATTATCAAATTATGAGGTTCATATGTTATTTATTTATTTATCTATATTCTTAGTATAAACTAAATGAAATGGATTCTCAATGAATGAGGGTTACTTACAGCATTTATTATCAGGATGCTAGAGCTTCAGACTCAAGAGGAAAGCAGTTGCTAAGTCAGCGGGCGAGAACGTTTAAAAGACAAATGGTGTGCCGTAGGGACATTGATACTCTTAGTGTTCCTCTCCTTGCAATATATGAATCTCTAATACCTCCTGAAGAAGAAAAATTGAAGCAGAAGCAATTGTTAGGGTTACTAGAGAAATTAGTTTGCAAGGAGTGGCCAATGGCTCGGCTTTATCTCTATGGATCATGTGCTAATTCATTTGGTGTTTCTAAAAGCGACATTGATGTTTGCCTTGCTATTCAGGAAGTTGATATCGACAAATCTAAGATCATAATGAAATTGGCTGGTATTTTGCAATCAGATAACCTACAAAATGTTCAGGTGAGATTATCGATATTGATATGCCCTCTTAAATTGCTCTGGTATATTTTTGCTTACATTTATTTTCATATATATATAAATAAATGTTAAACAAACATTTAATTCTCCAAAGCATGAGCTGCATATATAACCTGCTATTTCATGGTAACTTATGTCTTATATGATGCTGGAAAAATAATCTCGATTTGGTAGGCATTTATTAGTGTTGCCTTGTAACGGTTTTTGTTAGTGTGGTAGTTTAAATCGAAATCCTACTTGTACGGAATTGTAGTTTCATGATTGTTGTTACCCCTAGCAATCCCGATCACGTGGTGAAACTCAATTTGGTGTGATTGTGTGGGATTGTTGATTGAGCTAGGAGAATAGCTGGGATAGTGTGATCCCTCTGTGTGGTGTAGTCAAGATCGAGTGCTGGATCTTACGATCTTACGTGGCAAGGTTGCCATTTAGTGCTGTGATCAGAGAAAGATCTTTTTTTTTTGTGTGTATTGTATGGAATTGTAGTTTCATGATTGTTGTTACCCCTAGCAATCCCGATCACGTGGTGAAACTCAATTTGGTGTGATTGTGTGGGATTGTTGATTGAGCTAGGAGAATAGCTGGGATAGTGTGATCCCTCTGTGTGGTGTAGTCAAGATCGAGTGCTGGATCTTACGATCTTACGTGGCAAGGTTGCCTTTTAGTGCTGTGATCAGAGAAAGATCTTTTTTTTTTGTGTGTACGGCGTGGTCAAGATCGAGCTTTCTAGAGCAAGATCGTAAAAAAAATAGGGCTGGGCCTGTTTTTTGGGCTGTCTAATTTGGGTCGGGTTTTTAAAGTGAAAACCCGGTTATTATTTCAATTTGGTTCTCCCTCCTAAGTAACCCTAAAACAGAATTGGCTGCATCTTTCACAATAGGCGCAGGTACCTCTGCAACTTTCAAGCTTCATCTTCCCTTCCCATCCCCATTCCATTTTCCCCTCCTTCCCCTCTGTTATTGTTGCTGTTAATCTTCTCCACGGCGACGGCCAGTTCTCCCTCTACCATCAATATTTGTGTTCATCTTCTTACTATCACTGTTCATGTTCTTCTTCTCCCATCAATTTTCTTAACACTATTTTCTCCCCTATGTAACGGCTGGAGTTATATATGAAATTACCATTTTGCCCGTCGGTGCGATCTTACGTGCCATGCTGCGATCCTAGCTTTACGTTCTTTCACCGGTCCAATCCTAGCTTTACGTTCTTTCACCGGTCCAATCCTACTTAAGATATCTACCTTGCCTCTGGGTTGACAAATATCTGAATTTAGCTTCACCCGAAAACCATTTTTGTGAGCCGGTTTCTTCCAAACCCTAAATCAACTATGCAATGTGTCCAAACTCGTTTTGGGCATTTCTCCTTCCCTCAAAACATCAGCTCAATCGTTTTTGTGGACTGGCGTCTTCCATCTCCTCTGGTGGTAATTTGTTGGTTCAAGTTCTTCAAGATGATTTTAGGGTTCCTCTACTTTGGTTTGCTAGTTCAAATTCTTCCTCTGTTCCACTGAGGTGAGTTTCTTCTCTAGTTTGAGTTCTCTGCTACAAATCATTTTGCTGGTGCATTGGTTCCTCTGCTTCTGTATTATTTGCTGTTTCATTTTCTTTGGCGTTGTTTTTTTAATGGTTGTCCGCTGTTTCTGTTTGCTGCACTGAGGATGTTTCCGAAAGGCTAAGGCCAAACTGGTGTTAGTTGTGTTGCAAGCCCAAGCTCAGCTGTTTTGTTAATGGTACTAGTCCTGCTGCTGGGGCACTTGTTAAAGACTTGCTGTTTTGCATTTTCCCATTTAGTCACCTTTGTTTGTTATTCATTGATCTATTGTTCACTGATTACTTCCCGTATAAAGCATTAATAATATTAATTATTATACTTTGTTTGCATTCTTCCTTTAACTATGTTCCTACTTTAGGAATACAATTTTCCAATTTTAAAATCTACTAGTTTGCTATTCGAAGTAATGAAAAGTTGATAACTTGACATGGTGTGCGGGTTTGAACAGTGTTATCTTTCTGTTTTTCCTGGAAGAAATTTAGTTGTTGAAAATAATGATATAGAAAAAAGTGGAAAATAAGATTTGGAAGAATAGGAGGCATGGATAAATATAGAGAGAATATGTAAAGATGTCTTTTTGAAGGTAATATAATATTATCATTGTTTATTTTGGCAAAGATGTAGCACATAATTCAGTGTTTATTTTTGCAGTATTCAATAGTTTTTAGTGTGTGATTTGTATATAAAGGGGTTACCTTTTTGTAGTAGCACAGAAACTATTTACTCCACTATGTTTTATGCTAATGTCTGGTTTTTTACATAACCTTTATGTTACTCTACGTCTCCTTTATTTCGAGACTCTTCCACTTTTTTCCCTCTTTCAATTTTGTTATTTTAGTAGGTTATATATTTGCCATTTCTGCCTTTAAAATTGAATATTTAAAACCGCCATTTCTGCCTTTAAAATTGAATATTTAAAACCGAAATCCCCAATAATTGTTGCTGTGATCATCTATAATATACAGCGGGTTATTATTTTTATAGATGTGCTTGAAGATTGCGTGTCCTTCATCTGCTGATTGGATTGTTTTCTAATTGTTTATTGTTCATTTATGCTTGAGGAATGTTTATTGCCTGCTAACTTTAGTCATTAACCATTGTTCTTAAACAAGGTTTATGCGTAATCCTAAAAAAAGACGACCGGTCTGATAATGTTTGAATGCCAAGAGTGCCTTGACAAATTTGAAACGACTCAAATATGAAAAAAGGACACGGAGAAAGATTAAGTCAAAAGGATTAAAAAAATGAAAAGATGGCCTTCAATAATAGTTTTCTTATATGCAATATAGAATGTAAAATAAATATTGGGACAGCAAGTAAATTTGAACAGTAGAACTTTGTTATGAGTCATTTGAAACTCTGAAAATAAATGGAAGTAATAAACAAGAAATGGCGGATGATTGATGCATTGGGAGTCTGAAATGAAGGTCTAATACTTTTGATTTTTTTGTTGGTGGAAGCTGACTACTTGTAATTGAAATATTCTTCGAATTAATTAAATTTGAAATTGTATACAGGCATTGACACGAGCAAGGGTTCCTATAGTAAAGCTCATGG
This sequence comes from Vicia sativa, assembly GCA_021764765.1. Lineage (NCBI taxonomy): Eukaryota > Viridiplantae > Streptophyta > Magnoliopsida > Fabales > Fabaceae > Vicia > Vicia sativa. Next base: position 52,908,139 of record CM038796.1, read on the forward strand.
ATCCAGTTACTGGAATCTCTTGTGATATATGCATCAACAACCTCCTTGCTGTTGTAAATACTAAGCTTCTCCGGGATTATGCAAATATTGATTCTAGGTTACGGCAGCTGGCTTTTATCATTAAACACTGGGCAAAGTCAAGAGGAGTCAATGAAACTTACCATGGGACCTTATCTAGCTATGCGTAAGTTCTCTTCAAGTGATATTTGCCAAAAGTATATTTTTCTGTGAATTGATTGAGATTTTGAAATGCTGATGAGTGTGGTATAAAATATTATACTGTAAAAGTAACTTATGTACTTTCTAATTTCAGGTATGTGTTGATGTGCATTCATTTTTTACAACAGCGACGACCTGCTATCCTTCCATGTTTACAGGTGTGTATTGTAGTTTTCATTTTCTTTTGCTCAGAGTTGGATTTATCTATAGGCATAAACTGTGAAGTGTTGTACATCATATACATAACTTTGTAGTGTAATACATGAATATGTTGGTTAAATAATCTTTTCTGTACAGGGGATGGATGCAACATACTCAGTTACTGTTGACAATGTGGATTGTGCGTTCTTTGACCAAGTTGAAAAACTAGGTCATTTTGGACGACACAACAAGGAATCAATTGCTCATCTTGTGTGGGGATTTTTCTTTTATTGGGCATATTGTCATGATTACGCAAATTCTGTTATATCTGTACGCACAGGAAGCACAATCAGGTAAGAGACTTCAGCATCTATAATTTTCTTTCACAATGAATTTTTGTTTATATTTGAAACCAAAGGGAGTATTATGTGCTTATTTATAAATATTCCTAAAGCAAAAAAAATAAAAATAAAGCCGAACTATTTTCATAAGCTATATCATGTTTAGGTTTTTGGAAAGAAACTTATTATAAGATAATTTTATACGCCCTTTTAAACAATCTCATTAGTGGACATGAGACCCTAAACCATCACTAATAAATACTACATTTACTAAAACTAACATCCAATCTCGACGTTTCGTCTGATTGAATGTTTTCTTCTGGTGTAGCAAGCGAGATAAGGATTGGACAAGAAGGGTTGGTAATGATCGGCATTTGATATGTATAGAGGATCCTTTTGAAATATCTCATGATCTGGGTCGAGTGGTTGATAAACGCAGCATCAAAGTTCTTAGAGAAGAGTTTGAACGTGCTGCAGATATTATGCAGTATGATCCAAATCCATGTGTTAAACTTTTTGAACCTTATGTTCGTAGCAGTTGATTAACAAGTTGTTTTGATCATAGATTTCTAGGTGAAGTAATGAACGCTTTGTCTTGTAAAGTTTGTTTTGCCACACATTTTGATATTAACATCGTTTTATGTTGATATGTGTATTTACCATGAGCGTTTTAAATGGCATCTCATGTAAAGAACTTTTGGTCTTGATCTTTTTATTATAAAGAAGTGTTTTGCTATTGAAATGTGTATATAATACCGTGTTTGAATACAATATTATAAAAATTATGACTGAATTATTTCTAGCTTTAAAAACAATAATAAATGGTGACAATAATAAATGGTGAGATGAGTGTTCTTTGTCTGCATCAGTTTGTTAGGAAAAAAAGGGGATTTCTTGTCTACATCAACTGGATAGAAAACTAATGAAAGTATGTTTTGCAAAAGTTTGTTACCAAGTCAGTCATTACACACATTTTGAAAGATGAGGGCTTACCTAACACTTTCTAAAGTTTAAAGTCAATTTTAAAGAAAATCATTAGAAAAAATATATAAGTCTTTTTGATGTTAAAAATAATTAGAAGGCGTAAATGCACTTTTTTACTTTTGGGGATAACATTTTAGTCTTCCTATAAAAAAAATTAGGTTCTATAATATCACACATTTCATGTTTTTTTCAGTGGTTCTTATGACAATAATTTAATTTGCATAGGTGACATTGAAAATATGAAGTGATATTTTTTTAATTGATGTTATGTCATTAAAAATATTTAAAAATTTATTATAATTAAATATTTTAATTATTTTTTTATAAATATTTATTTAGAAATTATATATTATAAATTTTAATTCTAAAATATATATTAAAAATATTTAAAAATTTATTATAATTAAATATTTTAATTATTTTTTTATAAATATTTATTTAAAAATTATATATTATAAATTTTAATTCTAAAATATATATTTTGGGCCTATTATTAATGATGTGGCAACAATTACAAAATATCACTTCATAACTTGAATGCTACCTATTTAAATTAGACTAATTTTTTTATGGGAATTTTAAAAAATGAAATATGATATTAAGGGTCTAATAGTTGATTTTTCAGGAGACTAAAATAAGATCAAAAAGTGCATTTAAGTCTAATTAAAAAAAAATCTTGATAAATTAAAATTTGTATTTTTAGAATATTTAAGTTCTTGCTTTTACATAGAGTTTAATCACGACCTATGCATCTATTATTATTGACATTTTAACATCTTCGAGAATAAGTCATTGACTAAAATATAAATTTATCTCCAAAAGATAGAAAGATAACTTTGCTCATGACTTAGGTGCATGATGAGGTCATTGACATCTCAACCTCTCTAAGAACAAGTCATCAGTTAAGTTGTAGATGTTCTCTTTGTTGCCCCTAAAGAGAAATTTTATTATTCAAGGGTTGGTATAATGGTGGAGATTTAAGTCTTCAGAGTGTGTTTCTCTCAAGATCTTGAGTTCGAATCCTATTAGATGTTAACAAACAAACATTGTGTTGGGTCAGTCTATACAAAATATTGACTAGATACTAATATTTCCAAAAAAGAAAAAAACAATTTAGTGACTTGTCGAGAAGTGTTTGTACTAGAGACTTTTGACATTAACAAATATTTATGTAAGGTTATTAATTAATAGAGAATTAAGTTATTGGGGGTGTTTTAACTTGGCTGTGTAAACCCATCCTAGTCGATTATGTGGTTCCTTTGCCTTCACCCATAGGTCTTAAGGATCGGTTCTTCTACCATTTCCTGCACAACAAAACCAAAATAAAAGGTAAAAAACATGAGGCAAATGTTATTACTTCAAAGAGTTACGAGTTAATTTAACTACACTTGAGTGTTTGATATCTTTTTTCAGAATATGAATTGTTAATACCATCCTCTTAAGAACCAAGAAGAGTGTTTTAAAAATCAGACTGGATTAGTTGGTCGGATTGGTCGAATCGTGAACCGGCTAAATAATTGATATGGTTCAATTAATGGATCAAATTTGTCATTGAACTGGTGTGAACTGGTAAAAATCGGTGTAAACCATTAAAATCGTCGAAGGTTTAATTGAGTGGTAGTCTCTACGTTATCAAAGATAGCTCATTATGAAATGATCTTTTTGATACTCCGACGGGGAATATCTCTTTGTTGATTGGTCGTTTGTCTCTGACACACGTATATAACTTGTTGTTGAATGTTCTAGTGAGTGGTAGTCTCTAAGTTATCAGAGATAGCTCGTTATGGAATAATCTTTTCAGTACTCTGACGGGGAGTATCTCATTGTTGATTGATCGTTTGTCTTTGACAGGTGTATATGACTTATTGTTGAATGCTCTAGTGAGTGGTAGTCTCTACGTTATCAAAGATAACTCATTATGAAATGATCTTTTCAGTACTCCGATGGGGAGTATCTCGTTGTTGATTAACCATTTATTTCTGACAGGTGTATATGACTTGTCGAATGCTCTGATGGGTGAATTTTAGCTCATTGTTGAATGATTAGATTGTTATCCTTTTTGGATGAAATGTCTTGGTAAAAGAAGAAGTTGAGACCCGTTCTCGGTGAAACGCCGAAACTTTTGGGAAACATAGTCCATTATTGATATTGTTTTACTCTCACCTTTGGGTCAGAAGTATTTTTGATGTTGGCATTGGAATGGTAGGTTGTTATCTTTAGAAAGATGTCATGATTCTTATGTTTTTTCTATTTTCTCTATGAAGAGGTAGTTTTCCGTTTATCTATGGATTGTTGCTGTCATTCTTCTTTTTTCCTCATTTACTATTGTTGTTACTTTGTTTCCTCTTGGGGTCGCCCCCCCCAGTAGAGTTGAGTTTTTGTTTCCCATGTGAAGTTTGTTGTGTTACATTGCATGATCATTAAGCATTGCATAGCATCTTAGGGCCAAAAATAGGGTTTGTTTTATATTTAAGTATCTCCAATCACGTCGAAACGGGGTTCGTAACCCTCGTATCTCCGGATAGAAGAAACTTAAATAAGGGCAGCTGTTATACCCCAACTTTTCCCCCTAAGATCCTTCACTATCTCACACTATCACTTTGCATCAAGATCACAAACTAGGTTTGGCTCTCTCTCCTATCTCTAATTTTGCTCTTTTGGGGATCACCAAGCACCTTGTTTGTGTATATTTTGTATATGATGAGTGACATTTAGCTAACAATGAGACATGTGCACTATTTTTTCCTTGGACATTGTGTTGTAGGTTGATGATACAAAAGCTTATCTTCAAGAAGTTTATAAGTTCATATGTTTATTTCCATGAGCTCAAGGTGATAAATCATGACCAAGTATGATCCTTTGAAGGCTTGAAATTTATCTCCATTTGTATTTCAAGGCTTGAAGATTTTTGGAAGATGCTTGAAGAAGCCAAAAGTTTATAGGTCATTTCATGAATTTCATCAACTTCACAAGGTCATAACTTTCTCAATTTTTAGAGTTTTTGAGTGGTTCTTTTTCCAGAATGCCATTTAAGAGGTCTACTTCATGACATCTTTGTTGGTCAAGAGAAAATTTTGAGTGAAAAATAATTTTTGAATGCAAAACATTATATGTCCCTTTAAGCTTTCAAGAAGGCATGACATGTTTGATCAAAGGTCTGCCCCGGATTTCAGTGAGTTTTCTCCAAATCCTAATGGCCATATCTCTTAGCTCAAGTATCCATTGAAGATGATTATTTTTCGTTATATTCTACTCCCTGAGAGCTTTATTTGGTTCGAGAAAGATTTGAAAACGCACGAGGGAATTGAATTTGGCCTTGGTGTGTACATTGTGACAAAAATCAGTTTCAAGTACACTACCAGTTTTGCATTTTCTTCATAATTTGTTTTAAAAGCCAACATAAGCCCTGTTTACGTTCTTAATCATGTTTAGCAACCTCCCAGGATTAATTAGCACATCAAAACGCAAGAAATGGTTGAGTTTTGAGCACACAAAGTCACACTTTCTTCATGAACATGGGTGTGTCGATTTCCACTAAAATGTCATCATTCACCCCTCATTTTGATCCCATTCACTCTCCTATAAATAGAGGGACGTATTCCACACATTTTCTCAAGCTGTGATAGCCAGAAACACCCTGCCAAACTTCCTCCACACTCCACTTTTTTGAGATTTCGAATTGATAGTTAGAGCATTTCCAGTTCCAAATTGAGTGATCCATAAGCTTCCTTGAACTTCACTTAAGCTAACAAAGCAAGGATCGTGCCTTGAGGTGTCTTAAATCGTGCTATCCAAGTTGTTCAGGTAGAATTCTTAACTAAATCAATCCAAACAAAGGTCTAACTTGTTCTCCTCATCTCTCTGATCCTTGCGGTTTTCATCATTTTCATTGAGAATTGAATATGTATTTCAAAAAGCAAGTGCTCGCTATTATTCTGGTTTTCTCCAATTTTTTTTGGATAGTTTAAATAAAATATTCACGAAGGTGCCATTGAAATCGTCTTGAAGAGATAAAGAGAATGACACCGATCTGAGTTCCTAATTTTTCCGTTTGCAAAACCTGCAAACTAAGCCTGGACAGAGGTTGAAGACGACCAACATGTCATCTTCAACCAATGATGTCGTGTCATCTGTTTTTTCAAACGTATTTTAAAAATAATTTGATCTGGTGCTTTATTACTTAAAGTGTATGATATGCACAACGCACCATGTTCTTTGGATGTGACTACTAACGCGTTTTGACATTATCTGATGATCCATATTTTTTGTTTATTTTAATTTTAAAAAAAGCTAATCCGATGTGGTTTTCAGTGAGTTCCATATCAAGCATAGTGCATATGGTCCTTTGGATCAGCTTACTAATGCGTTTTAACTATGATATGATGGTCCATATATTTTTTGCTTTTTATTTTATTTTCTGATTTTATATTTAATTTTTTAAACTTTAAAAATTCATAGAAAATTCATTTCTGACTAAAAAATTATGAAACAATTCACAAAAATATTTTCAAATATTTTTTTCTGATTTTTATTTTTTTACAATTTTATTTTCAGAATTGATATTTTTTATGATTTTTTCTCTTTTAGTTGAATTGTTTAAATGTTTAAAAATACTTTTTGATATTTTTAAATTCTAAAAAAATTAGGGAATGATCCAAAAGTCTCTTGACAAATATTGGTGACCTCATTTTATTTTTATTTTTGATTTTACTAATTTTTTTTTACCAATTTTGGTTCATTTTGGATTTTTGATCATTTTTTTTGAAATATTTTGTATTTAATATTTAAATATTATTTAATTTGTTCAGGACTCATTTTTTTATATATTTTTTATGTGAATTTTTATAGAGTATTTGATATGAGATAAAATATTATAGTATTTTAATAATCCTTTATTATTAAAAGTTAATGTACAATTTTAGAAAAAAATTATTTTCAACTTACAAAAATATTAAATTATTCAATTAATTTTAATGTTATTATAAATTCATTTATAAATTATAAATATGTATAAAACATTTTTTGATTTAAATTTTTTTTTCAGGTACGGATATAGACACTAGTTAAAAGTAAAATTAATAAAAATTAAGTAATGTTGCATTCAAAAAATAAAGAAAATATTATTTTAAGATAATATTTTTAGAGAAGAATACTCCAAAATTAATAAAAATTAAGTAATGTTGCATTCAAAAAATAAAGAAAATATTATTTTAAGATAATATTTTTAGAGAAAAATACTTATTTTGGGACAAGGAGTATTCTTCATCTCCTACTTATTCTCCACCTTCTCCAAGTAAAAAAAAATTCATCTTTATCTTTTCCTACTCAATCTTTCAAATCCTATTCCAAGTCAATCTTTTATATCCAATGAAACTAAGTTGAAGCTTTCCAAGTACAAGACTTGATTGAAGGTCTCTTTCTAGTTGAAGATGTAAAATAAAATCTCAATGAACCTACCACAAGCAAAACTTTTTTTTTTTTACTTATCCTTGTACTTCTGTCTCAAAATAAAAGTTTTTAAGTTTGTGGCACACAGTTTAAATTTTTTTATTTTTAATAGAATAAAGGTAATAATTTTATAAAATAGTTCTTAATAATTATTGATTACATATACATTATCATAAAAATATAGTAAGATAATATATGAAAAATAATGCAGATATTATTAATTAGAGATAAAATTGATAAAAAGTAATTAACTTTAAATTAAAAAAGTAAAATGAAATTTATTTTGAGACACAATTTTAAAATTAAAAGAAACACTTATTTTGAGATTTTGAGACTGGAGTAATAATAACGGATTACATAAAGTAGTATTAGATGCACTATATTGGTCCTCCTTTCCAATTTAGTCACACTATTTACCAGTTCAAATGGCGAATCAAAAAGAAAACAACAACAAAATCAGCACCGACGAATCCCAAAAGTATTCCTTCACGGTCATCCCAACTTCTCCCTCACTCTCCTCCATTCCCAATCCTTCTCACAATTTCCACATCCTAAACCCTTCTTCAATCCTCCTTCTCCAACAATTCATAGCCACCAATCCTCACCACGCTTCCTCCATCGCCGCAATTGTCACTTACAATCTCCACCCCGTAAATTCCGATGACATCCGACTTCTTCCCTCCCTCCGTTTCATCTGCACCCCCAGCGCCGGAACTAATCATATTGACCTCTCCGAGTGTCGCCGGAGGGGAATCCAAGTCGCTGACGCCGGGAATATTTTCTCGGCGGATGTTGCTGATATGGCAGTTGCTTTGTTGATTGACGTTGGCAGGAAAATCTCCGCGGCTGATCGCTGGTTGAGACGAAGAATTCACCCTTCCTCTTGGTTCTAAGGTCTGCAATTTCTACTTTTAAATTTATTTATGAATTTTTTTCTGTAAAAAGAATATATATATATTTCCTAAAATGTTTATTTCATTTGCAACCGAGATTGAACTCTGAATCATATCATATGAATCATCTGTATACATACATATCAGTTGAACTATTCCTCTATCCTTAATTTTAAAATGTTTAGTAGAAGAAATAATTAATAGGATTTTATAAGATGATATATTAATTGAAGTGTTTGATAAATTTATATTTATATTATAAGATAAATCGGAAGTCTAATTAACAGTAAGCAAGTATATGGTGTTTCAGTTGACAGGAAAAAAGATTGGAATTTAATTGCAAGTTATCATACAACTCAACAAAAAGCCATTAGTTTCATACCCTTTCTATTCAAGTGTGTTAGAGCTTGCAACTAACACCAATGTACTTATTCTGTGTTGTGCACTGAATGACCAGACAAGACACATTGTGAACAAACAAGTCATGTTGGCATTAGGAAACGAGGGGATTATAGTGAATGTTGGAAGAGGTGGTCTCATTGATGAAAAGGAGTTTCTGAGATGTTTGATTGAAGGTGAGATTGGTGGTGCTGGTTTGGATGTGTTTGAGAATGGACCTCATGTTCCTAAAGAGTTTTTTCATTGGATAATGTGTTCTGTCGCCACATGCAGCTGTCGTCACTTCAGAGTCTTTCAATGGTATTTGCCAACTTCTGGAACGAAATTTGGAAGCTTTCTTTTCAGATAAGCCTCTGATTACTCCAGTTATATAGTTGAATGAATTTGTTGCATTGTCTTGGTGAAAATGTAAAGTGCTAGTTTTTGTTAGTATTGGGTTGTGTTTTCTTTATCATGCTTTGAATAAATGATCTAGTTCGATGGTGTTTTCTGCTGATATTTTTCTCATTGAAACTTTAGATGAAGCACAACTTTTGTGAAATCCAGTTCTCAACCGGCTCTACTGATCAGGTAGTTTTTTACTAAACATTATGGGAATGTGTTGACAGTAATTTGATCACTTTTAATATATAAATATGATTATTATTTTAGGACAATGGTTAAATTCTTTTAAATTTTTAGATCATAAGTGTGTTAGTCTGAGTCGTGATTATTGTTGAGCAAATTTTTATTGTATTATTATTTCAATCCTATAAAGCTCTAAATTGTTGAACTTCATAAGGAGGGATCAAATTACACCCGAAGAGTTACACCATGAGTTACACTCGCTCATTTGGATTAATATTTTTTAAAATCGACCGTTAGATTGAAACATACTATCATATAAATCATTCCTATAAAGTTTGAGACTAATCAGATATTGGATTAACACCCGAAGCAAGACAGGAAAGCTATTTGCATCCTGCCAAATATCCACCTCGACCGTTACATAATGATTTATAAAGTTTTGATGATAACAATCATAATAGAAACGAGCCTTAGAAGTTCTAATGAGAGAAGAACTTCTGGAACACGCACGCTACCTATAAAGCTTCTGAAGTAAAGAATGAAATTCAACTTCTGAGAGAAGCAAGCAAAGCGCAACCTCTGATAAAAAGCACCAACAATATGTTCTGAATAGAAGATGTATAACAAGGCTTACAGAAGATCATGAAGTATTATAAGTTCTAATGAAGACAAAACTTCTAGTCATGCAAGCTAGGAAGAAACTTCTGATAGAAGCAAACTAAATGCAACTTCTGATAGAAGTAACTTCTGATAGAAGCAGATAAACACAACTTTGATAGAAAGCACCAACAGAATGTTCTGATAAGAAGATATTCTAACAAGGCTTACAAAAGATCATCATCTAAATATACGTCATCTTCTAAGAGACAAAACCTGCTACAACAACGTTATCCCACTAAGCTAAAAAGGCTAAGGTACTTGAGTGGCTTAACAATCCATGTTCATTGGTTAAGCAAAATCACGTGGAGATTAGCAAGTTAATTACGTTTTCCATTCTTCAAGACACGCTACCTCCAATGAAAAGTTTTCCTAGAAAGCTCTATATAAAGTCTTCAATTCAGAAAGGAAAATAACAACAACAAGAACAATTCTTCAACGCACAACAAACATTAATTCATTTTCTCAAGTAAACTCACACTGCAAAAACAAAGAGTCGTTTCTGTAAATTAGTTTACTATACATTTGAGCTTCATTTTGTGTAAACTTCACTTTGTGAAGAATAGTTTTCTAGAAGCAATATTGTACACATTCAATGTAATTCATTTATCCGATAGTTGTTCCTTGAGAGATCGTTGGATCAATAATCTCGAGAGGGCTAGGACTAGTTGAGTCTTAGAGGTGTTAGTCACAATAGTTGGTTGTGCGATTGTTCCTTGAGAAGACCAATGGGTTAGTATTCTTGAGAGGGTTAGGACCAGTGAGTCTTAGAGGAAGTTAGTCACACCAGGGTAGGCACTCTATAATCGTGATTATAGTGGATTAAGTCCTCGCTGAGAAGCGAATCGCCTTGACGGGTGGACTGAAGTAGTTTAAGTTTCAAACGAACCAGGATAAAAATCCTTGAGTATTTAGTTTGTTGTTTGGGTAAAAGATTTAAAAAGTAAGAAAAACTTATTCAACTCCCCCTTCTAAGTGTTTTTCCAAGCCTTCAATTGGTATCATAGCTCTTGGTTCTAGGTGCACAACACTTAACCGTATTAGAAAAGATCTAGAAGGGAAGAACACAATGGCAACGTATCAAAGTACCAACAACACTAAAGCTCCAATGTTTGATGGAGAAGACTTTGAATATTGGAAGGACAGACTAGAAAGCTTTATCTTAGGATATGATCCCGATCTATGGATGTGGTGTTGATGGTTACAAACATCCAAGAGATGCAAAAGGAAACAAGATAGATAGAAAGTCAATGGAAAAACAACAGAAGATAGATTACAAAAATCATCACAAGGCCATACACATTCTATTAAGCACCATCTCTAAAGTAGAATATGAAAAGATCTCAAACAAAGACACAACACATGACATTTTTGAATCACTAAAAATGTCACATGAAGGGAACACACAAGTCAAGGAGACCAAGGCTCTAGCACTCATCTAGAAGTATGAAGCTTTTAAAATGGAGGATGATGAGTCTATCGAGCAAATGTTCTCAAGGTTCCAAACTCGACCATCGGTCTAAGAGTGCGGACAAAGGTTACACAAATGTCGACCACGTGAAGATCATCGTGAGCTTACCCGAAGATGGCGCTATGGTGACAACTTTCAAAGTGTCAAAGGATCTGAACGCAATCTCCTTAGAAGAACTGATTAGTGCGCTGAGGAGTCATGAGATAGAACTTGACGAGTTTGAACCTCAGAAGAAAGGTAAGTCAATTGCGTTGAAATCTACAAAAACTCTAATGTAAATATGTTTCAGTCAAGACGGAAGTTCAAGATTCGAGTCAAAAGATGAACTATCCATGCTCTAGAAGAATAAACAAAATGTGGAAGCATAGGCAAAGGAAGTTCACCAACACGTAAGATCCAAGACAAGGGAGAATCTTCTCGACATAAGAGGTTCAACAAGAAAGGCATCACATGCTACGAATGCAAAGAACTTGGATATGTCAGAAGTGAATGCCCCAACATACAAAAAGAAAAACCAAAGAAGAGGTTTGAAAAGAGAAGAGGAATGATGGCCACCTGGGATGATTCAGAATCCTCTGAAGTTGAATCTGACTTAGAAGATGAACATGCAAACCTTGCGTTTATGGAAACTACAGCAGATAACTCTGCCTCTGAATCTGAGTCAGAAGAGACATCCTTAACATCCAAATTGAAACACCAGTCATGGTACTTGGACTATGGATGCTCACGTCACATGACGTGAAGAAGGTCTATGTTCCAAAGCTTGGAACTTAAAGTTGGAGGAGATGTGAAGTTTGGAGGCAACTAGAAAGGAAAAATCATTGGTTCTTGAACCATTGGTAACGGTAACCTCCCTTCCATATCTAATGTTCTGTTATTAGAAGGATTAACGCATAACTTATTATCCATAAGTCAATTAAGTGACAATGGTTATGACATTATCTTCAATCAAAAGTCTTATAGAGTTGTTAGTCAGAAGGATGGATCAATTCTATTTTTTGGAAAGAGAAAGAACAATATTTATAAAATTAATCTTTTTGATTTAAAATATCAAAACGTAAAATGTCTTCTGTCCAATGATGAACAATGGGTCTGGCATAGAAGATTGGGACACGTTAGCATGAGAAAAATTTCTCAGATTAACAAACTCAATCTGGTCAGAGGAATTCCTAATTTGAAGTTCAACTCAGAAGTTCTGTGTGACGCTTGTCAGAAGGGGAAATTTTCAAAACCATCTTTTAAAACCAAAAATATTGTCTCTTCCTCTAGACCGTTAGAAATTCTGCACATTGATCTATTTGGACCAGTGAAAACTGCATCCATTAGAGGCAAGAAGTATGGATTGGTCATTGTAGATGACTACAGCAGATGGACGTGGGTAAAGTTCCTAAAACACAAGGATGCGTCACATTCTGTGTTCTTTGACTTCTGTAATCAAATCGAAAATGAAAAAGAGTTTAGAATCATAAAAGTTAGAAGTGATCATGGTGGTGAATTTGAAAACCAATTTTTTGAAAAATATTTTAAAGAAAATGGCATCTCCCATGATTTCTCTTGTCCTAGAACTCCCCAACAAAATGGAGTTGTAGAACGAAAGAATAGGACTCTACAAGAAATGGCCAGAACCATGATCAATGAAACTAATATGGATAAACACTTTTGGACAGAAGCTGTGAACACAACATGTTACATTCAGAATAGAGTTTCTATTAGACATATTCTTTAAAAGACTCCCTATGAATTGTGGAGGAACAGAAAGCCCAACATCTCATACTTCCATCCATTTAGATGCACGTGTTATATTCTTAACACAAAAGATCATCTGAACAAGTTTGATTCTAAAGCACAAAAGTGTATTCTGCTTGGATACTCTGAACGCTCAAAAGGCTATAGAGTGTACCACACAGAAACTCTGATTGTGGAGGAATCAATCAAAGTAAGATTTGATGATAAGATTGGCCAGCAAATGCCAAAGCAAGTTGAAAATACCGCAGGTACAGAAGTTCACATGCCAACTGTCATACCCCAAAATTTGCCCTCCTACTTCTCAAGACATTTCATACATCCATGCTCAAGGATTCCTCAAGGGTTGATCAGACAAACCCTCTCCTAGACAATCAACCCAAACTAGGGTTTGGCAATTCTCAGATCCAGATGGACTTCCAACATCTCCAATGGTCATCATGCCTCCTCATATGCTTCAAAGATTATCCATGTCAAGTTTCCTCAGGCAATTGCTCAGATGGTTGAAAATCACCAGATTGACAAAAGTCAACTGTGGTCAACATACAACAAACTTCATGATTTTTGGTCAACATCCTCATTTTGAAGTTACATTCATCATTTGATCAAGGGTTGATCATGATTCATCAGGAAAACTCAAGATTTGCTCAAAAGTCAGACTTTCCAAATTAGGGTTTTTCAGTGAAAAGTCAACTGAACTTTGACTGAGCATAACTTGTTCATACTTTCTCAGAAATTTTTCCACCACCTTTCATTTTAAAGGAAATTCAATTCTCTACAACTTCATGTCTCACAAGAATGTTCAAAAAATGCTTCATTTGGAAGGTATGGATCAAAACATTACAGGTCCTTTTCAAAGTCAACAAAAAGTCAACTTTTTGTTTTGAAGATTTATTGAGCCTGGAAACTCCAATTGAGATGAAACCAAAGAGGTTGTTTAGAGGACACTTAGAGCTTTCTAAAAAGTCCAAGAACACTCAAAAATGTGGAAAATTGAGCAAAATACACCTTGCACAAGTTGGGCATTTTTGAACAATTGCATAAAAGGAGATATTTGTCAAAATCCAATTTTTTCCAAATGGGCCTATAATTTTATGATCCAAACTTGTTCATAATATTATTTGTGACCTATTGATGCCTTGCCATGACAACTTTCTATTTTATTGATTTATTTTTGAATTTAAAACTATTTAATTCAAATTTAAATTATATAAAATATGAAAATAAGATATATTTTCAAAAGGAGTGGATTTTTATCAAGCTTGAGGTCCAAGATAGCCCACAAAACATACCAAATTCGTGCTAGCTCTCACATTGAAGAGAAAATCAAATTTTCTCCAAAATTTGATTTTATTTGAAAGAAATTTATTGCACATTCAATATCCAATCTTTTTCACTCTCTTTGCTCTCCTATTTCACTCTATAAATACCAAGCAAGTCGCCAAGAACAAGACACGAAACCCTAGCCCCATACACAACCCTTATTTTGCCAAATTTTTTCTCAAATTGTCAAAATCGAATTCCAATTTCACAGTCTCAAGGCAAGCCAACCATCCAAACACCTTCCCGAGGTTCCCAAAGAATCGAAACCATCCCTTACTTGAAGCCAAGATCCAACTCGATCCCAAGCTTGTTCGACGGTATATTTTTGAAATTCAATTTCATTATTCATGCATTGTTAATGTTTTGTGTGTTTGTTTGAACTCGTGGATGCATATTAGGTCATGTTTGAACCATCTCATGCAAGCTTAGACGATAGAACTCGAATCACCATAATTAGGCATCTTGAACTGCTTGAATCGAACCGGTTGATACAAGTGTTTTCGTGGCAAACTAATGGCACCATCGTGTTCGCAACCCTCAATTTAGGGGGTAGGTACCTTAGAGCTTTTTATTTCGCGTATTTTGCAAGTTTTGATTTCAGGTTGATCGGAGAAGACAACCGGAGCTAGGGCTCCGGCGTCGTTGACTTGGCTGACTCCGACGAGGGTTAGCGTGGCACAATGAAGTGTCGATTCGCCCACTCATGCCAACCGGGTCCACGCGTGTTGACCGGTTTTGATTTATAATCGTGACACGTATTCATATTTAAACCATTGATTTCAATTTCCAAACACAAAGTACACGTGGCCCAGTGGTTAAGGCGTTGGCATGTGGAAGATACCCTCAAAGGTCACAGGTTCAATCCCTGGCAAGACCAAATACTTTTTCTCTTTTTACAAAACAAACTATTTTCATATTTTCTTATTTATTTTTCTTTTAATATTTTCATTCAATTTAATTTATCTTCTAACATTTTTATCATGCATTTAAAAACACCAAAAATATTTATTTTTACATACTCATCGAAAAATGTTTATTTAATTTATAAAATTAAAATTATTATTTTGCATGCATATTTAATTTAATTGCTAATTAATTGTTTAAATGACTTTTAATTGTTTTTAAATTATCAAATTAACTCCAAAAGTTCCCAAAAAATTATTTTATCATATTAATGTCATTATTTGCATAAAAATTTTTTCTCATTCAAAAATGCTTATTTTTACTAACATTTTCTTCTTATGCAATTTTCTCCCGTTTCCCGATTTTTCATCTGTTCACAGGTTATACCGTTTCGGACAATTTTTATTGCTTTTCTTTTCCAATTATGTAATTGCCTATGGGATGTAATAGTTTAATTAGGACTTTTATTTTTCGCACTTTCAATTATGTATCTGCCCCAAAGCCATGTAATAGCGTAGGATTTATCTTTCCGCACTTTACATTTCCGCAATTTAATTTCCGCACCCTATAAACTGCTAGTAATTAGGCGTGTATGGAAAGATAAAATTGGACATAGATCACTCATAATTCCAAGATAAAATATCCGAATTGACACACTCTTTTCACACACGCACCCCTTAGGGTAATTCTCTCTCGTTGCCTTTACGAATTCAAATGGTCATGTCCCTCGAACGTAGAGGTATTCTAGCACCGCTGCCTTCAAAACAAATCATCATAGCCCCTTCGATACAAAGATCATAGACCCACGATGTCGCCTCCGAATACATGATCTTGACCCTCGACTGTCGCTTATGAAAAATGATGATAGTCCCTTCGAATGTGCTAGGATACTTCCTACAAGTTGCTTTCTATGACCATACGATGTCCCTTCGAATGTCCCGCTTACATCCAACGAATGGGGTTACCTACCAACTAATGGTATGGATAGCACTATTCTAAAGGAACGTAAAATAACACGAAAACGACCATTCTGAGTGGGTAATAAGACTTTTAGTTGCTTGCTCTATCAAAATACTTTTCACACCTCACACTTTTTGTCAAAGTTCAAACTTTTTTCAAAACGAAACATTTCCGAACACTTTGTATACATTCCTACATGAATCATTACAAAGTCAAAGCGAAATGCCTTTTCAAAACATTTTTTTCAAACACACAGGAAGCGCTTTTTTTTGAAAATGATCGAAGAGCAACTAAGAGCCCGTAGATAACTACGGATGGAAAGGGTGCTAATACCTTCCTTTTCATAACCTTCTCCCTTACTCGTAATCTAACGAAGGTCTTTTTCGTACTTTTACCTTCCCTTAATTGGATAAAAGAAAAGTCGGTGGCGACTTGCTATCCGC
Source organism: Vicia sativa (assembly GCA_021764765.1). Taxonomy (NCBI): domain Eukaryota; kingdom Viridiplantae; phylum Streptophyta; class Magnoliopsida; order Fabales; family Fabaceae; genus Vicia; species Vicia sativa. The sequence continues at coordinate 52,924,631 of CM038796.1, forward strand.
AAATTTGCGATACAAAATCTCAAAGTCGTTCACCGATACACCAACTTCTAAAGATTCGAATAGAAGAACCACTCGTAAGTTCGCTATCAAGAAAATTTGAACAACGTCAGAACATCTGAAGAAACTTCCCATAGAAAATATCCAAGAATTACCTTAGCTCATCAAGAAGATGTCATTATAAGAAAGAAAGATGACCCTATCAGAACTAGGTCCACCCTAAAAATAAATGAAGAATCTCTGTTTGGACTAGTCTATATGATTGAACCAACTTCTATAGATGAAGCTCTAAAAGATAATGATTGGATTATAGCTATGGAAGAAGAACTCAACCAATTCTCCAGAAATGATGTATGGGATTTAGTTCCAAGACCAAAAGGATTTAACATCATTGGAACAAAGTGGGTGTTCAGAAACAAGCTAAATGAGAAAGGAGAAGTTGTCAGAAACAAGGCACAACTGGTTGCACAAGGGTATAGTTAGTAAGAAGGTATTGATTATAATGAAACCTTTGCTCCAGTTTCCAGGTTAGAATCCATTAGATTGTTAATTTCCTTTTTTGTACAAAACAATATTACTTTATATCAAATGGATGTTAAAAGTGCATTCTTAAATGGTTATATAGAAGAAGAAGTTTATGTCCATCAACCTCCTGGTTTTGAAGACTCAAAATTTCCAAAACATGTTTTTAAACTGAAAAAATCTCTTTATGGTTTAAAACAAGCTCCCAGAGCTTGGTATGAGCGCCTTAGTAATTTTCTTTTATAAAAAGACTTTACTAGAGGGAAAGTGGACACAACCTTATTCAGAAAAACTTTTAGAAATGACATTTTAATCTGTCAGATATATGTTGATGATATTATATTTGAACTTCTAATGTCTCTCTGAAGAGAATTTGCTAAGTCTATGCAGTGTAATTTTAAATGAGCATGATGGGGAGTCAAATTATTTTTGGGAATTCAAATCAATCAAGGCTCGAAGGTACATACATACATCAAACGAAGTATGTGAAAGAACTTCTAAAGAAATTCCATTTATCGCAGTAAAGAAGCCAAGACTCCATTGCATCCCACATGTAGCTTGGGAAAAGATGAGGTAAGTAAGAAGGTAGATCAAGCTCTAGGTATGATTGATCTCTTATATATCTAACGCATCTAGGCCGATATTCTTCAGGTGTATGTTTATGTGAAAGATTTCAATCGATCCCAGAATCTCACTTAACCGTTTAATTTCGAGGTATCCGAAAGGTACTACTAATGTTGGATTATGTTACAGAAAATCCAAAGATTTCAATTTAGTAGGATTTTGTGATGCTGCCTTTCCTGGAGATAGAGTGGAGCGTAAAAGTACTTCTGGAAGTTGTCAATTTCTGGGCAACAAATTGATCTCCTGGTACAGCAAAAAGCAATCCACAATTGCACTCTCAACCATCAAGGTAGTATGTAGTCCGGGTCGTAGCACTCAGATGCTCTGGATGAAGAGTCAACTAGAAGATTACCAGATGTATGAGAGTAAGATTCCTATCTTCTGTGGCAATACTTCTTCTATTTGCCTCTCTAAAAATCCTATTTTACACTCAAAGGAAAAACATATTGAAATTAAACATCATTTCATTAGGGACTATATTCAGAAAGGAATTTTAAACTTAAACTTTGTTGATACGCACCATCAATGGGTGATATTTTCACAAAACCATTTTCTGAAGATAGGTTTAAATTTATTTTGAAAAATTTAAGTATGGAAAATTGCCCTGAATGAAATTCTGTTCAATATCAATATAGTCAGAAGTTTTGTGTTAAATGAACCTCTAATTAATTAACTCTTCAGAGTGAGAAGAGAAGTTAAGTTAGAAACCATAGCTAGAAGTTCTAAAACCCTTAGAAACATTTCATTCTGATTATGGTCAGAAGTTCATTAAAGTAAAATTGTAGAATCCAGAAGTTGAACGCATGTTCAAAAACTTCTGATAGGTTACTTAACATGCGTTAGCTATTGACAAGAAATTCCTTTATAATCTGAAATCATTTCAAATCTCAAGAAATTCCTCTAATGTTAGACGCTACTTATGTGTGATGATTGCTTTGATCTTAATTTTTTTTAATATTATGTTTTTTTTTTGACAAACCGTCAGTAACATTATTTTCTTTCATCAAAACTTCGTTTCTCAGATATTTTTTTCAAAATAATTTATTTTTGATTATGTCAAAAAGGGGGAGAAAACTGAGATTTTGAACTGATTCATTATAACATGTTGCTGGAACAAAATTTCAAGCATTTCTAACAAAACATACTAGTGTAAATTTTTGCTTCTAATTGATACAGATATACACAAGCTCTGAAAGAACAAGATGAAAAGAACTGTGCAAAATCTCAAAAGACCAAGTGCTGAAATCAATACTCTGAAGAGTAAACTCTGGATGAAAAGAATTATGCAAAAGTTCAAAAGACCAAATGCTGAAATCAATACTCTGAAAAGTAAATTCTGGATGAAAAGAATTATGCAAAAAAAAGACCAAGTCGAAGCAACTCGAAGGAAAGAAAAATCTCAGGGAAGTTCTACCTTGCAATTTTTTCTTTTCAATATTTAGTTCAGGGGGAGACTATTAATTTCAGGGGGAGATTATTAATCTCAGGGGAAGATATTTTTTTACATATTCAAAATTTCTTAAATCAAAATCTAGATAGTTTTGTCATCATCAAAAAGGGGGAGATTGTTAGAACAAAGTTTGTTTCTAGATATATATTAAAGTTTTGATGATAACAAGCATAATAAATTTTGTACGAATGAATATGATACTCTGTCTTGTACATGTTTTCATTTTAGGTGATGTTCTGACTCTAGCGCAAAAATGGAAGATATACTATGTCGAAGATGAAGTTAGAAGTTCTAATGAGAGCGTAACTTCCGTCAAGCACGCCAAAGCAATCCGATAGAATGAGCCTTAGAAGTTCTAATGAGAGAAGAACTTCTCGAACACGCACGCTACCTATAAAGCTTATGAAGTAAAGAATGAAATTCAACTTCTAAGAGAAGCAAGCAAAGCACAACCTCTGATAAAAAGCACCAACAATATGTTCTGAATAGAAGATGTATAACATGGCTTACAAAAGATCATGAAGTATTAGAAGTTCTAATGAAGACAAAACTTTGGTCACACAAGCTAGGAAGCAACTTCTGATAGAAGCAAACTAAATGCAACTTTTGATAGAAGTAGATAAGCACAATTCTGATAGAAAGCACCAACAGAATGTTCTGATAAGAAGATATTCTAACAAGGCTTACAGAAGACCATCATCTAAATATACGTCATATTCTAAGAGACAAAACCTGATACAACAATGTTATCCTACTAAGCTAAAAAGGCTAAGGTACTTGAGTGGCTCAATAATCCATGTTCATTGGTTAAGCAAAATCACGTGGAGATTAACAAGTTATTACGTTTTCCATTCTTCAAGACACGCTACTTCCAACGGAAAGTTTTCCTAGAAAGATCTATATAAAGTCTTCAATTCAAAAAGGAAAATAACAACAACAAGATTAATTCTTCAACGCACAACAAACATTTATTCATTTTCTCAAGTAAAGTCGCACTACAAAAACAAAGAGTCATTTTTGTAAATTAGTTTATTATACATTTGAGCTTCATTTTTGTGTAAACTTCCCTTTGTGAAGAATAGCTTTTCTAGAAGAAATATTTTACACAGTCAGTCAGAATTCATTTATCTTATAGTTGTTCCTTGAGAGACCAGTTTGGGTCAGTAATCTCGAGAGGGCTAGGACTAGTTAAGTCTTAGAGGTGTTAGTCACAACTGTTGGTTGTGCAGATTGTTCCTTGAGAAGACCATTGGGTATTCTTGAGAGGGCTAGGACTAGTGAGTCTTAGAGGAAGTTAGTCACACCAATTCGGTAGTGCACTGTAATCGCTGATTATAGTGGATTAAGTCCTCGCTGAGAGGCGAAATCACCTTGACGGGTGGACTGGAGTAGTTTGAGTTTCAAACAACCCAGGATAAAAATCCTTGAGTATTTAGTTTGTTGTTTCGGTAAAAGATTTAAAAAGTAAGAAAAACTTATTCAACTCCCCTTCTAAGTGTTTTTCCAAGCCTTCAATTTCTTCTTTGCTAATTGTATATCATATATTTAAAACCATTTGACTCTACAACCTTTTGTGTTTTTTTACTAAATATTAAGTTCTAGAATTGACATATCTTATCTCTTATTTTAAAGTTAAAAGAAAAATTTAAACGTAACACGAGAAAAATATATGTTATTCTTATATTACTAATAAAAAATTAAATGAGAAAAATATTTATAAGTAAAATTATACTAGACAATAAAAGATAAGTAATATATGAATTAAATGACATTAAAATTATATGATAATATAAAAAATGATAATTATGTTTCTAGAATTTTCTCATTTTCGTAAGGTTATCCTATACCTTGCTATAAGAGATCTACACCACAGAGGCGTCCAACGATCCTCCACATTCTACGTCTGAAAGATAACAAGACAGTTATTCCTCTCCCATATATTTAGGAGATGCCGTTGAACTGTAACAAGTTTCAAATACAATTTAAATACTTTCTACTCTTTCATATAATGACTCGAGTGTCAAAGTGCTAACCTTGTAGGTACATCTCCGCTCCTCCGCACATGAAGCTCTGCTCTGCCGCAACTTTCACATTTCTCTCAATTTCTAGTTCCGTGCAACAATGCGCGTCTACGTAATCAACCTTTGATTCCCATGTTTTATATGGCTTTATACCGCGCATTCAATTTTCAAATCAAGTTCTCTTTAACTCATGAACGAAGATCCAAAAAAGCGAGCATAAAACCTAATTGTGTTTGATCAGTTCGAAGTCTACACCGATTATAGTTCACCAATTACTCAAATATCCATATTTTCGTATCTATGATCCTTAGAAATGATTGGATCTAGATCTACTTGTTCCGCCATCGCACGTGACGCCGCTATAGCTGTCGTTGGTGCAACACATATAATTGTCAATCAACGAAAAAAAACTCATCCTCCTCTTGGAGAAATAAATCTTGACCCCGATGTTCCTCCACATCTATATCTAATCATTCCTCTTCCGGGAACGAGGATTATCCAAGCTCCGCAGACTGGACTTCCAACTCTCCTTCTTGTTGAGAAACTTGATATGTTCCATGTTTTATGCATTCTTGAAGAAAACCTAGGAGCTCAAGGCGCAAGTTAGTTACTCAATGGAATCTACAACATCATTAAACAATAGAACTCCAAAGCGATGTAGAAAAGGTTCCTTCAGCTAGAAGAAATCATGGATCACACTCATCCTCGAGCGTGAGTCAAGAGGTCGTGTCTAGGAGAAACCATTCTATCACCCAAAATTGGTAAGGGAAGTAAAGTTCAGAAGTTGAAAGATCGTTCAAAAGGCAGAAACCATATATTTCCCTCCATGGAGCCCAAGTGGGGACCAGGGGAATCACACTCCATCCCCAGATCACGGTGAACACCAAATGACTGTGGTGCGCTTTTTATTTGGAGTTTTGAAGTTAATGGGAACTTCATGTATCAAGAAAATTTTGAAGGATGTTTAAATAATTTAAGATGAGTTCATGGTATTTTCGACTAGTAAGCCTTGGAAAGACTTTGACGAAAGCTAGTTGAAGAAGTTTCATTTCTTCAATATGATACAATTTTGGGACAAACATATTTTTGGATAAGTTTAATGGCTAGTTGAAGATGTATAACATGGCTTACAAAAGATCATGAAGTATTAGAAGTTCTAATGAAGACAAAACTTTTGGTCACGCAAGCTAGGAAGCAACTTCTGATAGAAGCAAACTAAATGCAACTTCTGATAGAAGTAGATAAGCACAATTCTGATAGAAAGCACCAACAGAATATTCTGATAAGAAGATATTCTAACAAGGCTTACAGAAGACCATCATCTAAATATACGTCATATTCTAAGAGACAAAACCTGATACAACAATGTTATCCTACTAAGCTAAAAAGGCTAAGGTACTTGAGTGGCTCAATAATCCATGTTCATTGGTTAAGCAAAATCACGTGGAGATTAACAAGTTATTACGTTTTCCATTCTTCAAGACACGCTACTTCCAACGGAAAGTTTTCCTAGAAAGATCTATATAAAGTCTTCAATTCAAAAAGGAAAATAACAACAACAAGATTAGTTCTTCAACGCACAACAAACATTTATTCATTTTCTCAAGTAAAGTCGCACTACAATTGCTTGCTCTATCAAAATACTTTTCACACCTCACACTTTTTGTCAAAGTTCAAACTTTTTTTTCAAAACGAAACATTTCCGAACACTTTGTATACATTCCTACATGAATCATTACAAAGTCAAAGCGAAATTCCTTTTCAAAACATTTTTTTCAAACACACAGAAAGCACTTTTTTTTGAAAATGATCGAAGAGCAACTAAGAGCCCGTAGATAACTACGGATGGAAAGGAGTGCTAATACCTTCCCGTTTCATAACCTTCTCCCTTACTCAGAATCTAACGAAGGTCTTTTTCTGTACTTTTTACCTTCCCTTAATTGGATAAAAGAAAAGTCGGTGGTGACTCTTGCTATCCGCACATTTGCGATACAAAATCTCAAAGTCATTCACCAGACATCGGCGATGCCGGGACACACCCTAAAGAGAGAATGCCTTAGGGATTTCTAGATCACCTTTACTACTTTCTGTTTGACTTGTATGCTTTATCTTTAAGGGTTGCTTGGGTATTATATTTGTGGGGGATCCTACACCCGATCCGGTTTCCTTTTAGGTAAGTAGCAATAAATCGTCATGACTGTTAGACGATATCAAAACGGTCAACATGATGGCTACGTTAGTGTGACACTTTGGATGTCCTGATACTCTTCATTCCCAAGTTGAGGATAGTATTTGGCTTCTGCGTGGTGTCATCAAGCACTAACTAAACTTTTAGAACCTTAATTGACCTATCTTGGCCATTAGAAGGTAGTGAGATGGCCGGCTTTGGTGTAGACCGAGGTTGGTCGATACTGATGCTACGCCATTAAGATCCGACTTTGGGATATTTTCGGTCGACCACTTGGTAGTCGTATTGAAATAAACGCCTACGAGAAAGATCAATGATATGAGATTCCTAGAACCCGGTTACTATTATAGGATAGGATGAACCAACTCAAACTTTTGGTGGGCTAATCACCTATACCTCTTGCAAGCGTTAAACCTAGGCTCATTGTGTGATTTGTTTGTGTGTGCTAAACATGACATCATGACATCATCACATTGCATATCATATCTAACTATTTCAAGGACCTAGGGATTTATCTTTGCTCTGTTTTGTAGGAATTATGGATTCTAGAAAGACTATCCGAATCAACTTCGTGGGTATACCTTCTCAGCCCAAAGAATTGGTTTCAGAAATTCCCGACCATGCCCAGTTCATCAAAAGACATGGTTATCTAATTGACTTGGTTATCTCCGGTTTTGAAGAAGATATGATGCATGTCCTATTCCAGTTCTTTGATCCGAAACACCATTGCTTTACATTCCCAGATTACCAGTTGGTTACTACCTTGGAAGAGTTCTCTAAGCTACTTGGGATACCTATTCTTGACCAAATGCCATTCACCGGTCTAGAAAAGGTTCCTAGGTACGAAGACATTGCATCCGCCTTACACCTAAAGTGCTCAGACATTGAAGCCAATTGGGAAACTAGAAGTGGAGTTAAGGGTTTACTTACTAAGTTCCTGATTAAGAAAGCCCGAGAGTTCCTCAAAGTTATGAGTTTCCATGCATTTGAAGATATTGTGGCCTTGCTAATCTATGGTTTGGTTCTATTTCCTAACTCGGATCAATTCATAGATGTCAACGCCATCAAGTTGTTTCTTACCCGTAATCCAGTGCCTACTTTACTTGGAGACATCTGTGATACGGTGAACTGACTTTGTAGGATTTTTGTATCCAAATGTGCGGATAGCAAGAGTCGCCACCGACTTTTATTTTTATCCAATTAAGGGAAGGTAAAAGTAACAGAAAAAGACCTTCGTTAGATTCGAGTTCGGGAGAATGGTTATGAAAAGGTATTAGCACCCTTTCCATCCGCAGTTTATTCTACGGGCTCTTAGTTGCTCTTAGATAACTTTTTAAAATTTGCTTTCTGTGTGTTTGACAAAGATATTTTGAAAAGGCATTTCGCTTTGACTTTGTAATGACTCATGTAGGAGTGTATACAAAGTGTTCGGAAATGTTTTGTTTTGAAAGAGTTTGAATTTTGAAAAAGAGTGTGGTGTGAAAAGCTTTGATAGAGCAAGCAACTAAGAGACTTATTTACCCACCGTAATTGGTCGCTTTGTTGTACTTCTACATTCCTTTAGAATAGCGCTAGCCATACCATTAGTTAGTAGGTAGCTCCATTCGCTGGATGTAAGCGGACATTCAAGGGACATCGGATGGTCATAGAAAGCAACTTGTAGGAAGTATCCTAGCACATATCGAAGGACTATCATCATTTTCGAGGCGACAATCGAGGGTCAAGATCATGTATTCGAGGCTACATCGTGGGTCTTATGATCTTTGTATCAAGGGACTATGATGATTTGTTTGGAAGGCAACGGTGCTAGAATACCTCTACGCTCGAGGGACATGACCATTTTGAATCGAAAGGCATCGAGAGAATTACCCTAAGGGTGCGTGTGAGAGAAGTGTGTCAAATTCAGATATTTTATCTTGAAGATTAGTGTGAGCTATGTCCAATTATTATCTTGCCATACACGCCTAATTACTAGCAATTGATAAAGGTGCGAAAGTAAAATGCGAATGTAAAGTGCGGAAAGATAAATGTCCTACGCTATTACATGGCTTTGGGGCGATACATAATTTAAACTTATGGAAAATAAAAGCCTAATTTAAACTATTACATCCCATGAGCAGTTACATAATTGGAAAAAAGAAAATGATAAAAGAAAAACGTCCGAATCGGAGCAACCTGTGAAAGAATGGGAAATCGGAAAATACGAGATGAATTGAATAAGAGGAAAAATGTTAGAAAAATGCAATTTTTAATATGAGAAAATTAATATATGCTGGAAATAAGATAAATATGTTAAAATAATTTTTTGGGATTTTTTGGGAAAGATTTAATAATTAAAATGCAATTTATGATGATTTAAATGCTAAAATAAAAATAAAATAAATATGCATGCAAAATTATATTTTTAATTTATTAAATTAAATAAACATTTTAGAATATAAATGCAAAAGAAAATTAATTTTTGACAATTTTTAATGCGAAATAAAATCATGAAAACAATTAAAATTGAATGCAAAATTAAATAATATGAAAAATATGAAAATAGAGTTTTGAAAGTGTAAAAGGGATTGTCAACCAGAATCGAATCGAGACATCCTTTCAAACCTTGAAAACCACATGCTTGACTAACCGAAATGGCGTCGCATCGTTTGAATCGGATCGATTTAAAATAACACGCCGCCCTTCCCCGCCATCCACCTTCAACCTTTTGAATTTTCAAAATCCATCGGCCTTTCTTCGACGCTAGGTCCCTGATAATATCAAAATGCAAGACACATAATATAAATACATTCTAAAGCCATGGTTCGATTGGAAACATCATTCCGAATGCAATGGTACTAGTCTCGAGGTCCAATTTTTCCTATTTTGTGAAACCCTAAAACGGCACAGGAAACCCTAGTTATGGTGAAACACGATTCCGGTCATAAAAATCCAATTGGTTTGCCCAGAAAGCTTGCAAGCTTGATTCTAAACACAAACAAACAATCAAAAAGAGTTAATAATGCATGAATATGAGAAATCGAATTTGAGATTTTCAAGAACAAACCAAACACTGATTTCACGATTCTGAATGGATTTGAGTGATATAAGAGTCTGGATCGACTCTAAAGATGCCAAGGAATGCAATGGAATCCTCAAAAGCAATTGAAAGTGGCTGGATCGATGGCTGCTAGTAGCTTCAAGTGCACGAAATTTTGACTTTAGGTTAGGGTTTGTAGAGCAATTTTTCCCGTTCTTTCTTGATAGGTATGCATCATGTATTTATACTGGATGGATTTGGAATGGTTTTTGGAAAGAATTGATCAACATTCAATGGAAATCAAATTTTGATATTTCCATGAAATCAAATTTTCAAATTTTGTCCAATTTCAATCCAATCTTGCCAAATTTGATCCAATTTCGAATTTGCTGGCATTTGTGAGTTAATTGACCTTAAGGAAAGAATAAAATCAATCTTTGCTATTAATTTCAATTTTATAATTTATTTTAAGATTTAATTTGCATTTAAATGAATAAATTACAAATTAAATAGAAAATAAATCAAAAATTCGTGGCTTTGGGCTTGGACACCTAATTGCTTGAGGAACAAGTTAGGATGAAGAAAAAGTAGGCCCATTTGCAAAAGATTTGATTTTTGAAGTATCTCTTTGTGCATTCTTTCAAAATTGCCCAACTTGTGAGTGGTGTAACTTGCTCAATTTTCCACATTTTTGAGTGTTCTTGGACTTTTGGAAAGCTCTAAGAGTCCTCTAAACAATGTCTTTGGTCTCATCTCAATTGAGTTACCATGCTCAAAATATCTTCAAAACAAAAGTTGACTTTTGTTGACTTTGAAAATGACCAATGTTTTGAGCTATACCTCTCAAATGAAGCATTTTTGGACATTCTTGTGAGACATGAAGTTGTAGAGAATTGAATTTCCTTCAAAACAAGAGGTGGTGGAAAATTTCGAGAAAGTATGAGAAAGTTATGATCACCAAAGTTCATTGACTTTTCACCTAGAAACCCTAATTTAGAAAGTTTGACTTTGGGCAAATCTTGAGTTTTCTTGATGAATCATGATCAACCCTTGATCAAATGATGAATGTAACTTCAAAATGAGGATGTTGACCAAAAATCGAAGTTTTGACTGTATGTTGACCATAGTTGACTTTTTGTCCAATACACTGATTTTCACCATCTAAGCAATTGTCCGAGGAAACTTGACTCGGGGCTTGAAACTTGACATGGAGAATCTTTGAAGCATATGAGGAGGTATGAATACCATTGAGATGTTGGAAATCCATCTTGAGAGATACCAAACCCTAGTTTGGGTTGATTGTCTAGAGAGAGTTTGTCCGATCAACTCTCGAGGAATCCTCGAGTATGGATGTATGAAATCTCTTGAGTAGATGGAGGGCAAATTTTGGGGTATGACAGCTGCCCCTGCTCAATCTTCTTGTACCGAAGGGTTAGATTGACATGCTTGTCTTTCGTGACCGGAGGTAGAAGATGATTGAACACCGAGTACATCCGAAAATTTGCACTCGCTATTGGTGGATGATGCGGAATTACAGATGCCATTTGGAGAAGTGGAGACTTACGGGGAACAGTCGACGCTAGACTCGAGGTTGTCGTAGGAGAGCCGACGGAGATGGGCTTAAGATGCCATCCGGAAAGGTCGATGCCGGGAGCGAGCCGACGTTAGACTGAGATGTTCCGAACGGAGAGGAGATGGGCTTAAGATGCCATCCGGGAGTCGACGTTAGACTTCGTGTTCACTTTGAATGAAGTTATTGGTCCGTATTGATTTTTAACCATATATGCAGATTCGAAGTGAAGAGATGTTGACAAATAGTCGGAGACGGGCTTAAGATGCCATCCAAGGCAATCGAGTCGCGCTAGACTCAGAGTTGCTGCTGATAATCGTAATAAATCTTCGCGATTACTCCGAGAGATTGTAGTTGGCCGAATGTGGATAGCTTCCAGGCACGGGTGTTGATCCATTGCCGTTATCGGAGGATAACCGGGTGGTCTTTCGGATAGTTTTCCGCCGGTTCGGGCTTAACTCGACCCGTTGGAGGCGGTCTTCGATAGTTTTCCGCCGGGGTTAATCCGGACCTTTGCAGGCGGTCTTTCGATAGTTTTCCGCCCGGGCTTAATCTCGACCTGCTTGCGCCAAGGATCACACTGCTTTGGAGAAAACAAGAGAAACTTTGATAGAATATTTGTTAGTCTTATGCAAAGTATGATGCATGATGTATATGAATGACATATGCATGAATTATGACTTTATGAGAAATGTATGAATGATAGATGTTGTGATATTTCAAAACATATCCATCTTGAAGAAGACGGATATTCTTTGAAGATTTCGACTGGGAATTGAGTAGTGAGAACCCCGCTTTGAAGGAGAAGAAAGATATCCCGGATTCCTCCGATGCACTATTTGACCAAGTCTTGGGTCTAGACATTGTTGAGGACGGTAGAGATTTGAGAGGCTCGTTGTCGGAGATCTCATATATAGACCCCGCCGAGGAGAGTCCGGGGCGATCCGCTGGGGACCTTGTATGTAGATCCCGCCGAGGAAATTTAAGAGGCGCCACCGGGATTCCGAGTGTAGATCTCAGAGCATTTGATAATCGCCGAGACCGGCTAGAAGAGTCTGGAGTCCGTTGTAATCTCGTTGGGGAATAAAGGTGTATGTTTCTCCGATGCACTCGACCAAGTTTTGAGTCCGATACCGCCGGGTGAAGAGGGAGGATTGAAAATATCCGGGATGAAGTGTTACCGCTGAGACCGATGTAACGTTGCTCGTTGAGTGGAATCACCGCCAGGATTAACATATACTCCGCTGGGGAAGGTGTGTTGTGAGTGACACCTTTATGCTCGTGGGGAACTATTTGTTGACTTTCGCCATCCCAATTCTCGAACTCGTAGTAAGTACTTTTGATGTTCACTTTTCGTATGTTTGTGATTAGATTCTTATTGTCAAATGCGATAGTCATTCAAAGCAAACGTTGGACTTATTGCAAACGACAAACAATGGAAATTGTAAAGAGAAAGAATTTTATGCTTATTTGAAAGGTGGCGATGGCCAAGTAGTTTGTACACAAGAAAGGTAAAAGCTATGGAAACAATCTCGTTAAGTTCCAACTATGCTAGTACTCATATATTTCGACTATCTCATCTCCTTGCTTGAGAAAGTGAGTAGATCTTCGCCATTTGAATCTCGAATGCGATAGTAGTCCGTGATCCGAAGAGACATAGTCGCGCTTAAATCCCTAACTTTTGCCTAGACCGCCTTTTCGGTTTTCGCCCACGGATACCTTTTTGCCCAAGCCGCCTTTTCGTGTTTTCGACTACGGTGTACATGTTTTGTATATATCCTTTATTTTTGCCCGAACCTTTTGGTTCGCCAGATGCCCTTATTTTTGCCTAGGTCCGACCTAGCGGGTCTCTTTATGCGTAGTATTTTTGACTATGTCGCTCACGTGGTGTGGGAAGTCTTCACCATCCATGGTGCTAAGTATCATAGTCAAAAATATGCCTTGACTACAAACGGTCCCTCATAGGTGGGAGTCCATTTGCCCGATCACCTTGTGGAAGAATGATGCGCTGACTACTAGATCACCGACTTGGTAGACTTGCTTGACCTTCTTGTTAAATGCTCGATCATTCGCTTCGATAAATCGTCCATGGCGTATGGATGCGAGTCGCTTCTCATCAATCAAATTAACTCGGTCGAAATCGCCTAACGCCTCCTGAGGACTCGTCGAGGGTATCCAACCTCGATGGGTAAGACGGCTTCCATACCGTATACAAGAGAGAAGGGGTTGCCTCTGATGTTGGTGTGCGATAACCATGAAGAGCAAATGGTAACATCTCATGCCAATCTTTGTAAGTCGCCATCTTCAGATAATCTTCTTAATGTTCTTATTGGCGGCTTCCATCGCCATTCATCTTAGGCCGATAAGGAGAAGAGTTGTGATGCTTGATCTTGAACGCAGTAGTTCGTGATCATCTTGTTGTTGAGATTGGAACCGTTATCGTGATAATCCTTTCGGGTGCCATACATGATAAGATTATGCTTGATGAATCGAGCCACAACACTCTTGGTAAGATGCAAACGAGGTCGCTTCTACCCACTTGGTGAAATAGTCAATTGCCACAAGGATGAAACGATGTCCATTGAAGTCGGGCTTAATTTCTCCAATCATGTCAATGCCCCACATTGCAAAGGCCACGGAGAAGTTAAAACATTCGAGGTACCGTGGTACGGCACTTTGTCGGCATAACCGACACTTGTGACAAGATCGAGCGAAGTGACAATCGCCCCATGGTGGACCAATAGTAACTGTTCTCAAAATCTTCTTAGCCATGGTGTGTCCACGGAGTGGGTACCAAATTCGCCGTAACTCTTCCATGATACGCATCGCGCTTTTCGGGTCTACACAATGAGTAAGCACAAGTCGTGGTTGCGCTTTGTATAAGATGTCGTCGAGGAAAAATTTGAAGCAAATCTTCTCATGAACTTGTTGTCATTAATGTATGCTCGCTGGATATTCCCGAGTCTCAAGATACCTCTTCACGCCATAGTACCAAGGTTTCTTTCCGTCAAGCTCACAACAATACGGTTCGTCGAACTTCTCAATGATAATCTGGGGAGCCTCGTTGTCCCATTTGACCTTGAACATAGACGACATAGTAGCCAATGCGTCTGCCAACTGATTCTCTTCTCGTGGAATATGATTAAAAGTGATCTCTTCAAAGTAGGGATCAACAACATGCTCGATACGGAATGAGGTTCGGATGCTTCGTATCCCACTCGCCTTTTATCTCGCTGATCACTAAAGCTGAGTCTCCATACACTTGTAAGAACTTGATTCTTAAGTCAATAGCAGCTTTAAGACCCATGATGCACGCCGCCATGTTGTTGGTGCAATCAAACATAATCCGTGAAAGGCGGGTCAGGGATGTAATGATGGCGCCAATGCCAGTGCGTTTGAGGCTCCATCAAAGACCATAGTCCATCGGGATCCTTGTTCGTGTCCTTCGTCTGGGCCTCGGTTCTTCGTAATCAGAATTAGTAGAACATCTTCGTCTGAAATTGAACCGCATAGATCGATAGTCATCTACGGCTTGATGAGCCAAATGATCGGCACTACTTCCTTTGATCGCTCGAGAAGTGTACCGATGTCATATTCGGTCAAGATCATTTGCCATCTTGCTATTCTTCCGGAGAGAGTGGTTTCTCAAAGATGTATTTTATCGGATCCATCTTGGAAATCAACAAGGTAGTGTGAGTCAACATATACCGCCTTAGTCATGAAGCAGCCCAAGTTAAAGCGCTGCAAGTTTTCTCGAGTCATGAGTATCTTGTTTCACAATGGTAAACTTTTGCTAAGGTAGTATATTGCATGCTCTTTTCGACTGCACCCATCATGTTGCCCCAACACACACCCCATTGAGTTCTCTAGCACCGCAAGTACATGATAAGAGGTCTTCTTCGGCAACATCGTGATAGGAGGATTTTGTAGGTATTCCTTGATTTTGTCAAAAGCGATCCGCAATCGCTGCTCCATTCCACTACTTGATCTTTCTTAAGTAACTTGAAGATTGGCTCACAAGTAGCGCTTAAATGTGCAATGAATCGCAATGTAGTTCAATCGCCCAAGAAACCTCCGACTTCCTTCTCGGGGAGTCGGCATCTCTTGAATAGCTTTAACCTTGGATCAACTTCAATACCTTTACCATCGACAACAAACCCTAGGAGTTTTCCAGATCCGACTCAAAGGTGCACTTGTTAGATTCAATCTCAATCAGATTTCTTCAACCGTCAATGCTTCGCAAATGACCAAGATGTTCTTCTTCACCGATCGAGCTATCATGTCGCCGACGACCTCTATCTATGAATCATGTCATGAAACAATGTCACCATTGATAAGTGGCGCCGCATTCTTCAACGGCATAACCTTGTAGTGCCCCGTGGTAACGAAAGTAGTCTTCCATGTCTTAGCCATTTTGATCCGATTGTAACCGGAGAAACCATCCATGAAGGAGAAAACCTTATGCCGAGCGTGTTGTCAACCGTAACATCAATACGAGGAAGTGGAAATCGCTTTCTGACTCGCTTTGTTTAGATCTCGAATCCACACACATTCATTTTACCATCCTTCTTAGGCACGGTACCACATTAGCAACCCATCGGGATAGAGGTGACGGCTAGGAAACCAGTTGAACCGCCATAACTTCGGCTTTAATTTTCTCTCGATATCTCAGACGCATGCGAACCTTCCGTTTCACCGAGAAAACCTTCTTTTTAATCGTGTACCACAATATCAATGTCTAAACCAGCATGTTCGTATGACCAAGCAAAACCTCAATATAGTCTCGTAGCATCCGAACCAACCTTTCTTTAACACTGCTCTCAAGACCCGCTCCTATCTTGATCTCTTTTCTGCCTTCGCCTGCTCCAAATTCACAACCTCAACTTGTGGAGGTCAGATAACTCGCTTCTTGTCAGAGGCAAGTTCTCCGCACTTCACAATCTTCACTTTCGCCTTCGCTTGGTAGATCGGATTATCAAGTCATATTTAGCACTAGCATAGCTGTTATTAACTAGATTCGGAGTGATTCTCAGTATCACGGGTGTGTAAGAACACATAGCTTTTGAAGGGTGATAAAGTAAAAGAAAGAAAACAAACAATTGAATGCAAAAGTCCAACGATTTATTGAATGAAAATACGCAAACGATGATAAAACCTCGAACGAGCCATGATGCCCGCAAGGCACCGGCTTTCAAAGTTTATTGTTCAAACATAAAGAAATACGAAAAGCAAAACAAAACAAGAGCAATTACTCCCGCTAAAGGAGATTGGTATGACGCCTTCGCCTTCCAATTGTCGAGCCCATGATCCGTTGGAAGATCCACTTGCGATGTCAAGTCGCTGTCGCCGCCTTCTATAGCATGGATTCCACTGACCGATGCGGAAAGGAAGTTGGCCGCACGCTCATATCATCTTCGACCTTGATGGTGAAGCCTAAACCATTTGTCGGATTTGAAAGGAAGATCAGGAGCAAATAGAACTACCTTCTTCAACCGCAGCTTGAGCATCTTTCATGAGGCCATCCTAGGCGGAACTTTAGCAACTTCAGAGGACAGAGAGTCAACAGCATGACTGGTATTGTTTCAAAAGCTTGACAGGAGTCTCAAGAATTCACCCTCCATCTCGAGATAGCGGAATGACCGAGATGACCGACCATATACTCTTCTTCACCACATACGTGACAACCTTCCTTCCACCGGTATTTCAGCTCGATGTAAGGTAGAGGTAATACCGCCCATGTATCCAAGGGCCCAAGTAGGCAAGAATAAGTCGGACGGATGTCCATGACAAAGAAGGTGGAATCAAAAGTCCGGAACCGACTTTAACAGTGAGTGAGCTCCAAGCATCGGCGCTTAGAACCATCAAAAGCCTCACAATAATGTCACTGGTCTCGTAACCAACCCTTCGACATCAAGTCGATCAAAAGCTTCGAAGGATATTCAGAGTAACCGTATCTACTAAAACATGAGATAAGTAGTGCCCTTGCATTCAACGAGATGTGCAAGGCTTTGTTATGTTTCTTTCCAGGAGTCAAATCAAGATCGAGAAGCCTAGGCCGTTGTTGGCAGCAGCAATACAAACTTCGAATCGGTAGTGTCTGGCACATGAGCATTCTTCAAACTTCACCAAGGCCTTAGTATGAGCCTCGAGCAGAGCAAAGCGAGCATGGATATCTTGACGGAGTCCGTCCTAACTGCTCCACAACATTGTAATCACTCTTCTTGATGATCTTCGAATTTCTCCATTTCTTGTTTGAGGTGTCTTTAGTAACTTCCTTTGGTACTTCTTGAGCAGATGAGTCACCTTCTTTCGGGGATATTGATTGAGTAGTGGAATGCGAGCCGGAGTCGCAGATCTTTTGGAGAGATCTCTGAGAGAATACCTTCCGGTTCGTCACCCATCGATCCGTGATGTTGTCAATGTCGAATAGAAACTTCAGAAGATCTTCAATTGTCGAGAATCTTGTTTGACGCCATGATAGTAAACATCACCCATAGTTCCAAGGGATAGCTTTGTCGAGGAATATGGGGTCTTGAGAAGTGATAATGAGAGGTGCCACTCTAGGCATGTGGATCGCAGAGGAAACTTATGGTGTTAACATCAAGATAGTCTTCGAAATCGCCACCCCATCCGGTTTAACATCTTCAATAGGAATCTTGTAACTATCGTGATGTGTACTTCAGATGTAATCATACTTTCCACTTGGCTGCCCCAAGGTATCCCACACGATGGCACAGCTTCGCTCGATTGTCAATCTTCAACTTAGACATTTCTTCACACAACTTCGCATGTGGTTTCGTAAATAGTATCTCACGGTTATCCATCATGCAATCGAACACGCCTTCTCAACCAAGCACAACCATCAGTGTACCCGGATTGACACCGCTTGCAACAAATTCTTCTTAACCATCGAGGAATGGTCAAGTCATCTATGTTGAAAACATAAGTATCATCACCAACAAAGATTGGAACTCTTGTCATGATTAGGCATAGGAGCGTTGATCACATTCTCAGAGGGTCAAACTCAACGCTTAGCTTCAATCATATCTTGAATCTTGTTCTTCGTGAGCCCAACAATTGTCGCGTCCTGGCTAAATGCACACTTAGCATTTGGATTGTATTGGAGAGGAAGTGTTGACATTCGAGAGGATCCTCAAAGTAATCACCGCCAACATGTGTTGCATCAATGGCATGTTGATCTTCAGAACCGCCTCGTGGCACGCTCTGCACGCTGTCTCACCGAGGTTGTGCCGATGTAGGATCGAGATCACAACCGCCCACGATTGAGCGCGGTCGGTCTTGGCTCGGCTTTTCCGACCATACACAAGATTGGCTTTTTTTAGCACCAAAAGATCTCTTCGCAGATTTGAAGATGTCTCTATCTGAATCTTTCCACTTTGATACCTTTCAATGCGCTTCACAATATCACCGTGAATCCGGATGAAGAATTTCCAATCGATGATTGAAGAATGGGCCTGTCTGTTCCCATAAACACATCAACCAACTCCCTATTGGACAAGGGTGGTGAACTCTCGCTAGATCTCTCCACTGAGCATACTCCTTGAACTTCTCGTCATGACCCATAGACATGCTTTGTAGTTGCATGCGAGTGGTGTCAATTCAAAGATTGTACCATACCGTCTCAGAGAAAGCATCGCCAAATCACCCAAGTACGGATACGGTCGCTTTAGCCGATAGTACCATTCCATCCGGTTCCGACAAACTCTTGAAAATAGTGCATCCACAACTTTCTCATTAGTGTGGGATTGATCTGGACATAGGACTTCAAATGCATTTTAGGGCAAGACATCCCATCATACTTGGCAAAAGTAGAACTTTGAACTTGGGAGGAATCACAACACTGAACAAGACTCGATCATCAAAGTTCAGCCCGGACATCTTCAAGTTTTCCACAAGATTCGACGATCTTCAAGTTGCTTGTACTTGTCATCTTCGTAGTAACGCCATAATCGAATGATCCTCCTCCTTTCTTTGGCTCACGCTGATCACCTTCATCACCCTTGGTACTCCCCTCGGTATGGACACTTCCTTCAGAGAGCTCAATACGGCTAACCACCTTAGGACCCCCTTTGAAACGTCTACCCATGTTGAGGAGACCAACAACCTTCTTCTTCTTGTTGATGAGCTTCTTCAGATCTTCTTGGCCTTGGACCAAGTTGGTGAACATCCGAAACCGAGCATTCTGAGCTCGGAGATCTTTGACATTTGTTCAAGAGCCATCGCTTAAAATAAATAGCGAGCAAATGAGAAACCAATCTCCAATGTACCTGTGATGCAATGTTATGCTATGATATGCAATGTTTATGCGAATGCAATGCAATGTTTTCAAGGACCTTAGAGATTTAAATTTGTTAAACAAGCAATGAACAAACATTTATTAGTGCTTTTTTCATTATTCTTTTTCTTTTAAAGTACAAGAGATAGTTCGAAACAATAAAAGAAAAACATATAAATCCTAAAGCTCTAAGTCTCCCATGGTCGCTTCCTCTTGGTGCCGATGTAAGCGTTGATGCTTCGCTCCTCATGAAGTAGCTTTGTCAACTCTAACACTTTCTTCTCGCTTGCATAGCACTTGAGCTTCAAAGGTATCCCTTTCTTCTTTAAGTTGAATCAGGATCTCTTCAAGTCTTCAAAATCAGAGGCATGTCGATGGAGAACAAGATAGGTACGCCACCCATAGCAACAGTTCCATAATTACCGGTAGAACAGCGTGAATGGCATCATGAGGTTTTGAGCTCGAGCTCGCACCCATTTGAGGTAAGGTTCCCAAGGAATGGAGTTCGGTGCCCCAAAGTCTTGGTATCGCCTTCTTTACCATGCCCCAAGCATGTATGAACCTTCGTCGTAATTATGGAGATCGTGATTGTAGTCGAACACAACATCTGGAGAAGCATATCATGTGGACCATCTTTCGGCAAAACCAAACTGACGAGAGCTAGAGAAGGGTTGTAAGTAATACCTCCTTATACCAAGTAGTGGTACATTAGGGAATTCTCCACAACGCCAATGAAGGTGAAGTCCTTTGAGAGAAAAGATTCCAACGGATATCGAATGAGAGAGTGACATTAATCTTTGAGACCATCTCAACCTTTGTTCGTTCTTCAAGACTCGATGGAGGAAGGTGCTAAATAAACCACCTTGAAAGTAACGGTATACAACACATGAGAGTTCCTTGTCGCTAGTAGTACGAGTGTGGAGAGAATGTAGGATGTCTCCAAGCAAGGTAGGCAATCGGATTGCGGGTAAGAAACAACTTGATGGAATTGACATCTATGAATTGATCCGAGTTAGAAATAGAACCAAACCATAAATTAGCAAGGCAACAATGTTTTCAAATGCATGGAAACTCATAACTTTGAGGAATTCTCGCTTTCTTAATTAGGAACTTGGAAAGTAAACCCTTAACTCCACTTCTTGTTTCCCAATTGGCTTCAATATCCGAACGCTTAAGATGCAAAGTCGATGTGTCTTCGCACTTAGGAACCTTTTCTAGACCGTGAATGGCATTCGATCAAGAATAGGTACCCCAAGTAGCTTAGAGAACTCTTCCAAGGTAGGAACCAACCGATAATGGGAATGTAAAGCAATGGTGTTTCGGATCAAAGAACTGAATAGGACATGCATCATATCTTCTTCAAAACCGAGATAACCAAATCAAGCGATAACCATGTCTTTTGATGAACCGAGCATGGTCGGGAATTTCAAACCAATTTTTGAGTTGAGAAGGGATACCCATGAAGTTGATTCGATAGTCTTTCTAGAAGCCATAATACCCTACAAAACAGAGCAAAGATAAATCCCTAGGTCCTTGAAATAGTTAGAAATGATATGCAATGCGAATGATGTCATGATGTCATGTTTAGCACACACAAGCAATTCACACAATGAGCCTAGGTTTAAGGCTTGCATGAGGTATAGGTGATTACCCTACCAAAGGTTTGAGTTGGTTCATCCTGTCCTATAATAGTAACCGGGTTCTAGGAATCTCATATCACGATCTTTCTCAGGCGCTTATTTCAATACGACGACCAAGTGGTCGATCGAAAATGTCCCAAAAGTCTAATCTCAATGAGCGTAGCATCGAGTATCAACCAACCTCGGTCTACACCAAAGCCGGCCATCTCACTACCTTCTAATGGCCAAGATGGGTCAATTAAGGTTCTAAAAGTTTAGTTAGCGCTTGATGACACCACGTAGAAGCCAAATACTATCTTCAACTTGGGAATGAAGAGCATCGGGACAACCAAAGTGTCACGCTAACGTAGCCATCATGTTGACCGCTGTAGTTATACGCCCAGCGGTCGCGATGATCTAATGCTACTTACCTAAAAGGAAACCCGGATCCGGGTGTAGGATCCCCCAACAATATAATACCCAAGCAACCCTTAAAGATAAAGCATACAATTCAAACAGAAAGCAGTAAAAATGATCTAGAAATCCCTAAGGCAATTCTCTCTTTTAAGGGTGTTCCCCAGTGGAGTCGCCAGTTCTGTGATACGGTGAACTGACTTTGTAGGATTTTTGTATCCAAATGTGCGGATAGCAAGAGTCGCCACCGACTTTTATTTTTATCCAATTAAGGGAAGGTAAAAGTAACAGAAAAAGACCTTCGTTAGATTCTGAGTTCGGGAGAATGGTTATGAAAAGGGAAGGTATTAGCACCCCTTTCCATCCGCAGTTTATTCTATGGGCTCTTAGTTGCTCTTAGATAACTTTTTAAAATTTGCTTTCTGTGTGTTTGACAAAGATTTTTTGAAAAGGCATTTCGCTTTGACTTTGTAATGACTCATGTAGGAGTGTATACAAAGTGTTCGGAAATGTTTTGTTTTTGAAAGAGTTTGAATTTTGAAAAAGAGTGTGTGGTGTGAAAAAGCGTTTGATAGAGCAAGCAACTAAGAGACTTATTTACCCACCGTAATTGGTCGCTTTGTTGTACTTCACATTCCTTTAGAATAGCGCTAGCCATACCATTAGTTAGTAGGTAGCTCCATTCGCTGGATGTAAGCGGACATTCGGGACATCGGATGGTCATAGAAAGCAACTTGTAGGAAGTATCCTAGCACATATCGGGGACTATCATCATTTTCGAGGTGACAATCGAGGGTCAAGATCATGTATTCGTAGGCGACATCGTGGGTCTTATGATCTTTGTATCGAAGGGACTATGATGATTTGTTTGGAAGGCAACGGTGCTAGAATACCTCTACGTTCGAGGGACATGACCATTTTGAATCGAAAGGCATCGAGAGAGAATTACCCTAAGGGGTGCGTGTGTGAGAGAAGTGTGTCAAATTCAGATATTTTATCTTGAAGATTAGTGTGAGCTATGTCCAATTATTATCTTGCCATACACGCCTAATTACTAGCAATTGATAAAGGTGCGGAAAGTAAAATGCGGAATGTAAAGTGCGGAAAGATAAATGTCCTACGCTATTACATGGCTTTGGGGCAGATACATAATTTAAACTTGCGGAAAATAAAAGCCTAATTTAAACTATTACATCCCATGAGCAGTTACATAATTGGAAAAAAGAAAATGATAAAAGAAAAACGTCCGAATCGGAGCAACCTGTGAAAGAATGGGAAATCTAAAATAGATGAATTGAATAAGAGGAAAAATGTTAGAAAAATGCAATTTTTAATATGAGAAAATTAATATATGCTGGAAATAAGATAAATATGTTAAAATAATTTTTTGGGATTTTTTGGGAAAGATTTAATAATTAAAATGCAATTTATGATGATTTAAATGCTAAAATAAAAATAAAATAAATATGCATGCAAAAATTATATTTTTTAATTTATTAAATTAAATAAACATTTTTAGAATATAAATGCAAAAGAAAATTAATTTTGACAATTTTTAATGCGAAATAAAATCATGAAAACAATTAAAATTGAATGCAAAATTAAATAATATGAAAAATATGAAAATAGAGTTTTGAAAAGTGTAAAAGGGATTGTCTCAACCAGAATCGAACTGAGACATCCTTTCAAACCTTGAAACCACATGCTTGACCAACCGAGTGGCGTGGTGATCGCTTGGAATCGGATCGATTTAAAATAACACGCTGCCGCCGCTTCCTCGCCGCCATCCAACTGCCTTCAACCTTTGAATTTTCAAAATCCAATCGGCCTTTCTTCGACGCTAGGTCCCTCGCTAATATCAAAATGCAACATAATATAAATACATTCTAAAGCCATGGTTCGATTGGAAACATCATTCAATGCAATGGTACTAGTCTCGAGGTCCAATTTTTCCTATTTTGTGAAACCCTAAACGGCACAGAAACCCTAGTTATGGTGAAACACGATTCTCATAAAATCCAATTGGTTTGCCCGAAAGCTTGCAAGCTTGATTCTAAACACAGACAAACAATCAAAAAGAGTTAATAATGCATGAATATGAGAAATCGAATTTGAGATTTTCAAGAACAAACCAAACACTGATTTCACGATTCTGAATGGATTTGAGTGATATAAGAGTCTGGATCGACTCTAAAGATGCCAAGGAATGCAATGGAATCCTCAAAAGCAATTGAAAGTGGCTGGATCGATGGCTGCTAGTAGCTTCAAGTGCACGAAATTTTGACTTTAGGTTAGGGTTTGTAGAGCAATTTTTCCCGTTCTTTCTTGATAGGTATGCATCATGTATTTATACTGGATGGATTTGGAATGGTTTTTGGAAAGAATTGATCAACATTCAATGGAAATCAAATTTTGATATTTCCATGAAATCAAATTTTCAAATTTTGTCCAATTTCAATCCAATCTTGCCAAATTTGATCCAATTTCGAATTTGCTGGCATTTGTGAGTTAATTGGACCTTAAGGAAAGAATAAAATCAATCTTTGCCATTAATTTCAATTTTATAATTTATTTTAAGATTTAATTTGCATTTAAATGAATAAATTACAAATTAAATAGAAAAATAAATCAAAAATTCGTGGCTTTGGGCTTGGACACTCCTAATTGCTTGAGGAACAAGTTAGGATGAAGAAAAAGTAGGCCCATTTGCAAAAGATTTGATTTTTTGAAGTATCTCTCTTTGTGCATTCTTTCAAAATTGCCCAACTTGTGAGTGGTGTAACTTGCTCAATTTTCCACATTTTTGAGTGTTCTTGGACTTTTTGGAAAGCTCTAAGAGTCCTCTAAACAATGTCTTTGGTCTCATCTCAATTGGAGTTACCATGCTCAAAATATCTTCAAAACAAAAGTTGACTTTTGTTGACTTTGAAAATGACCTGTAATGTTTTGAGCTATACCTCTCAAATGAAGCATTTTTTGGACATTCTTGTGAGACATGAAGTTGTAGAGAATTGAATTTCCTTCAAAACAAGAGGTGGTGGAAAAATTTCTGAGAAAGTATGAGAAAGTTATGATCACCAAAGTTCATTGACTTTTCACCTAGAAACCCTAATTTAGAAAGTTTGACTTTTGGGCAAATCTTGAGTTTTCTTGATGAATCATGATCAACCCTTGATCAAATGATGAATGTAACTTCAAAATGAGGATGTTGACCAAAAATCAGAAGTTTTGACTGTATGTTGACCATAGTTGACTTTTTGTCCAATACACTCGATTTTCAGCCATCTGAGCAATTGTCTGAGGAAACTTGACTTGTGGGGCTTGAAACTTGACATGGAGAATCTTTGAAGCATATGAGGAGGTATGAATACCATTGGAGATGTTGGAAATCCATCCTGGCTTGAGAGATACCAAACCCTAGTTTGGGTTGATTGTCTAGGAGAGAGTTTGTCTGATCAACTCTTGAGGAATCCTTGAGTATGGATGTATGAAATCTCTTGAGTAGATGGAGGGCAAATTTTGGGGTATGAGAACATCCTACATTCTCTCCACACTCGTACTATCAAAAGACAAGGAACTCTCATGTGTTGTATACCGCTATTTTGTGGTTTATTTCGACCTTCCTCCATCAGTTTTGAAGAACGAACAAAGGTTTAAGTGGTCTCAAAGGCTAATGTCACTCTCTCATTCAGATATCCGTTGGAATCTTTTCTCTCAAAAGGACTTCACATTCATTGAGCGCTGTGGAGAATTCCCTAATGTACCACTCCTTGGTATAAGGGGAGGTATTACTTACAACCCTTCTAGCTCTACGCCGGTTTATGCTCGAAGAGATGGTCCACATGATATGCTTCTCCAAGATATTGTGTTCGACTACAACCACGATCTCCAGAATTATCCACGAAGGTTCATACACGCTTGGGGCATGGTAAAGAAGACTGATACCAAGACTTTGGGGCACCAAAACTCCATTCATTGGGAACCTTACCTCAAATGGGTGCGAGCTCGAGCTCAAAACCTCATGATGCCATTCACGCCTGTTTTACCCGTAATTATGGAACATGTTGCTATAGGTGACGTACCCTATACTGTTCTCCATCCCGACATGCCTACTGATTTTGAAGACTTGAAGAGATCCTGGATTCAGCTTAAAGAAGAAAGGGATACATTTTAAGCTCAATGCTATGCAAGCGAGAAGAAGGTATTAGAGTTGACAAAGCTACTTCACGAGGAGCGAAGCATCAACGCCTATTTCGGCACCAAGAGGAAGCGCCCATGGGAGACTTAGAGCTTTAGGATTTATATGTTTTTCTTTTATTGTTTTGAACTATCTTTTGTACTTAAAAAGAAAAAAAAAGAATAAAAAGAGAACTAATAAATGTTTGTTCGTGCTTGTTTAACAAATTTAAGTCTCTAAGGTCCTTGAAAACATTGCATTGCATTTGCATAAACATTGCATATCATGGCATAACATCTCATAACAGGTACATTGAAGATTGGTTTTCTCATTCTCTCGCTATTTATTTTAGCAGCAATGGCTCTTGAACAATCACAAAGATCTCCTGCTCGTAATGCTCGGCCCAGCAGATGTTCACTAGCTTGGTCCAAGGCCAAGAGGATCTGAAAAAGCTCATCAACAGAAAGAAGAAGGTCGTTGGTGTTCTCAACATGGGCAGACGCTACAAAGGTGGTCCTAAAGTAGTCAGCCGGATAGAGCTCTCAGAAGGAAGTGTCAAGAATGAGGGTAGTGTCAAGAATGAGGGGAGTGTCAAGGGCAATGAAGAAGGCAGCCAGCATGGGCCTGAAAAAGACTATGATCATGACCAGTACTCTGATGAAGATGACAAGTACAAGCAACTTGAAGACCGTCTGAATGCTGTGGAAAACCTGAAGATGTCAGGGCTGAATTTTGATGATCTGAGTCTTGTTCCTGGTGTGGTGATTCCTCCCAAGTTCAAAGTTCCTACTTTCGCCAAATATGATGGCATGTCTTGTCCGAAGCTGCATTTGAAGTCCTATGTTCAAGATCAACCCCACAATCGATGATGTAAAATGTGGATGCATTATTTCCAAGAGAGTTTGTCCGAACTCAATTGGAGTGGAACTATCACCAGAGAATGACCGTATCCGTATTTGGAGTGACTTAGCGAGATGCTTTCACACAAGACGAGTACAATGTGAATTGACACCCACTGCATGCAACTACAAAGCATGTCTATGGTTCGTGATGAGAAATTCAAGGAATATGCTCGTAAATGGAGAGATCTAGCGTGCAGAGTCCACCATCCTTGTCCAATAGGAGTTGGTTGATATGTTTATGGGAACACCGACGGCCCATTCTTTAATCATCCGATTGAAACTCTTCACCGGATTCACCGAGTTGATATTGACAGAGAGCGATCAAGCGGCATCAAGAGTGGGAAGATTGCATGAGCCATCCTCAAATGTCGCAAGAGATCTTTGGTGGTAAGAAAGAAACTAATGCCGTGTATGGTCGTAAAAGCCGAGCCAAGACCGACCGTGCTCAACTGCTGGGGCAGATCTCCAATCCTACATCAAGACAACCTAAGCGAGACAACACGCGAGTCGAACGCCCACGAAGATAAGCATAAAGATCAACATGCCATTGTCGCAAGCCTTGCAACACATGTTGAAAGCGGAGCTGATTACTTTGAAGGATCCTCGCAGAGTGTCAACACTTCCTCCCGAGATACATTCCTAATGCTAAGTGTTACCACTCCAACAGCCTGTGGCACGATTAATCGATAAATCGCTGGGCTCAAGAACAAGATTCAAGATATGATTGAAGCTAAGCATTGAGTTTGACCTCCGCTGAGACCGCGAATGTGATCAACGCGCCTATGCCTAACCACGACAAAAGTACCAATGCTGTTGGTGAGGATACTTATGTTTTCAACATAGATGACTTGACCATTCCTTTGATGACTGTTAAGAAGAATTTGTTGCAAGCCGGTGTCAATCCAGGATGCCCAGAGAATTGTCGTTGGTGCCCATCTACACCTGATGGTTGTGCTTGGTTGAGCAGACGTGTCCAGTGTATGATGGATAACCGTGAAATACTATTCCTGAAACCACCTGTGGAGAGTCTGTGTGAAGACATGTCTAAGAAACTGAAGATCAAAGATGTGAATGAAGCTGTACCGTCTGCATGGGATACCTTGGGGAAGCCAAGTGGAAAGTTTGATTACATGGTGAAGTACACTGTTCTTGAGAGCTACAAGATTCCTATTGAAGATGTTAAAGCGACCGGATGGGGTGACGATTTCCCAAAAGACTATGCTGATGTTAACACTATAAGGATCTCCTCTACTGATTCTGTGCCTAGAGTGGCACCTCATCATTACTTCTCCTGCATCAGCCCATATTCCTCCGACAAGGCTATCCCTTGGAATTATGGAGCTGATGTTTACTATCATGGCGTTAAGCAAGACCCTCTGACCATTGAAGATCTTACAATTGAAGCTACCGTTCTTGACATTGACAACATCACCGAATCAAGTAAGGTGACCGAACCGAAGGGTTTTCTCTCCATATCTCCTCCAAAAGACATCTGCGACTCCTTGCATTCCAAATATTCAATCCATTCCCAAGCTAGAGGAAAGAACCAAAGACTCATCCCGCTTCAACCGTAAGTACCAAAGGAAGTTATTGAAGACACCTCCAAACAAGAAATGAGGAAATTCAAGATCATCAAGAAGAGTGACTACAATGTTGTGGAACAGATGGGACTGACTCCATCCAAGATTTCCATGCTTGCTCTGCTCTTGTGCTCCGAGGCTCATGCTAACGCCTTGGTGAAGTTTCTGAAGAATGCTCATGTACCGCAAGACACTACTACTGACTAGTTTGAAGTTTGTATTGCTAGCCTGGTTGCCAACAACGACCTAGGCTTCTCTGATGCTGATTTGACTCCTGCCGGAAGAAAACACAACAAAGCCTTGCACATCCCTGTTGAATGCAAGGGCATTACGTTATCTCATGTATTGGTGGATACTGGTTCTGCTCTGAATATCCTTCCGAAGACTGCTTTTGACCGACTTGATGTTGAAGGATTGGTCTTGAAGCCCAGCGACATAATTGTGAGAGCTTTTGATGGTTCTAAGCGAACAGGGCTGGGAGAGCTCACTCTACCTGTTAAAGTCGGTTCCCGCACTTTGATTCCACTTTCTTTGTCATGGACATCCGTCCAGCCTTACTCTTGCCTACTCGGACGCCTTGGATACATGGGCAAAGGCATTACTCTATCCCGCATTAGAAGTCAAATACCCGTGAAAGGGAAGGTTGTTACAAGATGTGGTGAAGAAGAATATATGGTCACCCCATACCATTCCGATACCTCGAGGTGGAGGGTGAATTCTTCAGACTCCCGCAAGCTTTTGAAACAATCCCCGAGTCATGCCTGTTGACTCTCCCGTCACTCCTGAAGTCGCACCTGTTCCACCTAGGATGGCCTCGTTGAAAGATGCTCAAGCTGCTGTTGAAGAAGGAGGTAGTACTATTTGGGGGTCAGCTCCCGGATCTTCCTTTCAAATCTGACAAGACTGGTTTTGGCTTCACCATCAGAGGTCAGAACATGATACGCCGCGAACGTCCTGGCAAACTTCCTTTCCGCATCAGCCAGAGTGGAATCCACGCTAGAAGACAACAACAACGACTTCGACATCAGCAATTGGATCTTCCCAACTCCCGACAACGGACTCAGCAATTGGAAGACTGAAGACGTCATACCAATCTCCTTTAGACAAGAGTAATTGCTCTTGTTTTTGTTTTGCTTTTCGTATTTTCTGCGTTTTGAACAATAAACTCTAAAGCCTAGTGCCTTGCCCGGGGCATCATGGCTCGTTTGTGAGGGTTATTATCTGTCATTTGCATATTTTCATTCAATAAAATCGTTGGAATTTTGCATTCAATTGTTGTTTTCTTTCTTTTACTTTATCACCCCTTCAAAAGCTATGTGTTTCTTACACACCCACGTGATAATCGCAGAATCACTCCGAATCTCGCTGATAACAACTTTGCTATTGCTAAATATGACTTTGATAATCCGATCTACCAAGCCTTAGACGAAGGTGAGGAAGATTGTGAAGTTCCAGGAGAACTTGTCGATCCACAGAAGAAGATCGAGTTATACCACAGAGTCGCTGAGGTTGTGAATTTAAAATGAAGAGTAAAAGAGATCAAGATAGGAGCGGTCTTGAGAACAAAGAAAGTTGGTTCATATGCTACGGACTACATTGAGGTTTTTGCTTGGTCGCATTTAAGATATGCCGGGTTTAGACATTGATATTGTGGTACACCGACCACCAGTAAAAGAAGGTTCATCGATGCTCCGAGATGTCGAGAAAATCAAGGCCGTTATGAAGCAACGCTGGTTTCTTAGTGTTACTTATCCACAGGTTGCTAATGTGGTGCGTGCCAAGAAGGATGGCAAGGTACGGATGTGTGTAGATTACGTAGATCCGAACAAAGCGAGTCCAAAAGATATTTCCCACTTCCTCATATTGATGTTCGTTGACAACACCGCCAAGATAAGGTTTTCTCCTTCATGGATGGTTTCTCCTACAATCGATCAAAATGGCCTCAAGACATGGAGAAGACAACTTGTTACATGGGGCACTTTCTGCTACAAGTTATGCCGCTCGATCAAGAACGCGGCGCCACTTATCAGCGTATGGTGACGTTATTTCGTGACATAATCACGAGATAGATCACGCCGAAGAATATCTTGATCATCTACGGAAACTATTTGATAGATTGAAGAAGTACGATCGAGACTTAATCCTAACAAGTGCACCTTTGAGTCGATCCGAAAACTCCTAGGATTTGTTGTTAAAGGTATTGAGGTTGACCCCAAGGTTAGAGCTATTCAAGAGATGCCACCCCGCATCGAGAAGGAAGTCGAGGTTTCAATGAATTACATTGCATTTATTGCATATCTAATCTACTATGAGCCAATCTTCAAGTTATTGAAGAAAGATCAAGTGGTAGAATGGAACGACGATTGCCGATCGCTTTGACAAAATCAAGGAATACCTGTAATCCTCCTATCCCGATGCTACCCGTCAAGGAAGACCTCTTATCATGTACTTGACAGTTGTTAGAGAATTCAATGGGTGTGGGGCAACATGACGAGTCCGGTCGAAAAGAGTATGCAATATACTACCTTAGCAAAAGTTTACCGATCAGAAACAAGATACTCACAAATGAGAAAACTTGCAGCTTTGGTCTGCTCGCCTTCTAAGACAAAGATATGTTGACTCACACTACCTTGTTGATTTCAAGATGGATCCGATAAAATACATATTTGAGAAACCAGCTCTCCTGAAGAATAGCAAGATGGAAAATGATCTTGATCGAATACGACATCCAAGACACTTCCTAAAGCGATTAAAGGAAGTGTAGTAGCCGATCATTTGGCTCATCAAGTGATATCATCTATTCGAGCTTCAAGATATTTTACTAGTCACGATTGAAGAACTGTGACCGCATCGAAGGACCGAACAAGGATCCCGATGGACTATGGTCTTTGATGGAGCCTCAAACGCACTTGGCAATGGCATTGGCGCCATCATTACATCCCCTACAGGCGGACATACTCCTTTCACCGCCAGATTATGTTTCAGTTGCACTAACAACATGGCCGAATATGAAGCGTGCTTCATGGGTATCAAAGCTGCTATTGACTTAAGAATCAAGTTCTTGCGAGTGTATGGAGACTCAGCTTTAGTGATCAGTCAGATTAAAGGCGAGTGGGATACGAAGCATCCAAATCTTATTCCATATCGAGAGCATGTTTTGAGTTTGATCCCCTACTTAGAAGAGATTACTTTCAATCACATTCCACGAGAAGAGAATCAGTTGGCAGACGCATTGGCTACTATGTCATCTATGTTCAAGGTCAGATGGGACAACAAGGCTCCCTAGATCGTCATTGAGAGGTTTGACGAACCAGCATATTGTTATGAGCTTGATACAGATGAGAAACCTTGGTACTACGACGTGAAGAGGTATCTTGAGACTCAGGAATATCCCGCAGGGGCATCTGTCAACGATAAAAAGTTCTTGAGAAGATTTGCATCCAAATTCTTCCTCAGCAATGGCATCTTATACAAGCGCAACCACGACTTGTTCTTACTCCGCTGTGTAGACCGGAAAACGGCAGAACGTATCATGGAAGAGTTACACGAAGGCGCATTTGGTACCCACTCCAGTGGACATACGATGGCTAAGAAGATTCTGAGAACAGGTTATTATTGGCCTACCATGGAAGCTGATTGTCACCGCTACGCTCGATCTTGTCACAAATGCTAGATTTATGCAGACAAAGTGCACGTACCTCCAGTACCTCTGAATGTTCTAATAGCTCCTTGGCCTTTTGCAATGTGGGGCATTGACATGATCGGAGAAATCAAGCCCACAACTTCCAATGGACATCGTTTCATCCTTGTGGCAATTGAATATTTCACCAAGTGGGTAGAAGCAGCCTCATTCGCATCTGTTACCAAGAATGTTGTGGCTCGATTCATCAAACATAACCTTATCTGTCGGTATGGCACTCCCGAAAGGATTATCACAGATAACAGCTCTAATCTCAACAATAAGATGATCACCGAACTCTGCACACAGTTCAAGATCAAGCATCACAACTCTTCTCCTTATCGGCCTAAGATGAATGGCGCTGTGGAAGCCGCCAACAAGAATATCAAGAAGATCATACAGAAGATGATAGTGACCTACAAAGATTGGCATGAGATGTTACCATTTGCTCTTCATGGTTATCGCACTACAGTATGAACATCAATAGGGGCAACCCCCTTTTCTCTGGTATATGGTATGGAAGCAGTCCTACCCATCGAGGTTCAGATACGCTCAACCAAGTCCTCCATGACGTAGAGTTAGGCGAAGAAGATTGGGTCCAGACTCGCCTTGACCAGATTAATTTGATTGATGAGAAACGACTCGCATCCATCTGCCATGGACAGATCTATCAGAAGCGAATGATCAGAGCATTTAACAAGAAGGTCAAGCACCGAGTCTACCAAGTTGGTGATCTAGTAGTCAAGCGCATCATTCTTCCACAAGGTGATCCCAGGGGAAAATGGACTCCCACCTACGAGGGACCGTTTTTAGTCAAGACAGTATTTTCCGGCGGAGCTATGATACTTAGCACCATGGATGGTGAAGACTTCCCACACCCTGTGAACGCAGACATAGTCAAAAAATACTACGCATAAAAGAGATCCGCTAGGTCGACTGACCTAGGCAAAAATAAGGGCATCCTGGCGAACCAAAAGGGTTCGGGCAAAAGTTAAGGATATATACAAAACATGTACACCCGGCAAGTCGAAAACCTGAAAAGGCGGCTTGGGCAAAAAAGGGTATCCCGGTAGACTGAAAACCCGAAAGGGCAGTCTAGGCAAAAGTTAGGGGGATTTAAGCGTACAACTATGTCTCGTCCAGATCACTTATCTACAGACTACTATCAGCATTCAAGATTCAAATGGAGAAAATCAATTCACTCACTTTCTACTGACAACAAGGAGATGAGATGTTGAAATATATGAGTACTAGCATAGTTGGAACTTAACGAGATTGTTTCCGCATAGTTTTTACCTTTCTTGTGTACAAACTACTTGGCCATACGCCATATTTCAAATCAATACAAATTCCTTCTTTTTACAATTCTCACTGTTGTTGTTTGCATAAAGTCCAACGTTTGCTTTGAATGATTATATGCATTTGACAATAAAAATCTATTTACAAACATGCGAAAAGTGAACATACAAAAGTAATTACTGCAGGCTCTAGGAATTGAGATGACGACGAAAGTCACCAATCAGTTCCCCCGCAGAGCATGATCCCCACAGAGGTGTCACCCACTACAAACCTTCCCCAAAGGAGTATACGTTAGTCCCCGAGCAGTGATTCCAGTCAACTAAATCATGTTACATCAGTCTTCGAGCAATAGCATTTCATCCCCAGCCGAGGTATTTTTCCCCAACAGGATATCTCTCAACAATTCCCCTTTTCCCCAGCAGAATCAGTAGCCAGACCTGAAACTTGGTCAGATAGTGCATCGGAGGAAACCTATATCTTTTATTCCCCAGCCAGAGATTTCGACGGGCTCCAGATTCTTCTAACCCGGTCTCCCAGCAACTATCAAATACTCTCCGGCAGGATTTACACGCAAGATGCCCAGCAAAGTACCTCCTGGATTCTCCCCAACAAGATCTATGCACAAGATCCTCAGGGGCGCATCTCTTTCCTTCTCGGGATTTCCATCCGTTTCATCCCCAAGCAGAAGTCAGAAATCCTCAAGCAGAACATCCACATCTTCTTCAAGATGGATATGTTTTGAAATACCACAACGTCTATCATTCATACATTACTCATAAAAGTCATAATTTGTGCATATGTCATCCATACACATCATCATGCATCATACTTTGCATAAGTAAAACGATATTCTATCAAAGTTTCTCTTGTTCTTTCCAAAACAGGTCAAAATCACTTCTGAAACGACAGGTCCAGGGTTAATGCCCGAAACCAGACGGGAAAACTATCTGAAAGACCGCCCTATAAAGTTTGAGACTAATCAGATATTGGATTAACACCCGAAGCAAGACAGGAAAGCTATTTGCATCTTGCCAAATATCCACCTCGACCGTTACATAATGATTTATAAAGTTTTGATGATAACAATCATAATAGAAACGAGCCTTAGAAGTTCTAATGAGAGAAGAACTTCTGGAACACGCACGCTACCTATAAAGCTTCTGAAGTAAAGAATGAAATTCAACTTCTGAGAGAAGCAAGCAAAGCGCAACCTCTGATAAAAAGCACCAACAATATGTTCTGAATAGAAGATGTATAACAAGGCTTACAGAAGATCATGAAGTATTATAAGTTCTAATGAAGACAAAACTTCTAGTCATGCAAGCTAGGAAGAAACTTCTGATAGAAGCAAACTAAATGCAACTTCTGATAGAAGTAACTTCTGATAGAAGCAGATAAACACAACTTTGATAGAAAGCACCAACAGAATGTTCTGATAAGAAGATATTCTAACAAGGCTTACAAAAGATCATCATCTAAATATACGTCATCTTCTAAGAGACAAAACCTACTACAACAACGTTATTCCACTAAGCTAAAAAGGCTAAGGTACTTGAGTGGCTTAACAATCCATGTTCATTGGTTAAGCAAAATCACGTGGAGATTAGCAAGTTAATTACGTTTTCCATTCTTCAAGACACGCTACCTCCAATGAAAAGTTTTCCTAGAAAGCTCTATATAAAGTCTTCAATTCAGAAAGGAAAATAACAACAACAAGAACAATTCTTCAACGCATAACAAACATTAATTCATTTTCTCAAGTAAACTCACACTGCAAAAACAAAGAGTCGTTTCTGTAAATTAGTTTACTATACATTTGAGCTTCATTTTTGTGTAAACTTCACTTTGTGAAGAATAGTTTTTCTAGAAGCAATATTGTACACATTCAGTCAGAATTCATTTATCTGATAGTTGTTCCTTGAGAGACCAGTTTGGATCAGTAATCTCGAGAGGGCTAGGACTAGTTGAGTCTTAGAGGTGTTAGTCACAATAGTTGGTTGTGCAGATTGTTCCTTGAGAAGACCAGTTGGGTTAGTATTCTTGAGAGGGTTAGGACCAGTGAGTCTTAGAGGAAGTTAGTCACACCAGTTGGGTAGTGCACTCTATAATCGTTGATTATAGTGGATTAAGTCCTCGTTGAGAGAAGCGAATTCGCCTTGACGGGTGGACTGAAGTAGTTTAAGTTTCAAACGAACCAGGATAAAAATCCTTGAGTATTTAGTTTGTTGTTTGGGTAAAAGATTTAAAAGTAAGAAAACTTATTCAACTCCCCTTCTAAGTGTTTTTCCAAGCCTTCAATTGGTATCATAGCTCTTGGTTCTAGGTGCACAACACTTAACCGACGTAAAAAGATCTAGAAGGAAGAACACAATGGCAACGTATCAAAGTACCAACAACACTAAAGCTCCAATGTTTGATGGAGAAGACTTTGAATATTGGAAGGACTGACTAGAAAGCTTTATCTTAGGATATGATCCTGATCTATGGGATGTGGTGTTGGATGGTTACAAACATCCAGTAGATGCAAAAGGAAACAAGATAGATAGAAAGTCAATGGAAAACAATGTAAGATAGATTACAAAAATCATCACAAGGCCATACACATTCTATTAAGCACCATCTCTAAAGTAGAATATGAAAAGATCTCAAACAAAGACACAACACATGACATTTTTGAATCACTAAAAATGTCACATGAAGGGAACACACAAGTCAAGGAGACCAAGGCTCTAGCACTCATCTAGAAGTATGAAGCCTTTAAAATGGAGGATGATGAGTCTATTGAGCAAATGTTCTCAAGGTTCCAAACTCTGACTACTGGTCTAAGAGTGTTGGACAAAGGTTACACAAATGCTGACCACGTAAAGAAGATCATCAGGAGCTTACCCAGAAGATGGGCGCCTATGGTGACAACTTTCAAAGTGTCAAAGGATCTGAACGCAATCTCCTTAGAAGAACTGATTAATGCGTTGAGGAGTCATGAGATAGAACTTGACGAGTTCGAACCTCAGAAGAAAGGTAAGTCAATTGCGTTGAAATCTACAAAAAACTCTAATGTAAATATGTTTCAGGTTGAAGACGGAAGTTCTGAAGATTCAGAGTCAAAAGATGAACTATCCATGCTCTCTAGAAGAATAAACAAAATGTGGAAGCATAGGCAAAGGAAGTTCAGTCAACACAGAAGATCTGAAGAAAAGGGAGAATCTTCTGGACATAAGAGGTTCAACAAGAAAGGCATCACATGCTACGAATGCAAAGAACTTGGATATGTCAGAAGTGAATGCCCCAACATACAAAAAGAAAAACCAAAGAAGAGGTTTGAAAAGAGAAGAGGAATGATGGCCACCTGGGATGATTCAGAATCCTCTGAAGTTGAATCTGACTTAGAAGATGAACATGCAAACCTTGCGTTTATGGAAACTACAGCAGATAACTCTGCCTCTGAATCTGAGTCAGAAGAGACATCCTTAACATCCAAATTGAAACACCAGTCATGGTACTTGGACTCTGGATGCTCACATCACATGACGTGAAGAAGGTCTATGTTCCAAAGCTTGGAACTTAAAGCTGGAGGAGATGTGAAGTTTGGAGGCAACTAGAAAGGAAAAATCATTGGTTCTTGAACCATTGGTAACGGTAACCTCCCTTCCATATCTAATGTTCTGTTATTAGAAGGATTAACGCATAACTTATTATCCATAAGTCAATTAAGTGACAATGGTTATGACATTATCTTCAATCAAAAGTCTTATAGAGTTGTTAGTCAGAAGGATGGATCAATTCTATTTTTTGGAAAGAGAAAGAACAATATTTATAAAATTAATCTTTTTGATTTAAAATCTCAAAACGTAAAATGTCTTCTGTCAGTCAATGATGAACAATGGGTCTGGCATAGAAGATTGGGACACGTTAGCATGAGAAAAATTTCTCAGATTAACAAACTCAATCTGGTCAGAGGAATTCCTAATTTGAAGTTCAACTCAGAAGTTCTGTGTGACGCTTGTCAGAAGGGGAAATTTTCAAAACCATCTTTAAAACCAAAAATATTGTCTCTTCCTCTAGACCGTTAGAAATTTCACATTGATCTATTTGGACCAAGAAAACGCATCCATTAGAGGCAAGAAGTATGGATTGGTCATTGTAGATGACTACAGCAGATGGACGTGGGTAAAGTTCCTAAAACACAAGGATGCGTCACATTCTGTGTTCTTTGACTTCTGTAATCAAATCGAAAATGAAAAAGAGTTTAGAATCATAAAAGTTAGAAGTGATCATGGTGGTGAATTTGAAAACCAATTTTTTGAAAAATATTTTAAAGAAAATGGCATCTCCCATGATTTCTCTTGTCCTAGAACTCCCCAACAAAATGGAGTTGTAGAACGAAAGAATAGGACTCTACAAGAAATGGCCAGAACCATGATCAATGAAACTAATATGGATAAACACTTTTGGACAGAAGCTGTGAACACAACATGTTACATTCAGAATAGAGTTTCTATTAGACATATTCTTTAAAAGACTCCCTATGAATTGTGGAGGAACAGAAAGCCCAACATCTCATACTTCCATCCATTTAGATGCACGTGTTATATTCTTAACACAAAAGATCATCTGAACAAGTTTGATTCTAAAGCACAAAAGTGTATTCTGCTTGGATACTTTGAACGCTCAAAAGGCTATAGAGTGTACCACACAGAAACTCTGATTGTGGAGGAACCAATCAAAGTAAGATTTGATGATAAGATTGGCCAGCAAATGCCAAAGCAAGTTGAAAATACCGCAGGTACAGAATTTCACATGCCAACTGTCATACCCCAAAATTTGCCCTCCTACTTCTCAAGACATTTCCTACATCCATGCTCAAGGATTCCTCAAGGGTTGATCAGACAAACCATCTCCTAGACAATCAACCCAAACTAGGGTTTGGCAATTCTCAGATCCAGATGGACTTCCAACATCTCCAATGGTCATCATGCCTCCTCATATGCTTCAAAGATTCTCCATGTCAAGTTTCCTCAAGCAATTGCTCAGATGGTTGAAAATCAGTTGTATTGGACAAAAAGTCAACTGTGGTCAACATACAGTCAAACTTCATGATTTTTGGTCAACATCCTCATTTTGAAGTTAAATTCATCATTTGATCAAGGGTTGATCATGATTCATCAGGAAAACTCAAGATTTGCTCAAAAGTCAGACTTTCCAAATTAGGGTTTTTCAGTGAAAAGTCAACTGAACTTTGACTGAGCATAACTTGTTCATACTTTCTCAGAAATTTTTCCACCACCTTTCATTTTGAAGGAAATTCAATTCTCTACAACTTCATGTCTCACAAGAATGTTCAAAAAATGCTTCATTTGGAAGGTATGGATCAAAACATTACGTGTCCTTTTCAAAGTCAACAAAAGTCAACTTTTGTTTTGAAGATTTATTGAGCCTGGAAACTCCAATTGAGATGAAACTAAAGAGGTTGTTTAGAGGACACTTAGAGCTTTCTAAAAAGTCCAAGAACACTCAAAAATGTGGAAAATTGAGCAAAATACACCTTGCACAAGTTGGGCATTTTTGAACAATTGCATAAAAGGAGATATTTGTCAAAATCCAATTTTTTCCAAATGGGCCTATAATTTTATGATCCAAACTTGTTCATAATATTATTTGTGACCTATTGATGCCTTGCCATGACAACTTTCTATTTTATTGATTTATTTTTGAATTTAAAACTATTTAATTCAAATATAAATTATATAAAATATGAAAATAAGATATATTTTCAAAAGGAGTGGATTTTTATCAAGCTTGAGGTCCAAGATAGCCCACAAAACATACCAAATTCGTGCTAGCTCTCACATTGAAGAGAAAATCAAATTTTCTCCAAAATTTGATTTTATTTGAAAGAAATTTATTGCACATTCAATATCCAATCTTTTTTCACTCTCTTTGCTCTCCTATTTCACTCTATAAATACCAAGCAAGCTGCCAAGAACAAGACACGAAACCCTAGCCCCATACACAACCCTTATTTTGCCAATTTTTTTCTCAAATTGTCAAAAATCGAATTCCAATTTCCAGCAGGTCTCAAGGCAAGCCAACCATCCAAACACCTTCCTGAGGTTCCCAGCAATCGAAACCATCCCTTACTTGAAGCCAAGACTGCCCAGAACTCGATCCCAAGCTTGCTCCGATTTGGTATATTTTTGAAATTCGAATTTCATTATTCATGCATTGTTAATGTTTTTTGTGTGTTTGTTTGAACTCAGGATGCATATTAGGTCATGTTTGAACCATCTCATGCAAGCTTAGACGTATAGAACTCGAATCACCATAACTAGGGCATCTTGAATTGTTTGAATTGAACCGGTTGATACAGGTGTTTTCAGGGCAAACTAATGGCACCATCGTGTTCGCAGCCCTCGATTTAGGGGGGTAGGGTACCTTAGAGCTTTTTATTTCGCGTATTTTGCAAGTTTTGATTTCAGGTTGATCGGAGAAGACAACCGGAGCTAGGGCTCCGACGTCGTTGACTTGGCTGACTCCGACGAGGGTTAGCGTGGCACAATGAAGCTGTCTGATTCGTCCACTCATGCCAACTGGGGTCCACGCGTGTTGACTGGGTTTTGATTTATAATCAGGACACGTATTCATATTTAAACCATTGATTTCAATTTCCAAACACAAAGTACACGTGGCCCAGTGGTTAAGGCGTTGGCATGTGGAAGATACTCTCAAAGGTCACAGGTTCAATCCCTGGCAAGACCAAATACTTTTTCTCTTTTTACAAAACAAACTATTTTCATATTTTCTTATTTATTTTTCTTTTAATATTTTCATTCAATTTAATTTATCTTCTAACATTTTTATCATGCATTTAAAAAACACCAAAAATATTTATTTTTTACATACTCATCAGAAAAATGTTTATTTAATTTATAAAATTAAAATTATTATTTTTGCATGCATATTTAATTTAATTGCTAATTAATTGTTTAAATGACTTTTAATTGTTTTTAAATTATCAAATTAACTCCAAAAGTTCCCAAAAAATTATTTTATCATATTAATGTCATTATTTGCATAAAACTTTTTTCTCATTCAAAAATGCTTATTTTTACTAACATTTTCTTCTTATGCAATTTTCTCCCGTTTCCCGATTTTTCATCTGTTCACAGGTTATACCGTTTCGGACAATTTTTATTGCTTTTCTTTTCCAATTATGTAATTGCCTATGGGATGTAATAGTTTAATTAGGACTTTTATTTTTCGCACTTTCAATTATGTATCTGCCCCAAAGCCATGTAATAGCGTAGGATTTATCTTTCCGCACTTTACATTTCCGCAAT
The DNA here is from genome assembly GCA_021764765.1 of Vicia sativa. Lineage (NCBI taxonomy): Eukaryota > Viridiplantae > Streptophyta > Magnoliopsida > Fabales > Fabaceae > Vicia > Vicia sativa. Next base: position 52,965,325 of record CM038796.1, read on the forward strand.
TTAATTTCCGCACCCTATAAACTGCTAGTAATTAGGCGTGTATGGAAAGATAAAATTGGACATAGATCACTCATAATTCCAAGATAAAATATCCGAATTGACACACTCTTTTCACACACGCACCCCTTAGGGTAATTCTCTCTCGTTGCCTTTACGAATTCAAATGGTCATGTCCCTCGAACGTAGAGGTATTCTAGCACCGCTGCCTTCAAAACAAATCATCATAGCCCCCTTCGATACAAAGATCATAGACCCACGATGTCGCCTCCGAATACATGATCTTGACTCTCGACTGTCGCTTATGAAAAATGATGATAGTCCCTTCGAATGTGCTAGGATACTTCCTACAAGTTGCTTTCTATGACCATACGATGTCCCTTCGAATGTCCCGCTTACATCCAATGAATGGGGTTACCTACCAACTAATGGTATGGATAGCACTATTCTAAAGGAACGTAAAATAACACGAAAACGACCATTCTGAGTGGGTAATAAGACTTTTAGTTGCTTGCTCTATCAAAATACTTTTCACACCTCACACTTTTTGTCAAAGTTCAAACTTTTTTTTCAAAATGAAACATTTCCGAACACTTTGTATACATTCCTACATGAATCATTACAAAGTCAAAGCGAAATGCCTTTTCAAAACATTTTTTTCAAACACACAGAAAGCGCTTTTTTTTGAAAATGATCGAAGAGCAACTAAGAGCCCGTAGATAACTACGGATGGAAAGGGGTGCTAATACCTTCCCTTTTCATAACCTTCTCCCTTACTCAGAATCTAACGAAGGTCTTTTTCTGTACTTTTTACCTTCCCTTAATTGGATAAAAGAAAAGTCGGTGGCGACTCTTGCTATCCGCACATTTGCGATACAAAATCTCAAAGTCAGTTCACCGTATTACACCAACTTCTAAAGATTCGGAATAGAAGAACCACTCAGAAGTTCTGGCTATTGAAGAAAATCTGAACAACGTCAGAACATCTGAAGAAACTTCTCATAGAAAATATCCAAGAATTACCTTAGCTCATCAAGAAGATGTCATTATAAGAAAGAAAGATGACCCTATCAGAACTAGGTCCACCCTAAAAATAAATGAAGAATCTCTGTTTGGACTAGTCTCTATGATTGAACCAACTTCTATAGATGAAGCTCTAAAAGATAATGATTGGATTATAGCTATGGAAGAAGAACTCAACCAATTCTCCAGAAATGATGTATGGGATTTAGTTCCAAGACCAAAAGGATTTAACATCATTGGAACAAAGTGGGTGTTCAGAAACAAGCTAAATGAGCAAGGAGAAGTTGTCAGAAACAAGGCACAACTGGTTGCACAAGGGTATAGTTAGTAAGAAGGTATTGATTATAATGAAACCTTTGCTCCAGTTTCCAGGTTAGAATCCATTAGATTGTTAATTTCCTTTTTTGTACAAAACAATATTACTTTATATCAAATGGATGTTAAAAGTGCATTCTTAAATGGTTATATAGAAGAAGAAGTTTATGTCCATCAACCTCCTGGTTTTGAAGACTCAAAATTTCCAAAACATGTTTTTAAATTGAAAAAATCTCTTTATGGTTTAAAACAAGCTCCCAGAGCTTGGTATGAGCGCCTTAGTAATTTTCTTTTATAAAAAGACTTTACTAGAGGGAAAGTGGACATTACCTTATTCAGAAAAACTTTTAGAAATGACATTTTAATCTGTCAGATATATGTTGATGATATTATATTTGGAACTTCTAATGTCTCTCTTGGAAGAGAATTTGCTAAGTCTATGCAGGCAGAATTTTAAATGAGCATGATGGGGGAGCTGAAATTATTTTTGGGAATTCAAATCAATCAAGGCTCAGAAGGTACATACATACATCAAACGAAGTATGTGAAAGAACTTCTAAAGAAATTCCATTTATCAGCAAGTAAAGAAGCCAAGACTCCATTGCATCCCACATGTAGCTTGGGAAAAGATGAGGTAAGTAAGAAGGTAGATCAGAAGCTCTACAGAGGTATGATTGGATCTCTTATATATCTAACTGCATCTAGGCCAGATATTCTGTTCAGTGTATGTTTATGTGAAAGATTTCAATCAGATCCCAGAGAATCTCACTTAACTGCTGTTAAGCGAATTCTGAGGTATCTGAAAGGTACTACTAATGTTGGATTATGTTACAGAAAATCCAAAGATTTCAATTTAGTAGGATTTTGTGATGCTGCCTTTCCTGGAGATAGAGTGGAGCGTAAAAGTACTTCTGGAAGTTGTCAATTTCTGGGCAACAAATTGATCTCCTGGTACAGCAAAAAGCAAGCCACAATTGCACTCTCAACCACTGAAGCAGAGTATGTAGCTGCTGCTGGCTGTAGCACTCAGATGCTCTTGGATGAAGAGTCAACTAGAAGTTTACTAGATGTATGAGAGTAAGATTCCTATTTTCTGTGGCAGTACTTCTTCTATTTGCCTCTCTAAAAATCCTATTTTACACTCAAAGGAAAAACATATTGAAATTAAACATCATTTCATTAGGGACTATATTCAGAAAGGAATTTTAAACTTAAACTTTGTTGATACAGACCATCAATGGGCTGATATTTTCACAAAACCATTTTCTGAAGATAGGTTTAAATTTATTTTGAAAAATTTAAGTATGGAAAATTGCCCTGAATGAAATTCTGTTCAATATCAATATAGTCAGAAGTTTTGTGTTAAATGAACCTCTAATTAATTAACTCTTCAGAGTGAGAAGAGAAGTTAAGTTAGAAACCATAGCTAGAAGTTCTGAAACCCTTAGAAACATTTCATTTCTGATTATGGTCAGAAGTTCATTAAAGTAAAACAGTTGTAACGCTGTAACCCAGAAGTTGAACGCATGTTCAAAAACTTCTGATAGGTTACTTAACATGTGTGCTAGCTATTGACAAGAAATTCCTTTATAACTGTTGAAATCATTTCAAATCTCAAGAAATTCCTCTAATGTTAGACGCTACTTATGTGTGATGATTGCTTTGATCTTAATTTTTTTTTTAATATTATGTTTTTTTTTGACAAACCGTCAGTAACATTATTTTCTTTCATCAAAACTTCGTTTCTCTGTATATTTTTTTTCAAAAATAATTTATTTTTGATTATGTCAAAAAGGGGGAGAAAACTGAGATTTTGAACTGATTCATTATAACATGTTGCTGGAACAAAATTTCAAGCATTTCTAACAAAATATACTAGTGTAAATTTTTGCTTCTAAGTGATACAGATATACACAAGCTCTGAAAGAACAAGATGAAAAGAACTGTGCAAAATCTCAAAAGACCAAGTGCTGAAATCAATACTCTGAAGAGTAAACTCTGGATGAAAATAATTATGCAAAAGTTCAAAAGACCAAGTGCTGAAATCAATACTCTGAAAAGTAAATTCTGGATGAAAAGAATTATGCAAAAAAAAAAAAGACCAAGTGCTGAAAGCAAACTCTGGAAGGAAAGAAAAATCTCAGGGAAGTTCTACCTTGCAATTTTTTCTTTTCAATATTTAGTTCAGGGGGAGACTATTAATTTCAGGGGGAGATTATTAATCTCAGGGGAAGATATTTTTTTACATATTCCAAATTTCTTAAATCAAAATCTAGATAGTTTTGTCATCATCAAAAAGGGGGAGATTGTTAGAACAAAGTTTGTTTCTAGATATATATTAAAGTTTTGATGATAACAAGCATAATAAATTTTGTACGAATGAATATGATACTCTGTCTTGTACATGTTTTCATTTTAGGGGATGTTTTGACTCTAGCGCAAAAATGGAAGATATACTATGCTGAGCAGAAGATGAAGTTAGAAGTTCTAATGAGAGCAGAACTTCTGGTCAAGCACGCTCAAAGCAATTGCTGATAGAAATGAGCCTTAGAAGTTCTAATGAGAGAAGAACTTCTGGAACACGCACGCTACCTATAAAGCTTCTGAAGTAAAGAATGAAATTCAACTTCTGAGAGAAGCAAGCAAAGCGCAACCTCTGATAAAAAGCACCAACAATATGTTCTGAATAGAAGATGTATAACAAGGCTTACAGAAGATCATGAAGTATTATAAGTTCTAATGAAGACAAAACTTCTAGTCATGCAAGCTAGGAAGAAACTTCTGATAGAAGCAAACTAAATGCAACTTCTGATAGAAGTAACTTCTGATAGAAGCAGATAAACACAACTTTGATAGAAAGCACCAACAGAATGTTCTGATAAGAAGATATTCTAACAAGGCTTACAAAAGATCATCATCTAAATATACGTCATCTTCTAAGAGACAAAACCTACTACAACAACGTTATTCCACTAAGCTAAAAAGGCTAAGGTACTTGAGTGGCTTAACAATCCATGTTCATTGGTTAAGCAAAATCACGTGGAGATTAGCAAGTTAATTACGTTTTCCATTCTTCAAGACACGCTACCTCCAATGAAAAGTTTTCCTAGAAAGCTCTATATAAAGTCTTCAATTCAGAAAGGAAAATAACAACAACAAGAACAATTCTTCAACGCATAACAAACATTAATTCATTTTCTCAAGTAAACTCACACTGCAAAAACAAAGAGTCGTTTCTGTAAATTAGTTTACTATACATTTGAGCTTCATTTTTGTGTAAACTTCACTTTGTGAAGAATAGCTTTTCTAGAAGCAATATTGTACACAGTCAGTCAGAATTCATTTATCTGATAGTTGTTCCTTGAGAGACCAGTTTGGGTCAGTAATCTCGAGAGGGCTAGGACTAGTTAAGTCTTAGAGGTGTTAGTCACAACAGTTGGTTGTGCAGATTGTTCCTTGAGAAGACCAGTTGGGTCAGTATTCTTGAGAGGGCTAGGACTAGTGAGTCTTAGAGGAAGTTAGTCACACCAATTGGGTGGTGCACTATGTAATCGTTGATTATAGTGGATTAAGTCCTCGTTGAGAGAGGCGAAATCACCTTGACGGGTGGACTGGAGTAGTTTGAGTTTCAAACAACCCAGGATAAAAATCCTTGAGTATTTAGTTTGTTGTTTCGGTAAAAGATTTAAAAAGTAAGAAAAACTTATTCAACTCCCCTTCTAAGTGTTTTTCCAAGCCTTCAATTTCTTCTTTGCTAATTGTATATCATATATTTAAAACCATTTGACTCTACAACCTTTTGTGTTTTTTTACTAAATATTAAGTTCTAGAATTGACATATCTTATGTCTTATTTTAAAGTTAAAAGAAAAATTTAAACGTAACACGAGAAAAATATATGTTATTCTTATATTACTAATAAAAAATTAAATGAGAAAAATATTTATAAGTAAAATTATACTAGACAATAAAAGATAAGTAATATATGAATTAAATGACATTAAAATTATATGATAATATAAAAAATCATAATTATGTTTCTAGAATTTTCTCATTTTCGTAAGGTTATACTATACCTTGCTATAAGAGATCTACACCACAGAGGCGTCCAACGATCCTCCACATTCTACGTCTGAAAGATAACAAGACAGTTATTCCTCTCCCATATATTTAGGAGATGACGTTGAATCTGGTAACAAGTTTCAAATACAATTTAAATACTTTCTACTCTTTCATATAATGACTCGAGTGTCAAAGTGCTAACCTTGTAGGTACATCTCCGCTCCTCCGCACATGAAGCTCTGCTCTGCCGCAACTTTCACATTTCTCTCAATTTCTAGTTCCAGAATGCAACAGTGGCGTCGTCTACAGAATCAACCTTTGATTCCCATGTTTTATATGGCTTTATACCGCTGCATTCAATTTTCAAATCTGAAGTTCTCTTTAACTCATGAACGAAGATCCAAAAAAGCGAGCATAAAACCTAATTGTGTTTGATCAGTTCGAAGTCTACACCGATTATAGTTCACCAATTACTCAAATATCCATATTTTCGTATCTATGATCCTTAGAAATGATTGGATCTAGATCTACTTGTTCCGCCATCGCACGTGACGCCGCTATAGCTGTCGTTGGTGCAACACATATAATTGTCAATCAACGAAAAAAAACTCATCCTCCTCTTGGAGAAATAAATCTTGACCCCGATGTTCCTCCACATCTATATCTAATCATTCCTCTTCCGGGAACGAGGATTATCCAAGCTCCGCAGACTGGACTTCCAACTCTCCTTCTTGTTGAGAAACTTGAGATGTTCCATGATTTATGCATTCTTGAAGAAAACCTAGGAGCTCAAGGCGCAAGTTAGTTACTCAATGGAATCTACAACATCATTAAACAATAGAACTCCAAAGCGATGTAGAAAAGGTTCCTTCAGTTAGAAGAAATCATGGATCACACTCATCCTCGAGCGAACGTGAGTCAAGAGGTCGTGTCTAGGAGAAACCATTCTATCAGTCCAAAATTGGCTGCTGCTAAGGGAAGTAAAGTTCAGAAGTTGAAAGATCGTTCAAAAGGCAGAAACCATATATTTCCCTCCATGGAGCCCAAGTGGGGACCAGGGGAATCACACTCCATCCCCAGATCACGGTGAACACCAGCTGACCAGGGTGCAGTTTTTTTATTTGGAGTTTTGAATTTAATGGGACCTTCATGTATCAAGAAAATTTTGAAGGGATGTTTAAATAATTTAAGATGAGTTCATGGTATTTTCGACTAGTAAGCCTTGGAAAGACTTTGACGAAAGCTAGTTGAAGAAGTTTCATTTCTTCAATATGATACAATTTTGGGACAAACATATTTTTGGATAAGTTTAATGGCTATTTCGACAGAGTAATTTTGAAACGAGGCCAATTATTTGTCTCTTGTCCTTATCCATTCTTAAAGGATACGTGGAAGATCATGAACGATGAAGTGCATGCAAGCAAGAACGTGTCATTCCCAAGAGAGAAGACTATTCGTTACAGTTATTTTTATTCTAATATAAATTGGAGTCTTAGAATTAGAATTTAGTGTGTTGAAATTACTATAAACTGCCTTGTAACTGTTGATGCCTTTAAATTTCAAAAATCTTCCCGCTTCAGTGCTTGTTACGACGTCATCTACCAGCAGAAATAAATAACCCAAACTTCTCTAAGTATTGGACTCCTTTTGGTAGACAAGACCAAACTTTGGCGGTCTCGCTCGCCACTTCCGTCGTCCTCCCTCTTTGCCAACTCTTAACTTCAATCCCATTGAACATTGAATCTTTTAGTCGACAAAACCAAACTTTGACATTTGTGTCTTTCATTCTTGGCTTTAATCCTCTTGCAAGCTTTATTTCAAAGGACTACCTTTATTTATGGGAAACAAATATACCTTAAATATTTTTTAAGGTAACAAAATGCCCCCCAGAGATGCCATTTTTGAGTTTTGACCCACATGAGATAATGACATCTTTGAAGTGTCGACCAACATTCATTGACTCATTCATTTCCACTTCTTCCCGGCCATGAACTGCTCCACTCCTACTCTTGACGTCACACCATCATGATAGCGTATCACACTTTCTCCTCGAGACATGCCTCTATTAAATCTCCATCATTTCTTTTTTTAGTGGGAAACGTGGCACACCATCCGTTACCCTCTCTCACCACGTGCCTATAGATCACGTGACACGTTTTAAAAGAAAAACTCAACCGTTTTTTTAGGGCTTATATTTAAACCCTTTTCTTTCACTCTTCGTCTCTTCTTCATCAACGTTTAACCTAACCTATTTTCAGAGAACGAAATATTCTCCTCTTTCACTTTTCATCTTCTTCAAGCCTTTCCGTCTTCCTTTAATGGCAGGTTCCAACAACAAGATTCCTCCTTCTACAACACTTCCTCGTCCACTCCTCATCGACGACAAAGAGTACGTTCCCGAACCTCCTTATTCCAAAGAGAAAAGAAAGATATGGTAATCTTATGTACTAATCCCTTTCTCTCTTGATGATAAACCTCTGTCATTTTTGGGCCCTCTCCCTAGACAAGACCAACTAGAAATCCCCGTATCATGCATTCTTCCCAACTAGTTGTCTTACGAAACCACTGGTTTCGCTCAAAGAACCTCTTTCACTCCACTATGTGGATAAAATTTTAGGACCGCTCCTCCAAGAAACTTCCCTAAGTTTAGTGCTTGGATGGCACACTTAGAAAGAGAAAAACTCGACGAATGGAAGGATATAGGTAATACCCTTTTATAAATCTCTCGTTGTGGTCCACCCTATTCCCGTGGCATGCTGCTGGTTGGAATACACTTCTGGGAGTGTTCGACCAATACCTTCCATAAAAAATATGGCATGATCACTCCCACTCTTTTTGACATCGCTTCCATCACAGGGTTAAAGCCGACTAGTCGCGTATTCAACCATGGGGATGTAGATCCTATTCCTTTGAAGTTTGATGTAGGTGATAATGGTAAACCGACATATAACAACTTCATTGACCATCACGCCAAAACCTCAGGTCATGTTACTGATGAAGAACATGTAGCGTTTCTGTCCTTATGGTTGTCTCACTTTGTTTTTTTTATCTAGGTCTATGTGAGTAGCCAAACAGTTTTCATACCTGGCTACCCAATTACATCAAGGTCATGATATTGCATTGGGCTAGCTGATATTGGCTTCTCTTTATGAATCATTGACTGACGTTGTTAGTTAAATTAAACCTTTTGATCCTACCAACTCCAGAAAAAAGAACGTTTTGGCCCATGGCCCCTTTTGGTTTCTATAATTGTGGCTAAATGCCACTTTCTCCACATATATCAAGCTATATGGGATGAAAAAATAGAATTTCCTTCGGCTCAGCGTAACATTGTTTGGCAACGCGTACTCTCTATGACTCCCATTGACAAGACCTCTCTAAATGTCGAAGTATTCCAACTCTTGTTCAACATTATGTTGACTCGCGCTGATTTTGAACCCTATATGGCCCCATTTTATGATAGAAATGATGGCCATGAGTGGTTTACTAGAGCCTTTCCTCCTACAATAAATGAAGACAAAAACAACTCTTTAGTTGTCCGGAGGCGCTTTTTGACTCCTCAATTTTTGTTAGCTGTGATTGTTGGCACCACTCTAGGCTTGGTTTCCTACCAACCTAATTTAGTGGCTCGATAGTTTGGGCTCTGTCAGTTGATTCCCAAGTCTTTATTTTCCTCCTTTGAATTGCTACTTAAAATCACCAATGATTTTACCTTATGATACCTTGAAAGCGAATGTCAAAATTTTTTGGGAAAAAAAGGCCTAAGCTTGGTTCTATCCCTTTTCAACCAGCATTTTACTACACCATGGAATTTGAAACTTGGTGGCAATCATATATTGCTGCATATATTGGTGATCCTGAAGCAAAGCTAGCTGAATTAACTGAAGCATATATTGGTAACCGACATAATTCCAAAACATAAAATTCCTGGTTACGCGAAAGATAAATATCTTTACGCACTTCATTTTGGAAAAAATAAATTTCTCCTTTGCCATCTAGTCCTTTGGCTTTGGCCTTTTGCCCACCTATCCCAGTCTAGTGGTATAGCTCTTGGTCGAATGTGCAAAATGCTTATAAGAAAAAGGCCAAAATGGTGGTGCCAATGAAGCATTGGTTATACAACTACTCAGGTCCTCTACATATTGACCTTCAATATGTTAGAGAACTTTCTATCTTACCAAATGGTAACAGTTTCTAGAAAGCTTGATTTCTTTTCCATTTCAACTTTCCCACTTGTTTGATTGTTTATTTTTTCCTTTTATCCATTCCCATTGAGCTAGAACAAAAAGATGCTCATGTCGACCAGACTGGTCCCTCGACATAAAAGGTTCAGGCTTAAACTTCTGCTGATTATTATTCCTGATGTGACACATCTAACTTAACCAAAATTTCGCAGGTTATTCCTGACAACACCCCCTCTGATGATGATACTATTTCCAATGTGCTTAAGAAAACAGATTCTTCAATAAGTGTACTTGTATGCTTTTCCTTCTACTTCTTTTATGATTTGAATTGTTGGTAACATTTCTTTTGTCTGCAGAGTTAAAAACTTTCGACGGATTTGACTGCTATGTTGTACCCCAATTTTTTCCCCTAAGATTCTCTAATACTTCATACAATTTGATGGCTTCCAAATTGTGATTTTTTAGCCATTTCTTTGATTCATACAAAACTAACATTTATAATTTTGAAATTTGTTTATGATTGTGCTTATGAGGAATGAATATTTAGTATGAGAGTGACTATTTTTGATGAAAATGATTTTCGGGCAGAATTAACGCAAAACACGTTAAATGAAAAGAAGTTGATGGAAAAGATAGAGATGAGGCGCCACACCCTTTCTTTAGAATATAAAGGATGATAAGCCAAGTATAGATCGCCACAAGAAACTTGGTTTCTTGATAAGATCAATATTTGGTCCAATACAGAACCAATAGAGCAATGCTCACAAAATTCACTTAAAATGATATTGTTTATCAATAAAATTCATCTAATCTTATTCATGAATGGTGCCTACCTTATATGGGTGTAGGTCACGAAATTACATAGTAATATGACAAAGGAACTCATAGAATTCAACCAATTACTCTAACATTAATGCCTAGACTGAATTATTACAAAACTGTTACAAAATAAGTGCAAAAATGAATGAAAATAAGTGCTTAGGATGCTACAATTACTAAGGGACAGCTCAACTAATGCTTGAAGGGTTACAAATTGATTTCCTCATTTATAATGCTGAATAATAGATCTTCAATGCTCCTAATGACTTGCAACACCACTATATGCCTTCCTTTTGTAACCACAACCACTTTCTCTCTCCTCCTTTTGAATACACATGATCATGTTTGCACTTCTATTGCTTCATCACCTTATTAGCACGAAATGTTAATCAAACAAACACCATTTAAAGCTTTGGAAGCTTTAAAATGGATTAAACACACCAAAAATTCAAACTTAGCATTTTAGGCCAAAATTGGTCCCTTACACTTTTATTACACAATGATTAAAATAAAACTATTAAAAATAGGTAGCATGCCCCATTTCCATGACATTGTAATTTTCTTGGATGATAAAAATAGGCTTTGGCTCCTTTCCTTCAAATAAGTCCTCACCCTCCATTGAATCACCATAAATTTAACTAAAACCTTATTGACTTTCCTAGCACGTGCCATTGTCATATGACCTCCTAAGCTTTGAATTGCATCACTTATGTCTTGTTGGCTTATGTCCTCATCACAATTGCATTGCACAAAGATCACAAGTTGGTTCTCTCTCATCTCTAGGGTTTGCCTTTGGGAGATCACCAAGCACCTTGTAGAGATGACTATTGTTATGATTGATATTGGATTAACCATGATGTATATCCCTTGCTCTCTAAATGTTGTAGGTGAATGGTGCACAAGTTCCTCAAAGAGTTGATAGGATTCATGTGTTTATTTCCATGTCTTCTCTCATCATTTCTCAAGATTTTGAAAGTGTTATATCTCATTGAAGACTCCTATTATCATTAATCATGCTCTCTTATCTTGAATATGTACTTCATGCTTGAAAGAGATCATCAACTTCAAAAATTCCTTCATCCCATGGCCATCTCTCTTGAAATTAGGGTTTTGGACTTATGAGGATCATATCTTGATGTGTGTGTGAAGTTTGTGGATAAATTCAAGATCATTTGATTTTTAAAGGACTTCTAATATGTATATGCTTTGATTCAAGAAGTTTAAGTTATGAGAATATTATTTTGAAGACCTATGGTTGCCCACTCTCTAGATTGATACTTCATCTATCTTGTATGACTTCAAAGGATCTTATCTTGGTCATCCCTTGCCTCTTTGAGCTCATTTTTCTTTCACAATGAACCTAAGGATGTTTACAACAACTTAGTTCAATTTGTGAGCAAAGAAAATGATTGGAAGTTTACCTATGAGGTCAAAAGATTACAAGTCCTTGATGAATTCCTCAACTTTTGGTCAATCAACTTCAAATGAACATATCTTGATCATAATTTATCATTTTGAGGTCATTATTTTTGCACAACAATCTTGAAGATGTCTACTTTACCTCCATATAATCCTTGACGATTGAAAGTGTTTGGAAATTGCTTGGAAGAATCAAAAGATTATAGGTCATTTCACAAATTTTCATCAACTTCACAAGGCCATAAATTTTTCAATTTTTGGAGTTTTTGAGTGATTCTTTTTGCCAAATGTTCTTTGAGAGGTGTAATTCATATCATCTTTGAAAATCAAGAGCAAATTTTGAGTGGAAAAGCATTTTTGAGAAAGAAACATTATAAGTCATTTTTAGAAAGTAGCATGCTTGACCAAGGCCTGACCAGAAAATTCAATGATTTTTCAAGAATCCTAAAGGCTCAATCTTTCAGCCCAAGCATCCATTTGATCTGATTATTTTTGCATTGTGTTATACTCTTTGAATACTTCATTTGGCTCAAGGAAAATTAGAAAACGCACGAGGGAATTGGATTTGGCCTCAATTCAAAGTTTGTGCAAAATCTTGTTTTGAGCTCACCACCAGTTTGTGCATTTGTGCGTGTAACTCAATTTTAAGCCAAATTAAGCTTTGTTTTCGGGACTAATTGTGATTAGGAACTTCCCAGGGTTAATTAGCACATCAAAACGCAAGGAATGATTGAGTTTTGATGCACACAAGGTCACACTTTCTTCATGAACACTGGTGTGCATGATTTCCACTCAAATGTCATTATCCACCCCTCATTTTGATTCCATTCACCCCTCTTATAAACAAGGGACACATTCCACTCATTTCCTCAAGCTTTGATAGCCAGAAAACCTCTACCAAACTCTCTCACGAACCAAATTTTCTGCAACTTCGAATTCAAGTTTAAACCACTTCCAGTTTGAAATTAACCTTTGATTCTTCTTCCTTGAACCTCACTGAAGCTAATAGAACAAGAATTACACCTTGAAGCTTCTTGAATCGTGCTACCCAAGTCCAGTTTTAGAGCTCTGAAAGTGAACTTCGTTCAGGTAGAAATCTCCATAAAACCTTGCAAAATAAAACATCACTACATTCTCCTCATCTCCCCGATCCTCGTGATCTTCACCATTTGCATTTTCATTGAGAATTGACTTAGAATTTTTGAAAACAAGTGCTCGTTATTATTCTTGTTTTTTTTCCAAATTGTTCATGATAGAGGTGAATTAAATTTTTCGCGAGGGTACCATTAGAATCGTCTTGAAGAGACGAAGCAAATGGTACCGGTCTGAGAAATTTATTTCACAGTTTGAGGATCACGTATGGATGAAGGCTGGAGGTTGAAGACGACCTACGTGTCTGTCTTCAACCAATGAAGGTGTGACATGTAATTTTTTCAAATTAGATCCGGTGTTTTGATTCTATTATGCGTGTGTAATGTGAGCCCTTGAATCTGATTACTTTTGTGAGTCAAACCTCATCCAACGCGCCACATTAATTCTGATTTAATTTTTTTAATTTTCATTTAATTGGTGATCCGATGTGATTTCCGAGAGGTCCATAACATGCACAGGGTGTCAGATCCATCAGATCTGCTTACTAACGTGTTTTGACATTGATCAAATGGCCCAGATTTTTTCTACTTTTATTTTATTTTCTGATTTTATATTTTAAATGTTTTAAACTTCAAAAATTCATATAAAATTCATTTCTAGTCCAAAAATTAAAAAAAAATTCAAAAAAATATTTTGAAATATTATCTTTATGAATTTTATTTTTTCATAATTTTATTTTCAGATTTGATATTTTTTTATGATTTTTTCCTTTTATTTAATATTTTTAATTATTTTAAAATACTTTTTGACATTTAAAAATTCTGGAAATATTCTAGAAGGATCCAATGGTCATTTGCCAAATATTGGTGACCTCATTTTATTTTTATTTTTGATTTTGTTATTTTTTGGTTTATTTCATCATTTTCTTTTTATTTTAAAAATATTTTTTTACTTGGAAAAATTCTAAAATTTTTTGTCAACACTTGTTGACCTCTGATTGACCTTTGGTAATTTTCTTGGAATTTTATTTTGATGAAAAAAATACTATTTATATATTTCGTCAATAAAATCAAATTAAATAACCTAATTTCAATATTTTATTTAATTCTTTATTTTCATTTTTTTATTTTGCTGAATTTTTGAATTTAATTTGAAGTCAAAAATTTCCTCAACATCAATGGAATTTGGGTGTTGATAGGTCTCTTGGCCAAATCCACCAAGATAGTTGATTGATTTTGACGTAGTTAGATCGATTAAATTCATCTGATGCAAAATAAACTTGAAATTTATTCTATCTACTCCATCTTGTTTTTTTTCCTTTGTCCCGATTCATAAAAAGTGATCAATTGGTGGCATGAACTTCAAAGTTCAAACATAAGCCCCAAAAGATGACATGAGTTTTGATCTTGGTTCAACATTTGTCGCGCTTGTCGTGTGGTTGCGTTAATTTCTAATCAAGCTTCTGGCAAGTTTCCACTAACTTTGGCCATTTGAAACTCTCAATCATTTTTGATCAGTGATGTGATAATTCCAAAACCGGTGATATACTTGACAAAAAATAATTGAAACTTGTCGTGTGGTCGCGTTGATTCTATCAAGTTTCTGGCAAGTCTTCACGCGTAAGTTTCAAGATGGTCATCTTGCTAACCTTTATTAATTGACATTTATTTTATGCATTTTTTATTTTCCGCTCTTTATTTTTTCGCATTTAGTTTTATGCTCTTTATTTTTACGTACTTTACTTTTAGCATTTATATTTTATGTCATTTTTGCTTTTGCTCATTTGAGCATTTTACTTTCTTGTTATTTTGAATTTGCTCACTTGAGCTTTATTTTTCTTTTCAAAATACTTAGTAATTCAACTTAAACATAAAAAACCTTTAATTGGACTTGGTTACTATCCTTGTGCTTGGAGCTTGATCTCTGGACTTAGGATTAAGACCTTTACCTCAGCTTGGGAGATCTCTGTGCTCTTGGTGTTATTCTGTCTTTGTCTGGTTATTATCTTTGCATGCAGGTTATTCCGTTATACTCAAATGATGAGTGGATTTCCTCAAAATAGAGTCGTTACTCTGCTCGTTTTTCAGTAGACAAGAATTCATCTGAGACATGGAATTATCTGAAGCATGGTTTTTTTGTCTGGTTATTTGTTGCTTGTGTGGGTTATCCAAAGGATGGGATATAGTATTGGCTCTTGATGTCAAGTACTAATTTTCTCACCCGATTAGATCTTTCTTTACCCTTACCTTTTACTTTATGTGCTTAGGTTAGCCTCTTCATCTCCTTCCCATTCTTTAATTTTCAAAATCTTCCCTCTTTTTCAAAGGATTCTCGTTTTCAAAACTCGATCCGCTTTCATAAAAGAAACTTGGACTTTAGGTCCATGAATTTTTTCCAAACTTATTTTCTTAATAAACTTTCAAACCATTTTTGGTAAGACTAAAAATCACCTAACCTCATTCAAACCCTTTTTGAGCTTTTTGTAGCTTTTCAAAATTAACATTTTCTTAAAATCAACCAACACATAATTTTGGTCCTTTTTTAGACGAACTACTTGGTTTTGATTTCAATATTGCACGTTGTTGGTATGTTAGCCTAGAACTCATTGGAAGTTCTATCAAACCAAAAAATCTAAAAAATACTTTTTTCTTGTTTTCTTTTAAACCCTCCATATACTTTTGTACAAACTCTTTTTTTAGCACACATATACAAATTTTCAAAAAGGTTCTTGCGGAGTATCGTAGATGCTTTGAGTTCCTAACACCTTCCCTTTGCAAAACTAACCCCCGATCCCAGATCTTTGATATTTTAGGATTTTATTCGCTCTTTTTCCTAGTCCTTTGGATAAAATAAAAGTGCGGTGGCGACTCTTTTGTTATCGTTCGAGTTAAGTCAATTCATACTCGCAGTTTTTGTCGCTACAGAAAAGTGGCGACTCTGCTGGGGATGTTTGACCTATTGCTGGACCATCTCTGGTTGGGTTTGACCCTATTTTTGTTTATTTGTATATATGTACTTATTGTATGTATATATTATATGTTTGTTTGTCTGGATTGTTTTTCCGGTTTTCAAGGGTGCTTGGTGATCTTCTTTTTGAGTTCCTATACCCGGACTTGGGAAAACCTAAGATAGGACGGGCAGTATAATAATGTTAGCTTTTAGGGAGTAATCCCAAAGAAGGAGACATTAGATCCCCCACTCAGTGGAGACCTCCTTGACTGTGGTATTTTATTTACCGAGCGATCGGGAAGACATGGCCGCTTTTGACATGAGAGTCCCTGAAGCTGAGCAGCTGTAGAACCTTTAAACCATCATGGCCTTTTAACGGTAGTGCGGGGACTATTACGGAGTCATCCGGAAGTAGTTTCTACACGATACTGCACTCAAACGAGTTTCACTTGAAGGGATTATTGATTACCGAGCAATCGGGAAGTTGGTAATGCTGGATGGAGGAATGAATACTTTGGGGATTCCTTTAGAACCTTGATTTACAGGTGAAAAAGCCTAGAATACCTTGTGGGTAGTACCTTTTTGAATCCATGCTCGTGACGTCGAACCTATGGACCCCCCTTGTTTGTGATCTTTGTGTGTGCTTGTTGCATCATGCATTCATGCACCCATATGCATTCTTTCAGACGGTTATTCAAGGGACTTAAAATTGACCTTTGCAAATATCTCAAGTATACTTTGACCATGGATTTTGGACATAGGAGGACTCGGAAGTACAATTTCAAGGAATCTAAGATTGAGGGATTGATGAGCTTGATTGATAAGATTGAGAGTCTAGAGGATTTCCGGAAAAAGTATGGGACTATTATACCGTTGATAAAGACAAAGATAAAGGATGGTTTGCTTTACACCTTGGTTCAGTTCTATGATCCGTTATACCATTGCTTCACTTTTCCTGACTATCAGTTGGTTCCTACCATGGAGGAGTATTCTTATCTGTTTGGTCGACCTATTACTAGGGTTATTCCTTTTACTGGTTTGGAGGAGGAGCCTAAGTATCATGAGATTTTTGATATTACCCATCTGAAGAGGTATGAGATTGAAGACAACATGACTACCAAGGGTTGTACAAAGGATTACCAGCTTCTTTTCTTTTGAAGAAGGCTCGTTACTTTGCTGAGATGAGGAGTATGGAGGCTTTTGAAGCCATCTTTGTCTTGCTTGCCTATGGTTTGTTCTTGTTTGCCAACATTGACAGATTCTTGAATCCATTTCCCACACTTTTTTGCAGAGACTTATTACTCTATTCACCTTCGAAACTTCCGTCGAGAAGGAGAGATTATCTGTTGTACGCCATTGCTATACCGTTGGTTTACTTCTCATTTACCTACATCTAGTGTTTTTTGGGATCCTAGGAGGGGGACTCGTTGGGCACCAAAGATCATGGATCTCACTCATTTTGATATTGTGTGGTATCGTCAAGTTTATTATGATGTAGAGATTATTGACAGTTGTGGTAGCTTTCCCAATGTGCCTCTTCTTGGTACAAAGGGATGCATTAGCTACAATCCTGTTCTTGCGCGTCGTCAGCTTGGTTATCCAATGAGGGATAAACCATCGATTATTCATGTGAGTGGCTGTCATACCCCAAAATTTCCTCTCCTACTTCTCAAAACATTTCATACATCCTTACTCAAGGATTCCTCAAGGGTTGATCAGACAAACCCTCTCCTAGACAATCAACCCAAACTAGGGTTTGGAAATTCTCAGATCAAGATGGACTTCCAACATCTCCAATGGTCATCATGCCTCCTCATATGCTTCAAATATTCTCCATGTCAAGTTTCAGGCCTCACAAGTCAAGTTTCCTCAAACAATTGCTCAGATGGTTGAAAATCAGTTGTATTGGACAAAAAGTCAACTGTGGTCAACATACAGTCAAACTTCATGATTTTTGGTCAACATCCTCATTTCGAAGTCACATTCATCATTTGATCAAGGGTTGATCATGATTCATCAAGAAAACTCAAGATTTGCTCAAAAGTCAAACTTTCCAAATTAGGATTTTCCAATGAAAAGTCAACTGAACTTTGACTGAGGATAACTTCGTCATACTTTCCCAAAAATTTTTCCACTACCTCTCATTTTGAAGGAAATTCAATTCTCTACAACTTCATGTCTCACAAGAATGTTCAAAAAATGCTTCATTCGGAAGGTATGGATCAAAACATTATAGGTCCTTTTCAAAGTCAACAAAAAGTCAACGTTTTGTAATGAAGTTTTATTGAGCATGGAAACTCCAATTGAGATGAAACCAAAGAGGTTGTTTAGAGGACACC
>CM038796.1:52983622-53077513 GCA_021764765.1 Vicia sativa
CATGAGGTTTTGAGCTCGAGTCAAGACTCCATTTGAGGTAAGGTTCCCAAGGAATGGAGTTTTGGTGCCCCAAAGTCTTGGTATCGGGCCTCTTCTTACCATGCCCCAAGCGTAGGCCGAACCTTCGCCGAGCACTCGAGATCGTGGTTGTAGTCGAACACAATATCTTGGAGAAGCATATCATGTGGACCATCTTCGAAAGCATAACCAACCGACGAGCTAGAGAAGGGTTGTAAGTAATACCTCCTTATACCAAGTAGGTAAATTAGGGAATTCTCCACAACGCTAATGAATGTGAAATCCTTCCAGAGAAAAGACACCAACGAATATCCGAATGAGAGAGTGACATTAGTCTTTGAGACCATTTCAACCTTTGTTCGCTTCAATATCGATGGAGGAAGGTGCGAATAAACCACCGAAAGCAACGGTATACAACACATGAGAGTTCCTTGTCTCTTAGTAGTACGAGTGTGGAGAGAATGTAGAATTTCTCCAAGTAAAGTAGGCATCGGATTGCGAGTAAGGAATAACTTGATGGCGCCCACATCTATGAATTGATCCGAGTTAGGAATAGAACCAAACCATAGATTAACAAGGCCACAATGTCTTCAAATGCATGGAAACTCATAGTTGAGGAACTTTCGCTTTCTTTACTAAGAACTTGGCAAGTAAACCCTTAACTCCACTTCTTGTTTCCCAATTAGCTTCAATGTATGAGCTTTAGATGTAATGTCGATGCAATGTCTTCGCACTCTAGGAACCTTTTCTAAACCGTGAATGGCATTGGTCAAGAATAGGTATCCCAAGTAGCTTAGAGAACTCTTCCAAGGTAGGAACCAACTCGATAACTGGGAATGTAAAGCAATGGTGTTTCGGATCAAGAATCGAATAGACATGCATCATATTTTCTTCAAAACCGAGACAACCAAGTCAAGTAGATAACCGTGTGTTTTGATGAACTGAGCATGATCGGGAATTTCTGAAACCAATTCTTTGAGCTGAGAAGGTACACCCATGAAGTTGATTCGGATAGTCTTTCTAGAAGCCATAATCCCCTACAAAACAGAGCAAAGATAAATCCCTAGGTCCTTGAAATAGTTAGAAATGATATGCAATGCGATGATGTCATGATGTCATGTTTAGCACACACAACCAATTCACACAATGATCCTAGGTTTAAGGCTTGCATGAGGTATAGGTGATTAGCCCACCAAAAGTTTGAGTTGGTTCATCCTGTCCTATAATAGTAACCGGGTTCTAGGAATCTCACATCATTGATCTTTCTCGTAGGCGTTTATTTCAATACGACTACCAAGTGGTCGACCGAGAATATCCCAAAAGTCCGATCTTAATGAGCGTAGCATTGAGTATCACCAACCTCGTCTATACCAAAGTCGGCCATCTCACTACCTTCTAATGGCCAAGATGGGTCAATTAGGGTTCTAAAAGTTTAGTTATTGCTGATGACACCACGCAGAAGCCAAATACTATCCTCAACCTGGAAATGAAGAGTAACATGACATCCAAAGTGTCACACTAACGTAGCCATCATGTTGACCATTTCGGTATACGCCTAACGGTCGCGACGATCTATCTACTTACCTAAAGGAAACCCGGATCCGTGTAGATCCCCACAAGTATAATACCCAAGCATTCCTTAAACTAAAGCATACAAGTCAAATAGAAAGCAAGAAATGATCTAGAAATCCCTAAGGTATTCTCTCTTTAGGTGTCTCCTCAGATCGCCAGCTCAGAATACGTGAACTCGACTTTGAGATTTTGTATCGCAAATGTGCGGATAGCAAGAGTCGCCACCGAATTTTCTTTTATCCAATTAAGGGATGGTGAAAAGAACAGAAAAGACCTTCGTTAGATTCCCGAGGGGAGAAGGTTATGAAAAGGGAAGGTATTAGAACTCTTTTCATCCGTAGTTATCTACGGCTCTTAGTTGCTTCTAGCTCATTTTAAAATTGTGCTTTCCGTGTGTTTGACAAAATGTTTTTGAAGGGCATTTCACTTTGAATTTGTAATGATTCATGTAGGAATGTGTACAAAGTGTTCAAAATGTTTTGTTTTGAAAAGAGTTTGAACTTTGACAAAAGTGTGAGGTGTGAAAAGTATTTGATTGAGCAAGCAACTAAAAGTCTTTATTACCTACTCGTAATGGTCGCTTTTCGCTATTTTACGTCCTTTAGAATAGAGCTATCCATACCAAGAGTTGGTAGGTAACCCCATTGCTGGATGTAAAGGGACATTCGGGACATCGGATGGTCATAGAAGGCAACTTAGTAGGAAGTGTCCTAGCACATCTTCGAATGGACTATCATCATTTTCGTAGGCAACAATCGAGGGTCAAGATCATGTATTGAGGCTTACATCGTGGGTCTATGATCTTTGTATCGAAGGGACTATGATGATTTGTTTGAAGGCAACGGTGCTAGGATACCTCACGCTCGAGGACTTGACCATTTGTATTCGTGAAGGCAACGAGAGAACTACCCTAAGGGTGCATGTGTGAAAAGAGTGTTAAATTCGATATGTTATCTTGAATTATGAGTGATCTATGTCCAATTTTATCTTGCCGCACACGCCTAATTACTAACAGCTTATAGGGTGCGTAGTAAATCATGAAATGTAAAGTGCGGAAAGATAAAGTCCACGCTATTACATGGCTTTGGGGCGCTTATATAATAAGAGTGCGGAAAGTAAAAGTCCTAATTAAACTATTACATCCCATAAGCTACATAATTGAAAAAGGAAGCGAAAGAAAATTGTCCTAAACGTTACAACCTCGTGAATGTATATATAATCTAAAACAAGAGAAATTGCATAAGAAGAAAAGGTTAGTAAAAAGAAATATTTTGAATGAGGAAAAGATTTTGATTAGTAATGACATTAATATGATAAGATATTTTTTGGTAATTTTCCGATTGTTTTGATAATTTAAAAGCAATTAAAATTCATTTTAATGATTAATTAGCATTTAAATAAAATATGCATGCAAAATATTAATTTTAATGCTAAAAATTAAATAAGTATTTTCCGATAATAATGCAAAAGAAAAATATTTTTGTGATTTTTAAATGCATGATAAAATTAGTTAAAGATTAATTAAATTGTATGAAAAATATTAAAGAAAATAAGAAAAGGAAAAAGTTAGTTTTTCAAAAGAATAAAAATAATGGTCTTGCTGTGGATCGAATCGATGACCATCCGATGAAAACTCAAGTCGCTTGCCTTTACCATCGAGCCAAAGCGCATTTGGTGTTTAGAAATGGAAACATGGCATTATATGAGTAAACGTGTCTAGTTTTGGGATTTCAACGCATACCACCGCGGGCCCATTGTAATGGATGGACGATCGGTCACGAAAATGCCACGCATGCCTTCACCGAGTCTTCAATAACGACGCCGAGCCCTAGCTCCACTGCCTTCTCCGATGGCTATCAACCCGAAAACCTCAGAACGATCATTCAAAGCGAAACAAAAGCCCGATCGCCTAATTCGATCCTTGCGAGCACGATGGTGCTATCCTTTTGTCCTGAAACGGCCTGGAGCCTGTGTTTCGAAACCTACAACCCTAAAAGCCTTAACAATGGTGACTTGTGATTTCTACGTGGAAACTCACATGTAATGCATCAAATACACTCTAAAGAATACCCTGAGTTCAAATAAACACATGAAAACAATTAGCAATGCATGGATAATGAGAATCGAATTAAGAAAAATCCAAACCGTGAGAGTTAGATGGCACGATTGTGATGATTTGGCTTCGAGTAAGGATTGGTATTGACGGGATCCTCGTGAACACGCTTGATGCTCAAAACTCCTTGAAATTATCGAACTTGGGATTCGAAATTGCCAACTTTAAACAATTTTTTTTGAAAATAAGGGTTGCTTGTATGGGCTAGGGTTTCCCTCTTGGTCTTGTGCAATGTGCTGAGTATTTATAGAGTAAGAATTAGAAGCAAAAAGAATGAAAAAAGATCTCCTCTTTAATGCAAGAAATTTTCTCTTTCAAATCAAATCAAATCTTTTGAAAATTTGATTTTCCCTTCCATGTGAGAGCTAGCACGAAATTGGCAAGTTGTGTGGGCTATCTTGGACCTCAAGTTTGATAAAAATCCAACCCATTTGAAAATATACCTTGTTTTCATATTATATATAATTTAAATTTGAATTAAATGCTTTTAAATTCAAAAATAAATCAAAAAAATAAAAGGTGGTCGTGGAAAGGTATCAGTAGGTCACAAATAATATTATGATCAAGTTTGGATCATAAAATTATAGGCCCATTTGGAAAAATTGATTTTGACAAGTATCTCTCTTTGTGCAATTGTCCAAAAATGCCTAACTTGTACAAGGTGTATTTTGCTCAATTTTCCACATTTTTAAGTGTTCTTGGAGTTTTTAGAAAGCTCTAGGTGTCCTCTAAACAACCTCTTTGGTTTCATCTCAATTGGAGTTTCCATGCTCAATAAAACTTCATTACAAAACGTTGACTTTTTGTTGACTTTGAAAAGGACCTATAATGTTTTGATCCATACCTTCCGAATGAAGCATTTTTTGAACATTCTTGTGAGACATGAAGTTGTAGAGAATTGAATTTCCTTCAAAATGAGAGGTAGTGGAAAAATTTTTGGGAAAGTATGACGAAGTTATCCTCAGTCAAAGTTCAGTTGACTTTTCATTGGAAAATCCTAATTTGGAAAGTTTGACTTTTGAGCAAATCTTGAGTTTTCTTGATGAATCATGATCAACCCTTGATCAAATGATGAATGTGACTTCGAAATGAGGATGTTGACCAAAAATCATGAAGTTTGACTGTATGTTGACCACAGTTGACTTTTTGTCCAATACAACTGATTTTCAACCATCTGAGCAATTGTTTGAGGAAACTTGACTCATGAGGCCCGAAACTTGACATGGAGAATATTTGAAGCATATGAGGAGGCATGATGACCATTGGAGATGTTGGAAGTCCATCTTGATTCGAGAATTTCCAAACCCTAGTTTGGGTTGATTGTTCAGAGAGGGTCTGTCCGATCAACCTCGAGGAATCCTCGAGTAAGGATGTATGAAATGTTTTGAGAAGTAGAGAGGAAATTTTGGGGGACAGCCACCACATGAATAATCGATGGTTTATCCCTCTCAAACGACCAAGAAGAACAGATCAGAATGCAATAGGCACGAAAGCTTTAATCTACATCATTGACAACACAATATTGAGTGAGATCCATGATCAAGAAGGATCCAGATGTGAAGAACCAAGATAAAGCAACAGATAATCTCTCCTTCTCGACGGAAGTTTCGAAGGTGAATAGAGTAATAAGTCTCTGCAAAAAAGTGTGGGAAATGGATTCAAGAATCTGTCAATGTTGGCAAACAAGAACAAACCATAGGCAAGCAAGACAAAGATGGCTTCAAAAGCCTCCATACTCCTCATCTCAGCAAAGTAACGAGCCTTCTTCAAAAGAAAAGAAGCTGGTAATCCTTTGTACAACCCTTGGTAGTCATGTTGTCTTCAATCTCATACCTCTTCAGATGGGTAATATCAAAAATCTCATGATACTTAGGCTCCTCCTCCAAACCAGTAAAAGGAATAACCCTAGTAATAGGTCGACCAAACAGATAAGAATACTCCTCCATGGTAGGAACCAACTGATAGTCAGGAAAAGTGAAGCAATGGTATAACGGATCATAGAACTGAACCAAGGTGTAAAGCAAACCATCCTTTATCTTTGTCTTTATCAACGTATAATAGTCCCATACTTTTCCGAAATCCTCTAGACTCTCAATCTTATCAATCAAGCTCATCAATCCCTCAATCTTAGATTCCTTGAAATTGTACTTCCGAGTCCTCCTATGTCCAAAATCCATGGTCAAAGTATACTTGAGATATTTGCAAAGGTCAATTTTAAGTCCCTTGAATAACCGTCTGAAAGAATGCATATGGGTGCATGAATGCATGATGCAACAAGCACACACAAAGATCACAAACAAGGGGGGTCCATAGGTTCGACGTCACGAGCATGGATTCAAAAAGGTACTACCCACAAGGTATTCTAGGCTTTTTCACCTGTAAATCAAGGTTCTAAAGGAATCCCCAAAGTATTCATTCCTCCATCCAAAGATTACCAACTTCCCGATTGCTCAGAATCAATAATCCCTTCAAGTGAAACTCGCTTGAGTGCAGATCGTAGAAACTACTCCGATGACCTGTAATAGTCCCCTGCACCACCGCTAAAAGGCCATGATGGTTTAAAGGTTCTACACTGCCAGCCTCGTGGACTCTCATGTCAAAAGCGGCCATGTCTTCCCGATCGCTCGGTAAATAAAATACCACAGTCAAGGAGGTCTCCACTGAGTGGGGGATCTAATGTCTCCTTCTTTGGGATTACTCC
This sequence comes from Vicia sativa, assembly GCA_021764765.1. Lineage (NCBI taxonomy): Eukaryota > Viridiplantae > Streptophyta > Magnoliopsida > Fabales > Fabaceae > Vicia > Vicia sativa. The sequence continues at coordinate 52,990,027 of CM038796.1, forward strand.
CTAAAAGCTAACATTATTATACTGCCCGTCCTATCTTAGGTTTTCCCAAGTCCGGGTATAGGAACTCAAAAAGAAGATCACCAAGCACCCTTGAAAACCGGAAAAACAATCCAGACAAACAAACATATAATATATACATACAATAAGTACATATATACAAATAAACAAAAATAGGGTCAAACCCAACCAGAGATGGTCCAGCAATAGGTCAAACATCCCCAGCAGAGTCGCCACTTTTCTGTAGCGACAAAAACTGCGAGTATGAATTGACTTAACTCGAACGATAACAAAAGAGTCGCCACCGCACTTTTATTTTATCCAAAGGACTAGGAAAAAGAGCGAATAAAATCCTAAAATATCAAAGATCTGGGATCGGGGGTTAGTTTTGCAAAGGGAAGGTGTTAGGAACTCAAAGCATCTACGATACTCCGCAAGAACCTTTTTGAAAATTTGTATATGTGTGCTAAAAAAAGAGTTTGTACAAAAGTATATGGAGGGTTTAAAAGAAAACAAGAAAAAAGTATTTTTTAGATTTTTTGGTTTGATAGAACTTCCAATGAGTTCTAGGCTAACATACCAACAACGTGCAATATTGAAATCAAAACCAAGTAGTTCGTCTAAAAAAGGACCAAAATTATGTGTTGGTTGATTTTAAGAAAATGTTAATTTTGAAAAGCTACAAAAAGCTCAAAAAGGGTTTGAATGAGGTTAGGTGATTTTTAGTCTTACCAAAATGGTTTGAAAGTTTATTAAGAAAATAAGTTTGGAAAAAATTCATGGACCTAAAGTCCAAGTTTCTTTTATGAAAGCGGATCGAGTTTTGAAAACGAGAATCCTTTGAAAAAGAGGGAAGATTTTGAAAATTAAAGAATGGGAAGGAGATGAAGAGGCTAACCTAAGCACATAAAGTAAAAGGTAAGGGTAAAGAAAGATCTAATCGGGTGAGAAAATTAGTACTTGACATCAAGAGCCAATACTATATCCCATCCTTTGATAACCCACACAAGCAACAAATAACCGCATTAAAACCATGCTTCAGATAATTCCATGTCTCGATGAATTTTGTTCATCAAAACGAAAGAGTAACGACTCTATTTTGAGGAAATCCACTCATCATTTGAGTATAACGGAATAACCTGCATGCAAAGATAATAACCAGACAAAGACAGAATAACACCAAGAGCACATAGATCTCCCAAGTCGAGGTAAAGGTCTTAATCCTAAGTCCGTAGATCAAGCTCCAAGCACAAGGATAGTAACCAAGTCCAATTAAAGGTTTTTTATGTTTAAGTTGAATTACTAAGTATTTTGAAAAGAAAAATAAAGCTCAAGTGAGCAAATTCAAAATAACAAGAAAGTAAAATGCTCAAATGAGCAAAAGCAAAATGACATAAAATATAAATGCTAAAAGTAAAGTACGAAAATAAAGAGCATAAAACTAAATGCGAAAAAATAAAGAGCGGAAAATAAAAAATGCATAAAATAAATGTCAATTAATAAAGGTTAGCAAGATGACCATCTTGAAACTTACGCGTGAAGACTTGCCAGAAACTTGATAGAATCAACGCGACCACACGACAAGTTTCAATTATTTTTTGTCAAGTATATCACCGGTTTTGGAATTATCACATCACTGATCAAAAATGATTGAGAGTTTCAAATGGCCAAAGTTAGTGGAAACTTGCCAGAAGCTTGATTAGAAATTAACGCAACCACACGACAAGCGCGACAAATGTTGAACCAAGATCAAAACTCATGTCATCTTTTGGGGCTTATGTTTGAACTTTGAAGTTCATGCCACCAATTGATCACTTTTTCTGAATCGGGACAAAAGAAAAAAAACAAGATGGAGTAGATAGAATAAATTTCAAGTTTATTTTGCATCAGATGAATTTAATCGATCTAACTACGTCAAAATCAATCAACTATCTTGGTGGATTTGGCCAAGAGACCTATCAACACCCAAATTCCATTGATGTTGAGGAAATTTTTGACTTCAAATTAAATTCAAAAATTCAGCAAAATAAAAAAATGAAAATAAAGAATTAAATAAAATATTGAAATTAGGTTATTTAATTTGATTTTATTGACGAAATATATAAATAGTATTTTTTTCATCAAAATAAAATTCCAAGAAAATTACCAAAGGTCAATCAGAGGTCAACAAGTGTTGACAAAAAATTTTAGAATTTTTCCAAGTAAAAAAATATTTTTAAAATAAAAAGAAAATGATGAAATAAACCAAAAAATAACAAAATCAAAAATAAAAATAAAATGAGGTCACCAATATTTGGCAAATGACCATTGGATCCTTCTAGAATATTTCCAGAATTTTTAAATGTCAAAAAGTATTTTAAAATAATTAAAAATATTAAATAAAAGGAAAAAATCATAAAAAAATATCAAATCTGAAAATAAAATTATGAAAAATAAAATTCATAAAGATAATATTTCAAAATATTTTTTGAATTTTTTAATTTTGACTAGAAATGAATTTTATATGAATTTTGAAGTTTAAAACATTTAAAATATAAAATCGAAAATAAAATAAAAGTAGAAAAAATCTGGGCCATTTGATCAATGTCAAAACACGTTAGTAAGCAGATCTGATGGATCTGACACCCTGTGCATGTTATGGACCTCTCGGAAATCACATCGGATCACCAATTAAATGAAAATTAAAAAATTAAATCGTAATTAATGGCGCGCTGGATGAGGTTTGACCACAAAAGTAATCGATTCAAGGGCTCACATTACACACGCATAATAGAATCAAAACACCGGATCTAATTTGAAAAAATTACATGTCACACCTTCATTGGTTGAAGACAGACACGTAGGTCGTCTTCAACCTCCAGCCTTCATCCATACGTGATCCTCAACCGTGAAATAAATTTTCGCATCGGCACATTTGCTTCGCTCTTCAAGACGATTCTAATGGTACCTCGAAAAATTTAATTCACCTCTATCATGAACAATTTGGAAAAAAAACAAGAATAATAACGAGCACTTGTTTTCAAAAATTCTAAGTCAATTCTCAATGAAAATGCAAATGGTGAAGATCACGAGGATCGGGGAGATGAGGAGAATGTAGTGATGTTTTATTTTGCAAGGTTTTATGGAGATTTCTACCTGAACGAAGTTCACTTTCGAGCTCTAAACGGACTGGGTAGCACGATTCAAGAAGCTTCAAGGTGTAATTCTTGTTCTATTAGCTTCAGTGAGGTTCAAGGAAGAAGAATCAAAGGTTAATTTCAAACTGGAAGTGGTTTAAACTTGAATTCGAAGTTGCAGAAAATTTGGTTCGTGAGAGAGTTTGGTAGAGGTTTTCTGGCTATCAAAGCTTGAGGAAATGAGTGGAATGTGTCCCTTGTTTATAAGAGGGGTGAATGGAATCAAAATGAGGGGTGGATAATGACATTTGAGTGGAAATCATGCACACCAGTGTTCATGAAGAAAGTGTGACCTTGTGTGCATCAAAACTCAATCATTCCTTGCGTTTTGATGTGCTAATTAACCCTGGGAAGTTCCTAATCACAATTAGTCCCGAAAACAAAGCTTAATTTGGCTTAAAATTGAGTTACACGCACAAATGCACAAACTGGTGGTGAGCTCAAAACAAGATTTTGCACAAACTTTGAATTGAGGCCAAATCCAATTCCCTCGTGCGTTTTCTAATTTTCCTTGAGCCAAATGAAGTATTCAAAGAGTATAACACAATGCAAAAATAATCAGATCAAATGGATGCTTGAGCTGAAAGATTGAGCCTTTAGGATTCTTGAAAAATCATTGAATTTTCTGGTCAGGCCTTGGTCAAGCATGCTACTTTCTAAAAATGACTTATAATGTTTCTTTCTCAAAAATGCTTTTCCACTCAAAATTTGCTCTTGATTTTCAAAGATGATATGAATTACACCTCTCAAAGAACATTTGGCAAAAAGAATCACTCAAAAACTCCAAAAATTGAAAAATTTATGGCCTTGTGAAGTTGATGAAAATTTGTGAAATGACCTATAATCTTTTGATTCTTCCAAGCAATTTCCAAACACTTTCAATCGTCAAGGATTATATGGAGGTAAAGTAGACATCTTCAAGATTGTTGTGCAAAAATAATGACCTCAAAATGATAAATTATGATCAAGATATGTTCATTTGAAGTTGATTGACCAAAAGTTGAGGAATTCATCAAGGACTTGTAATCTTTGACCTCATAGGTAACTTCCAATCATTTTCTTTGTTTCACAAATTGAACTAAGTTGTTGTAAACATCCTTAGGTTCATTGTGAAAGAAAATGAGCTCAAAGAGGCAAGGGATGACCAAGATAAGATCCTTTGAAGTCATACAAGATAGATGAAGTATCAATCTAGAGAGGGCAACCATAGGTCTTCAAAATAATATTCTCATAACTTAAACTTTTGAATCAAAGCATATACATATTAGAAGTCCTTTAAAAATCAAATGATCTTGAATTTATCCACAAACTTCACACACACATCAAGATATGATCCTCATAAGTCCAAAACCCTAATTTCAAGAGAGATGGCCATGGGATGAAGGAATTTTTGAAGTTGATGATCTCTTTCAAGCATGAAGTACATATTCAAGATAAGAGAGCATGATTAATGATAATAGGAGTCTTCAATGAGATATAACACTTTCAAAATCTTGAGAAATGATGAGAGAAGACATGGAAATAAACACATGAATCCTATCAACTCTTTGAGGAACTTGTGCACCATTCACCTACAACATTTAGAGAGCAAGGGATATACATCATGGTTAATCCAATATCAATCATAACAATAGTCATCTCTACAAGGTGCTTGGTGATCTCCCAAAGGCAAACCCTAGAGATGAGAGAGAACCAACTTGTGATCTTTGTGCAATGCAATTGTGATGAGGACATAAGCCAACAAGACATAAGTGATGCAATTCAAAGCTTAGGAGGTCATATGACAATGGCACGTGCTAGGAAAGTCAATAAGGTTTTAGTTAAATTTATGACTGATTCAATGGAGGGTGAGGACTTATTTGAAGGAAAGGAGCCAAAGCCTATTTTTATCATCCAAGAAAATTACAATGTCATGGAAATGGGGCATGCTACCTATTTTTAATAGTTTTATTTTAATCATTGTGTAATAAAAGTGTAAGGGACCAATTTTGGCCTAAAATGCTAAGTTTGAATTTTTGGTGTGTTTAATCCATTTTAAAGCTTCCAAAGCTTTAAATGGTGTTTGTTTGATTAACATTTCGTGCTAATAAGGTGATGAAGCAATAGAAGTGCAAACATGATCATGTGTATTCAAAAGGAGAGAGAAAGTGGTTGTGGTTACAAAAGGAAGGCATATAGTGGTGTTGCAAGTCATTAGGAGCATTGAAGATCTATTATTCAGCATTATAAATGAGGAAATCAATTTGTAACCCTTCAAGCATTAGTTGAGCTGTCCCTTAGTAATTGTAGCATCCTAAGCACTTATTTTCATTCATTTTTGCACTTATTTTGTAACAGTTTTGTAATAATTCAGTCTAGGCATTAATGTTAGAGTAATTGGTTGAATTCTATGAGTTCCTTTGTCATATTACTATGTAATTTCGTGACCTACACCCATATAAGGTAGGCACCATTCATGAATAAGATTAGATGAATTTTATTGATAAACAATATCATTTTAAGTGAATTTTGTGAGCATTGCTCTATTGGTTCAGATTGGACCAAATATTGATCTTATCAAGAAACCAAGTTTCTTGGGCGATCTATACTTGGCTTATCATCCTTTATATTCTAAAGAAAGGGTGTGGCGCCTCATCTCTATCTTTTCCATCAACTTCTTTTCATTTAACGTGTTTTGCGTTAATTCTGCCCGAAAATCATTTTCATCAAAAATAGTCACTCTCATACTAAATATTCATTCCTCATAAGCACAATCATAAACAAATTTCAAAATTATAAATGTTAGTTTTGTATGAATCAAAGAAATGGCTAAAAAATCACAATTTGGAAGCCATCAAATTGTATGAAGTATTAGAGAATCTTAGGGAAAAATTGGGTACAAATATAGCAACAACCACGAAAGTTTTAACTCACAGATAAAAGAAATGTTACCAACAATTCAAATCATAAAAGAAGTAGAAGGAAAAGCATACAAGTACACTTATTGAAGAATCTGTTTTCTTAAGCACATTGGAAATAGTATCATCATCGAGGGGTGTTGTGAATAACTCGAAATTTTGTTGTTAGATGTGTCACATCGTGAATAATAATCAGCAGGTTTAAGCTCGAACCTTTATGTCGAGGGACCATCTCGATACGAGCATCTTTTGTTCTAGCTCAATGGGAATGGATAAAAGGAAAAATAAACAATCAAACAAGTGGGAAAGTTGAAATGGAAAAGAAATCAAGCTTTCTAGAAATCATACTATTTGGTAAGATAGAAAGTTCTCTAACATATCAAGGTCAATATGTAGAGGACCTGAGTAGTTGTATAACCAATGCTTCATTGGCACCACCATTTTGGCCTTTTTCTTATAAGCATTTTGCACATTCGACCAAGAGCTATACCACTAGACTGGGATAGGTGGGCAAAAGGCCAAAGCCAAAGGACTAGATGGCAAAGGAGAAATTTATTTTTTCCAAAATGAAGTGCGAAAGATATTTATCTTTCAGAACTGTGAATTTTATGTTTTGGAATTATGTCGGTTACCAATATATGCTTCAGTTAATTCAGCTAGCTTTGCTTCAGGATCACCAATATATGCAGCAATATATGATTGCCACCAAGTTTCAAATTCCATGGTGTAGTAAAATGCTGGTTGAAAAGGGATAGAACCAAGCTTAGGCCTTTTTTTCCCAAAAAATTTTGACATTCGCTTTCAAGGTATCATAAGGTAAAATCATTGGTGATTTTAAGTAGCAATTCAAAGGAGGAAAATAAAGACTTGGGAATCAACTGACAGAGCCCAAACTATCGAGCCACTAAATTAGGTTGGTAGGAAACCAAGCCTAGAGTGGTGCCAACAATCACAGCTAACAAAAATTGAGGAGTCAAAAAGCGCCTCCGGACAACTAAAGAGTTGTTTTTGTCTTCATTTATTGTAGGAGGAAAGGCTCTAGTAAACCACTCATGGCCATCATTTCTATCATAAAATGGGGCCATATAGGGTTCAAAATCAGCGCGAGTCAACATAATGTTGAACAAGAGTTGGAATACTTCGACATTTAGAGAGGTCTTGTCAATGGGAGTCATAGAGAGTACGCGTTGCCAAACAATGTTACGCTGAGCCGAAGGAAATTCTATTTTTTCATCCCATATAGCTTGATATATGTGGAGAAAGTGGCATTTAGCCACAATTATAGAAACCAAAAGGGGCCATGGGCCAAAACGTTCTTTTTTCTGGAGTTGGTAGGATCAAAAGGTTTAATTTAACTAACAACGCTACCAATGATTCATAAAGAGAAGCCAATATCACCAGCCCAATGCAATATCATGACCTTGATGTAATTGCAGCTGTATGAAAACCGCTTGGCTACTCACATAGACCTAGATAAAAAACAAAGTGAGACAACCATAAGGACAAACGCTACATGTTCTTCATCAAGAATATGACCGAGGTTTTGGCGTGATGGTCAATGAAGTTGTTATATGCTTTACCATTATCACCTACATCAAACTTCAAAGGAATAGATCTACATCCCCATGGTTGAATACGCGACTAGTCGGCTTTAACCCTGTGATGGAAGCGATGTCAAAAAGAGTGGGAGTGATCATGCCATATTTTTTATGGAAGGTATTGGTCGAACACTCCCAGAAGTGTATTCCAACCAGCAGCATGCCACGGGAATAGGGTGGACCACAACGAGAGATTTATAAAAGGGTATTACCTATATCCTTCCATTCGTCGAGTTTTTCTCTTTCTAAGTGTGCCATCCAAGCACTAAACTTAGGGAAGTTTCTTGGAGGAGCGGTCCTAAAATTTTATCCACATAGTGGAGTGAAAGAGGTTCTTTGAGCGAAACCAGTGGTTTCGTAAGACAACTAGTTGGGAAGAATGCATGATACGGGGATTTCTAGTTGGTCTTGTCTAGGGAGAGGGCCCAAAAATGACAGAGGTTTATCATCAAGAGAGAAAGGGATTAGTACATAAGATTACCATATCTTTCTTTTCTCTTTGGAATAAGGAGGTTCGGGAACGTACTCTTTGTCGTCGATGAGGAGTGGACGAGGAAGTGTTGTAGAAGGAGGAATCTTGTTGTTGGAACCTGCCATTAAAGGAAGACGGAAAGGCTTGAAGAAGATGAAAAGTGAAAGAGGAGAATATTTCGTTCTCTGAAAATAGGTTAGGTTAAACGTTGATGAAGAAGAGACGAAGAGTGAAAGAAAAGGGTTTAAATATAAGCCCTAAAAAAACGGTTGAGTTTTTCTTTTAAAACGTGTCACGTGATCTATAGGCACGTGGTGAGAGAGGGTAACGGATGGTGTGCCACGTTTCCCACTAAAAAAAGAAATGATGGAGATTTAATAGAGGCATGTCTCGAGGAGAAAGTGTGATACGCTATCATGATGGTGTGACGTCAAGAGTAGGAGTGGAACAGTTGCGCCAACTGGGGAAGAAGTGGAAATGAATGAGTCAATGAATGTTGGTCGACACTTCAAAGATGTCATTATCTCATGTGGGTCAAAACTCAAAAATGGCATCTCTGGGGGGCATTTTGTTACCTTAAAAAATATTTAAGGTATATTTGTTTCCCATAAATAAAGGTAGTCCTTTGAAATAAAGCTTGCAAGAGGATTAAAGCCAAGAATGAAAGACACAAATGTCAAAGTTTGGTTTTGTCGACTAAAAGATTCAATGTTCAATGGGATTGAAGTTAAGAGTTGGCAAAGAGGGAGGACGACGGAAGTGGCGAGCGAGACCGCCAAAGTTTGGTCTTGTCTACCAAAAGGAGTCCAATACTTAGAGAAGTTTGGGTTATTTATTTCTGCTGGTAGATGACGTCGTAACAAGCACTGAAGCGGGAAGATTTTTGAAATTTAAAGGCATCAACAGTTACAAGGCAGTTTATAGTAATTTCAACACACTAAATTCTAATTCTAAGACTCCAATTTATATTAGAAAAAATAATCAGAACGAATAGTCTTCTCTTGGGAATGACACGCTGCTTGCATGCACTTCATCGCTCATGATCTTCCACGTATCCTTTAAGAATGGATAAGGACAAGAGACAAATAATTGGCCTCGCTTTCAAAATTACTCCGTCGAAATAGCCATTAAACTTATCCAAAATATGTTTGTCCTAAAATTGTATCATATTGAAGAAATGAAACTTCTTCAACTAGCTTTCACAAAGTCTTTCCAAGGCTTACTAGTCGAAAATACCATGAACTCATCTTAAATTATTTAAACATCCCTTCAAAATTTTCTTGATACATGAAGGTCCCATTAAATTCAAAACTCCAAATAAAAACTGCACTGGTCACCGGTGTTCACCGTGATCCGGGATGGAGTGATTCTCGTCCCCACTTGGGCTCCATGGAGGGAAATATATGGTTTCGCTTTTGAACGATCTTTCAACTTCGAACTTTACTTCCTTAGCAGCAGCCAATTTTGGACCGATAGAATGGTTTCTCCTAGACACGACCTCGACTCACGCTCGCCGAGGATGAGTGTGATCCATGATTTCTTCTAACTCAAGGAACCTTTTCTACATCGCTTTGGAGTTCTATTGTTTAATGATGTTGTAGATTCCATTGAGTAACTAACTTGCGCCTTGAGCTCCTAGGTTTTCTTCAAGAATGCATAAATCATGGAACATCTCAAGTTTCTCAACAAGAAGGAGAGTGGAAGTCCATCATGAGCTTGGATAATCCTCGCTCCCTAAGAGGAATGATTAGATATAGATGTGGAGGAACATCGGGTCAAGATTTATTTCTCCAAGAGGAGGATGAGTTTTTTCGTTGATTGACAATTATATGTGTTGCACCAACGATGCCTATAGCGCCACGCATGATGATGGAACAAGTAGATCTAGATCCAATCATTTCTAAGGATCATAGATACGAAAATATGGATATTTGAGTAATTGGTGAACTATAATCGGTGTAGACTTCGAACTGATCAAACACAATTAGGTTTTATGCTCGCTTTTTTGGATCTTCGTTCATGAGTTAAAGAGAACTTCAGATTTGAAAATTGAATGCAGCGGTATAAAGCCATATAAAACATGGGAATCAAAGGTTGATTCTCAGAGACGACGCATCGCTGCATTCGAACTAGAAATTGAGAGAATGTGAAAGTTGCAGAAAGAGCTTCATGTGCGGAGGAGCGGAGATGTACCTACAAGGTTAGCACTTTGACACTCGAGTCATTATATGAAAGAGTAGAAAGTATTTAAATTGTATTTGAAACTTGTTACCAGATTCAACGTCATCTCCTAAATATATGGGAGAGGAATAACTGTCTTGTTATCTTTCAGACGTAGAATGTGGAGGATCGTTGGACGCCTCTGTGGTGTAGATCTCTTATAGCAAGGTATAGTATAACCTTACGAAAATGAGAAAATTCTAGAAACATAATTATGATTTTTTATATTATCATATAATTTTAATGTCATTTAATTCATATATTACTTATCTTTTATTGTCTAGTATAATTTTACTTATAAATATTTTTCTCATTTAATTTTTTATTAGTAATATAAGAATAACATATATTTTTCTCGTGTTACGTTTAAATTTTTCTTTTAACTTTAAAATAAGACATAAGATATGTCAATTCTAGAACTTAATATTTAGTAAAAAAACACAAAAGGTTGTAGAGTCAAATGGTTTTAAATATATGATATACAATTAGCAAAGAAGAAATTGAAGGCTTGAAAACACTTAGAAGGGAGTTGAATAAGTTTTTCTTACTTTTAAATCTTTTACCAAACAACAAACTAAATACTCAAGGATTTTTATCCTGGGTTGTTTGAAACTCAAACTACTCCAGTCCACCCGTCAAGGTGATTTCGCCTCTCTCAACGAGGACTTAATCCACTATAATCAACGATTACATAGTGCACCACCCAATTGGTGTGACTAACTTCCTCTAAGACTCACTAGTCCTAGCCCTCTCAAGAATACTGACCCAACTGGTCTTCTCAAGGAACAATCTGCACAACCAACTGTTGTGACTAACACCTCTAAGACTTAACTAGTCCTAGCCCTCTCGAGATTACTGACCCAAACTGGTCTCTCAAGGAACAACTATCAGATAAATGAATTCTGACTGACTGTGTAAAATATTTCTTCTAGAAAAGCTATTCTTCACAAAGGGAAATTTACACAAAAATGAAGCTCAAATGTATAATAAACTAATTTACAGAAATGACTCGTTGTTTTTGTAGTGCGACTTTACTTGAGAAAATGAATAAATGTTTGTTGTGCGTTGAAGAATTAATCTTGTTGTTGTTATTTTCCTTTTTGAATTGAAGACTTTATATAGATCTTTCTAGGAAAACTTTCCGTTGGAAGTAGTGTGTCTTGAAGAATGGAAAACGTAATAACTTGTTAATCTCCACGTGATTTTTCTTAACCAATGAACATGGATTATTGAGCCACTCAAGTACCTTAGCCTTTTTAGCTTAGTAGGATAACATTGTTGTATCAGGTTTTGTCTCATAGAATATGACGTATATTTAGATGATGGTCTTCTGTAAGCCTTGTTAGAATATCTTCTTATCAGAACATTCTGTTGGTGCTTTCTATCAGAATTGTGCTTATCTACTTTATCGGTTGCATTTAGTTTGCTTCATCAAGTTGCTTCCTAGCTCATGTGACCAAAAGTTTTGTCTTCATTAGAACTTCTAATACTTCATGATCTTCCGAAGCCATGTTATACATCTTCTATTCGTAACATATTGTTGGTGCTTTTATCGAGGTTGTGCTTTGCTTGCTTCTCTTAGAAGTTGAATTTCATTCTTTACTTCATAAGCTTTATAGGTGGCGTGCGTGTTCCAGAAGTTCTTCTCTCATTAGAACTTCTAAGGCTCATTTCTATCAAGAATTGCTTTGAGCTGTTTGACCGTAAGTTCGCCTCATTAGAACTTCTAACTTCATCTTCTGCTCAGCATAGTATATCTTCCATTTTTGCGCTAGAGTCAAAACATCCCCTAAAATGAAAACATGTACAAGACAGAGTATCATATTCATTCGTACAAAATTTATTATGCTTGTTATCATCAAAACTTTAATATATATCTAGAAACAAACTTTGTTCTAACAATCTCCCCCTTTTTGATGATGACAAAACTATCTAGATTTTGATTTAAGAAATTTGGAATATGTAAAAAAATATCTTCCCCTGAGATTAATAATCTCCCCCTGAAATTAATAGTCTCCCCCTGAACTAAATATTGAAAAGAAAAAATTGCAAGGTAGAACTTCCCTGAGATTTTTCTTTCCTTCCAGAGTTTGCTTTCAGCACTTGGTCTTTTTTTTTTTGCATAATTCTTTTCATCCAGAATTTACTTTTCAGAGTATTGATTTCAGCACTTGGTCTTTTGAACTTTTGCATAATTATTTTCATCCAGAGTTTACTCTTCAGAGTATTGATTTCAGCACTTGGTCTTTTGAGATTTTGCAGCTTCTTTTCATCTTGTTCTTTCGAGCTTGTGTATATCTCAGTATCACTTAGAAGCAAAAATTTACACTAGTATATTTTGTTAGAAATGCTTGAAATTTTGTTCCAGCAACATGTTATAATGAATCAGTTCAAAATCTCAGTTTTCTCCCCCTTTTTGACATAATCAAAAATAAATTATTTTTGAAAAAAAATATACAGAGAAACGAAGTTTTGATGAAAGAAAATAATGTTACTGACGGTTTGTCAAAAAAAAAACATAATATTAAAAAAAAATTAAGATCAAAGCAATCATCACACATAAGTAGCGTCTAACATTAGAGGAATTTCTTGAGATTTGAAATGATTTCAACAGTTATAAAGGAATTTCTTGTCAATAGCTAGCACACATGTTAAGTAACCTATCAGAAGTTTTTGAACATGCGTTCAACTTCTGGGTTACAGCGTTACAACTGTTTTACTTTAATGAACTTCCACCATAATCGAAATGAAATGTTTCTAAGGGTTTCGTAACTTCTAGCTATGGTTTCTAACTTAACTTCTCTTCTCACTCAAGAGTTAATTAATTAGAGGTTCATTTAACACAAAACTTCTGACTATATTGATATTGAAATGTAATTTCATTCAGGCAATTTTCCATACTTAAATTTTTCAAAATAAATTTAAACCTATCTTCTAAAATGGTTTTAGGAAAATATCACCCATTGATGGTCTCAGATCAACAAAGTTTAAGTTTAAAATTCCTTTCTCGAATATAGTCCCTAATGAAATGATGTTTAATTTCAATATGTTTTTCCTTTGAGTGTAAAATAGGATTTTTAGAGAGGCAAATAGAAGAAGTACTGCCACAGAAAATAGGAATCTTACCTCATACATCTAGTAAACTTCTAGTTGACTCTTCATCCAGAGCATCTGAGTGCTACAGCCAGCAGCAGCTACATACCCTGCTTCAGTGGTTGAGAGTGCAATTGTGGCTTGCTTTTGGCTGTACCAGGAGATCAATTTGTTGCCCGTAAATTGACAACTTCCAAGTACTTTTACGCTCCACTCTATCTCCAAAGAAAGTCAAGATCACAAAATCCTACTAAATTGAAATCTTTGGATTTTCTGAATATAATCCAACATTAGTAGTATTTTCAGATACCTTAATTCGCTAATGAAGCTAAGTGAGATTCTCTCGATCCGATTGAAATCTTTCACATAAACATACACCCAATGTAATATCCGCCTAGATGCGCTAGATATATAAGAGATCCAATCATACCTGAGAGCTTCCGATCTACCTTCTTACTTACCTCATATTTTCCCAAGCTACATGTGGGATGCAATGGAGTCTTGGCTTTACTTGTCGATAAATGGAATTTCTTTAGAAGTTCTTTCACATACTTGCTTGATGTATGTATGTACCTTCCGAGCCTTGATTGATTTGAATTCCCAAAATAATTTCAGCTCCCCATCATGCTCATTTAAAATTTCACTGTGATAGACTTAGCAAATTCTCTTCCAAGAGAGACATTAGAAGTTCCAAATATAATATCATCAACATATATCCGATGATTAAAATGTCATTTCTAAAAGTTTTTCTGAATAAGGTAATGTCCACTTTCCCTCTAGTAAAGTCTTTTTATAAAAGAAAATTACTAAGGCGCTCATACCAAGCTCTGGGAGCTTGTTTTAAACCATAAAGAGATTTTTTCAATTTAAAACATGTTTTGAAATTTTGAGTCTTCAAAACCGTGAGGTTGATGGACATAAACTTTTCTTCTATATAACCATTTAAGAATGCACTTTTAACATCCATTTGATATAAAGTAATATTGTTTTGTACAAAAAAGGAAATTAACAATCTAATGGATTCTAACCTGGAAACTGGAGCAAAGGTTTCATTATAATCAATACCTTCTTACTAACTATACCCTTGTGCAACCAACTTTGTTTCGACAACTTCTCCTTGCTCATTTAGCTTGTTTCTGAACACCCACTTTGTTCCAATGATGTTAAATCCTTTTGGTCTTGGAACTAAATCCCATACATCATTTCTGGAGAATTGGTTGAGTTCTTCTTCCATAGCTATAATCCAATCATTATCTTTTAGAGCTTCATCTATAGAAGTTGGTTCAATCATAGAGACTAGTCCAAACAGAGATTCTTCATTTATTTTTAGGGTGGACCTAGTTCTGATAGGGTCATCTTTCTTTCTTATAATGACATCTTCTTGATGAGCTAAGGTAATTCTTGGATATTTTCTATGAGAAGTTTCTTCAGATGTTCTGACGTTGTTCAGATTTTCTTCAATAGCCAGAACTTCTGAGTGGTTCTTCTATTCCGAATCTTTAGAAGTTGGTGTAATACGGTGAACTGACTTTGAGATTTTGTATCGCAAATGTGCGGATAGCAAGAGTCGCCACCGACTTTTCTTTTATCCAATTAAGGGAAGGTAAAAAGTACAGAAAAAGACCTTCGTTAGATTCTGAGTAAGGGAGAAGGTTATGAAAAGGGAAGGTATTAGCACCCCTTTCCATCCGTAGTTATCTACGGGCTCTTAGTTGCTCTTCGATCATTTTCAAAAAAAAGCGCTTTCTGTGTGTTTGAAAAAAATGTTTTGAAAAGGCATTTCGCTTTGACTTTGTAATGATTCATGTAGGAATGTATACAAAGTGTTCGGAAATGTTTCATTTTGAAAAAAAAGTTTGAACTTTGACAAAAAGTGTGAGGTGTGAAAAGTATTTTGATAGAGCAAGCAACTAAAAGTCTTATTACCCACTCAGAATGGTCGTTTTCGTGTTATTTTACGTTCCTTTAGAATAGTGCTATCCATACCATTAGTTGGTAGGTAACCCCATTCATTGGATGTAAGCGGGACATTCGAAGGGACATCGTATGGTCATAGAAAGCAACTTGTAGGAAGTATCCTAGCACATTCGAAGGGACTATCATCATTTTTCATAAGCGACAGTCGAGAGTCAAGATCATGTATTCGGAGGCGACATCGTGGGTCTATGATCTTTGTATCGAAGGGGCTATGATGATTTGTTTTGAAGGCAACTAGAATACCTCTACGCTCGAGGGACATGACCATTTGAATTCGTAAAGGCAACGAGAGAGAATTACCCTAAGGGGTGCGTGTGTGAAAAGAGTGTGTCAATTCGGATATTTTATCTTGGAATTATGAGTGATCTATGTCCAATTTTATCTTTCCATACACGCCTAATTACTAGCAGTTTATAGGGTGCGGAAATTAAATCATGAAATGTAAAGTGCGGAAAGATAAATCCTACGCTATTACATGGCTTTGGGGCAGATACATAATTGAAAGTGCGAAAAATAAAAGTCCTAATTAAACTATTACATCCCATAGGCAATTACATAATTGGAAAAGAAAAGCAATAAAAATTGTCCGAAACGGTATAACCTGTGAACAGATGAAAAATCGGGAAACGGGAGAAAATTGCATAAGAAGAAAATGTTAGTAAAAATAAGCATTTTTGAATGAGAAAAAAGTTTTATGCAAATAATGACATTAATATGATAAAATAATTTTTGGGAACTTTTGAGTTAATTTGATAATTTAAAACAATTAAAAGTCATTTAAACAATTAATTAGCAATTAAATTAAATATGCATGCAAAAATAATAATTTTAATTTTATAAATTAAATAAACATTTTTCTGATGAGTATGTAAAAAATAAATATTTTTGGTGTTTTTTAAATGCATGATAAAAATGTTAGAAGATAAATTAAATTGAATGAAAATATTAAAAGAAAAATAAATAAGAAAATATGAAAATAGTTTGTTTTGTAAAAAGAGAAAAAGTATTTGGTCTTGCCAGGGATTGAACCTGTGACCTTTGAGAGTATCTTCCACATGCCAACGCCTTAACCACTGGGCCACGTGTACTTTGTGTTTGGAAATTGAAATCAATGGTTTAAATATGAATACGTGTCCTGATTATAAATCAAAACCCACTCAACACGCGTGGACCCCAGTTGGCATGAGTGACTAATCATACCTTCATTGTGCCACGCTAACCCTCGTCGGAGTCAGCCAAGTCAACGACGTCGGAGCCCTAGCTCCGGTTGTCTTCTCCGATCAACCTGAAATCAAAACTTGCAAAATACGCGAAATAAAAAGCTCTAAGGTACCCTACCCCCCTAAATCGAGGGTCAACACGATGGTGCCATTAGTTTGCCCTGAAAACACTTGTATCAACCGGTTCGATTCAAACAGTTCAAGATGCCCTAATTATGGTGATTCGAGTTCTATACGTCTAAGCTTGCATGAGATGGTTCAAACATGACCTAATATGCATCCCGAGTTCAAACAAACACACAAAAACATTAATAATGCATGAATAATGAAATTCAATTTCAAAATATACCAAATCGGAGCAAGCTTGGGATCGAGTTCGCGCCTTGGCTTCAAGTAAGGGATGGTTTCATCATTGGAACCTCGTGAAGGTGTTGGATGGTTGGCTTGCCTGAGACCATTGAAATTGAATTGATTTTTGACAATTTGAGAAAAATTGGCAAAATAAGGGGTGTATGGGGCTAGGGTTTCGTGGTCTTGTTCTTGGCAATTGCTTGGTATTTATAGAGTGAAATAGAGAGCAAAGAGAGTGAAAAGATTGATATTGAATGTAATAAATTTTTTCAAATAAAATCAAATTTTGGAGAAAATTTGATTTTCTCTTCAATGTGAGAGCTAGCACGAATTTGGTATGTTTTGTGGGCTATCTTGGACCTCAAGCTTGATAAAAATCCACTCCTTTTGAAAATATATCTTATTTTCATATTTTATATAATTTATATTTGAATTAAATAGTTTTAAATTCAAAAATAAATCAATAAAATAGAAAGTTGTCATGGCAAGGCATCAATAGGTCACAAATAATATTATGAACAAGTTTGGATCATAAAATTATAGGCCCATTTGGAAAAAATTGGATTTTGACAAATATCTCCTTTTATAATTGTTCAAAAATGCCCAACTTGTGCAAGGTGTATTTTGCTCAATTTTCCACATTTTTGAGTGTTCTTGGACTTTTTAGAAAGCTCTAAGTGTCCTCTAAACAACCTCTTTAGTTTCATCTCAATTGGAGTTTCCAGGCTCAATAAATCTTCAAAACAAAAAGTTGACTTTTTGTTGACTTTGAAAAGGACCTGTAATGTTTTGATCCATACCTTCCAAATGAAGCATTTTTTGAACATTCTTGTGAGACATGAAGTTGTAGAGAATTGAATTTCCTTCAAAATGAAAGGTGGTGGAAAAATTTCTGAGAAAGTATGAACAAGTTATGCTCACCAAAGTTCTTGACTTTTCACCGAAAACCCTAATTTGGAAAGTCCGACTTTGAGCAAATCTTGAGTTTTCCTGATGAATCATGATCAACCCTTGATCAAATGATGAATTTAACTTCAAAATGAGGATGTTGACCAAAAATCATGAAGTTTGATCAGATGTTGACCACAGTTGACTTTTTGTCCAATACAACCGATTTTCAACCATCCGAGCAATTGCTGAGGAAACTTGACATGGAGAATCTTGAAGCATATGAGGAGGCATGATGACCATTGAGATGTTGGAAGTCCATCCGATCTCGAGAATTGCCAAACCCTAGTTTGGGTTGATTGTCTAGGAGATGGTTTGTCTGATCAACCTGAGGAACTGAGCATGGATGTAGGAAATGTCTTGAGAAGGAGGAGGGCAAATTTTGGGGTATGACATGTGAAATTGTGACTCATGTATTTTCAACTTGCTTTGGCATTTGCTGGCCAATCTTATCATCAAATCTTACTTTGATGGTTCCTCCACAATCGTAGTTTCCGTGGTACACTCTATAGCCTTTGAGCGCTCAAAGTATCCAAGCGTAATACACTTTTGTGCTTTAGAATCAAACTTGTTCGATGATCTTTGTGTTAAGAATATAACACGCATCTAAATGGATGGAAGTATGAGATGTTGGGCTTGCTCCTCCACAATTCATAGGGAGTCTTTTAAAGAATATGTCTAATAGAAACTCTATTCGAATGTAACATGTGTTCATTTCCGTCCAAAAGTGTTTATCCATATTAGTTTCATTGATCATGGTTCGCCATTTTTGTAGAGTCCTATTCTTTCGCTCTACAACTCCATTTTGTTGGGAGTTCTAGGACAAGAGAAATCATGGAGATGCCATTTTCTTTAAAATATTTTTCAAAAATTGGTTTTCAAATTCACCACCATGATCACTTCTAACTTTTATGATTCTAAACTCTTTTTCATTTTCGATTTGATTACGAAGTCAAAGAACACGTAACGTGACGATCCTTGTGTTTTAGGAACTTTACCCACGCCCATCCTCGTAGTCATCTACAATGACCAATCCATACTTCTTGCCTCTAATGGATGCGCTTCATCGTCCAAATAGATCAATGTGCAGAATTTCTAACGGTCTAGAGGAAGAGACAATATTTTTGGTTTTAAAAGATGGTTTTGAAAATTTCCCCTTCTGACAAGCGTCACACAGAACTTCTGAGTTGAACTTCAAATTAGGAATTCCTCTGACCAGATTGAGTTTGTTAATCTGAGAAATTTTTCTCATGCTAACGTGTCCCAATCTTCTATGCCAGACCCATTGTTCATCATTGACTGACAGAAGACATTTTACGTTTTGAGATTTTAAATCAAAAAGATTAATTTTATAAATATTGTTCTTTCTCTTTCCAAAAAATAGAATTGATCCATCCTTCTGACTAACAACTCTATAAGACTTTTGATTGAAGATAATGTCATAACCATTGTCACTTAATTGACTTATGGATAATAAGTTATGCGTTAATCCTTCTAATAACAGAACATTAGATATGGAAGGGAGGTTACCGTTACCAATGGTTCAAGAACCAATGATTTTTCCTTTCTAGTTGCCTCCAAACTTCACATCTCCTCCAGCTTTAAGTTCCAAGCTTTGGAACATAGACCTTCTTCACGTCATGTGATGTGAGCATCCAGAGTCCAAGTACCATGACTGGTGTTTCAATTTGGATGTTAAGGATGTCTCTTCTGACTCAGATTCAGAGGCAGAGTTATCTGCTGTAGTTTCCATAAACGCAAGGTTTGCATGTTCATCTTCTAAGTCGATTCAACTTCGTGAGGATTCTCAATCATCCTGTGGCCATCATTCCTCTTCTTTTCAAACCTCTTCTTTGGTTTTTCTTTTGTATGTGGGGCATTCACCGACATATCCAAGTTCTTTGCATTCGTAGTATGTGATGCCTTTCTTGTTGAACCTCTTATGTCCGTAAGATTCTCCCTTTCTTCGATCTTCCTGTTGACCGAACTTCCTTTGCCTATGCTTCCACATTTTGTTTATTCTTCTAGAGAGCATGGATAGTTCATCTTTGACTCAATCTTCGTAACTTCCGCCTTCAACCTCGAAACATATTTACATTAGAGTTTTTGTAGATTTCAACGCAATTGACTTACCTTTCTTCCGAGGTTCGAACTCGCAAGTTCTATCTCATGACTCCTCAACGCATTAATCAGTTCTTCTAAGGAGATTATGCTCGATCCTTTGACACTTTGAAAGTTGTCACCATAGGCGCCCATCTTCTGGGTAAGCTCCTGATGATCTTCTTTACGTGGTCAGCATTTGTGTAACCTTTGTCCAACACTCTTAGACCAGTAGTCAGAGTTTGGAACCTTGAGAACATTTGCTCAATAGACTCATCATCCTCCATTTTAAAGGCTTCATACTTTAGATGAGTGCTAGAGCCTGGTCTCCTTGACTTGTGTGTTCTTCATGTGACATTTTTAGTGATTCAAAAATGTCATGTGTTGTGTCTTTGTTTGAGATCTTTTCATATTCTACTTTAGAGATGGTGCTTAATAGAATGTGTATGGCCTTGTGATGATTTTTGTAATCTATCTTCTGTTGTTTTTCCATTGACTTTCTATCTATCTTGTTTCCTTTTGCATCTACTGGATGTTTGTAACCATCCAACACCACATCCCATAGATCAGGATCATATCCTAAGATAAAGCTTTCTAGTCTGTCCTTCCAATATTCAAAGTCTTCTCCATCAAACATTGGAGCTTTAGTGTTGTTGGTACTTTGATACGCTGCCATTGTGTTCTTCCTTCTAGATCTTTTTCCGATACTTAAGTGTTGTGCACCTAGAACCAAGAGCTATGATACCAATTGAAGGCTTGGAAAAACACTTAGAAGGGGGAGTTGAATAAGTTTTTCTTACTTTTTAAATCTTTTACCCAAACAACAAACTAAATACTCAAGGATTTTTATCCTGGTTCGTTTGAAACTTAAACTACTTCAGTCCACCCGTCAAGGCGAATTCGCTTCTCTCAACGAGGACTTAATCCACTATAATCAACGATTATAGAGTGCACTACCCAACCGGTGTGACTAACTTCCTAAGACTCACCGGTCCTAACCCTCTCAAGAATACTAACCCAACTGGTCTTCTCAAGGAACAATCTGCACAACCAACTATTGTGACTAACACCTCTAAGACTCAACTAGTCCTAGCCCTCTCGAGATTACTGATCCAAACTGGTCTCTCAAGGAACAACTATCAGATAAATGAATTCTGACTGAATGTGTACAATATTGCTTCTAGAAAAACTATTCTTCACAAAGTGAAGTTTACACAAAAATGAAGCTCAAATGTATAGTAAACTAATTTACAGAAACGACTCTTTGTTTTTGCAGTGTGAGTTTACTTGAGAAAATGAATTAATGTTTGTTATGCGTTGAAGAATTGTTCTTGTTGTTGTTATTTTCTCGAATTGAAGACTTTATATAGAGCTTTCTAGGAAAACTTTTCATTGGAGGTAGCGTGTCTTGAAGAATGGAAAACGTAATTAACTTGCTAATCTCCACGTGATTTTGCTTAACCAATGAACATGGATTGTTAAGCCACTCAAGTACCTTAGCCTTTTTAGCTTAGTGGAATAACGTTGTTGTAGTAGGTTTTGTCTCTAGAAGATGACGATATTTAGATGATGATCTTTGTAAGCCTTGTTAGAATATCTTCATCGTAACATTCGCTGGTGCTTTCTATCAAAGTTGTGTTTATCGCTTCTATCGGGTTACTTCTATCGGTTGCATTTAGTTTGCTTCTATCGTAAGTTTCTTCCTAGCTTGCATGACTAGAAGTTTTGTCTTCATTAGAACTTATAATACTTCATGATCTTCTCAGAAGCCTTGTTATACATCTTCTATTCGAACATATTGTTGGTGCTTTTTATCGAGGTCGCTTTGCTTGCTTCTCTCGTGGTTGAATTTCATTCTTTACTCGTGTTTTATAGGTAGCGCATGTTCCGTAAGTTCTCTCATTAGAACTTCTAAGGCTCGCTTCTATTATGATTGTTATCATCAAAACTTTATAAATCATTATGTAACGGTCGAGGTGGATATTTGGCAAGATGCAAATAGCTTTCCTTTGCGGTGTTAATCCAATATCCGATTAGTCTCAAACTTTATAGGGCGGTCTTTCGATAGTTTTCCCTGGTTTCGCATTAACCCCGGACCCGCTGCTTTATGATTTTGACTGCTTTGGAAAGAACAAGAGAAACTTTGATAGAATATCGCTTTACTTATGCAAAGTATGATGCATGATGATGTGTATGGATGACATATGCACAAATTATGACTTTTATGAGTAATGTATGAATGATAGACGTGTGGTATTTCAAAACATATCCATCTTGAAGAAGATGTGGATGTTCCGCTTGAGGATTTGACTTCGCTTGGGATGAAACGGATGGAAATCCCAGAAGAGATGCTACCGAGGATCTTGTGCATAGATCTTGTTGGGAGAATCCAGGAGGTACTTTGTCGGGCATCTTATGTAAATCTCCGAGAGTATTTGATAGTTGCCGAGACCGTTAGAAGAACTCGAGCCCGAAATCTCCTGGCCGGGAATAAAAGATATAGGTTTCCTCCGATGCACTATCCGACCAAGTTTCGTGTCCGCTACCGATTCATTGGGAAAAGGGGAATTGTTGAGAGATATCCTGCTGGGGAAAATACCTACCGGGATGAAATGCTATTGCTCAAGACCGATGTAACATGATTTAGTTGACTGAATCACTGCCGGACTAACGATACCCTTTGGGGAAGGTTTGTAGTGGTGACACCTCTGGGATCATGCTCATGGGAACTGATTGGTGACTTTCGCTGCCATCTCAATTCCTAGAGCCTCGCAGAATTACTTTTGTATGTTCACTTTTCGCATGTTTGTAAATAGATTTTTATTGTCAAATGCATATAATCATTCAAAGCAAACGTTGGACTTTATGCAAACAACAAATGAGAATTGTAAAAGAAGGAATTTGTATTGATTTGAAATATGGCGATGGCCAAGTAGTTTGTACACAAGAAAGGTAAAACTATGCGAAACAATCTCGTTAAGTTCCAACTATGCTAGTACTATATATTTCAACATCTCATCTCCTTGTTGTCGTGAGAAAGTGAGTGAATTGATTTTCTCCATTTGAATCTTGAATGCCGATAGTAGTCTCAGATAAGTGATCCGGACGAGACATAGTTGTACGCTTAAATCCCTAACTTTTGCCTAGACTGCCTTTCGGTTTTCACCACCGATATTTGCCCAAGCCGCCTTTTCGTGTTTTCCTTGGGTGTACATGTTTTGTATATATCCTTAACTTTGCCCAACCCTTTGGTTCGCCAGATGCCCTTATTTTTGCCTAGGTCACGACCCAGCGGATCTCTTTTATGCGTAGTATTTTTGACTATGTCTCGCTCAGTGGGAAGTCTTCACCATCCATGGTGCTAAGTATCATAGCCCGCCGGAAAATACTGCCTTGACTAAAACGGTCCTCGAGGTGGGAGTCCATTTTCCCGGATCACCTTGTGGAAGAATGATGCGCTTGACTACTAGATCACCAACTTGGTAGACCCTTGCTTGACCTTCTTGTTAAATGCTCCGATCATTCGCTCGATAGATCCGCCCATGGCGTATGGATGCGAGTCGCTTCTCATCAATCAAATTAACTGGTCAAGGCGAGTCTCGACCCAATCTTCTTCGCCTAACTCTACGCCATGGAGGACTTGGTCGAGCGATTCGAACCTCGATGGGTAGGACCGCCCATACCATATACCGTAGAAAAGGGGTTGCCTATTGATGTTCATATCAGAAAGCGATAACCATGAAGAGCAAATGGTAACATCTCATGCCAATCTTTGTAGGTCACTATCATCTTTCAGATCTTCTTGATATTCTTGTTGGCTTCCACGCGCCATTCATCTTAGGCCGATAAGGAGAAGAGTTGTGATGCTTGATCTTGAACTGCAGAGTTCTGATCATCTTATTGTTGAGATTAGAGTCTTATCCGTGATAATCCTTTCTGGAGTGCCATACCGATGATAAGGTTATGTTTGATGAATCGAGCCACAACATTCTTGGTAACAGATGCGAACGAGGTCGCTTCTACCCACTTGGTGAAATATTCAATTGCCACAAGGATGAAACGATGTCCATTGGAAGTTGTGGGCTTGATTTCTCCGATCATGTCAATGCCCCACATTGCAAAAGGCCAAGGAGCTATTAGAACATTCAGAGGTACTGGAGGTACGTGCACTTTGTCTGCATAAATCTAGCATTTGTGACAAGATCGAGCGAAGGTGACAATCGCTTCCATGGTAGCCAATAATAACTCGCTCGTAATCTTCTTAGCCATCGATGTCCACCGGAGGGTACCAAATGCGCCTTCGTAACTCTTCCATGATACGTTCTGCCGTTTTCCGGTCTACACAGCGGAGTAAGAACAAGTCGTGGTTGCGCTTGTATAAGATGCCATTGCTGAGGAAGAATTTGGATGCAAATCTTCTCAAGAACTTTTTATCGTTGACAGATGCCCCTGCGGGATATTCCTGAGTCTCAAGATACCTCTTCACGTCGTAGTACCAAGGTTTCTCATCTGTATCAAGCTCATAACAATATGCTGGTTCGTCAAACCTCTCAATGACGATCTAGGGAGCCTTGTTGTCCCATCTGACCTTGAACATAGATGACATAGTAGCCAATGCGTCTGCCAACTGATTCTCTTCTCGTGGAATGTGATTGAAAGTAATCTCTTCTAAGTAGGGGATCAAACTCAAAACATGCTCTCGATATGGAATAAGATTTGGATGCTTCGTATCCCACTCGCCTTTAATCTGACTGATCACTAAAGCTGAGTCTCCATACACTCGCAAGAACTTGATTCTTAAGTCAATAGCATTTTGATACCCATGAAGCACGCTCATATTCGCCATGTTGTTAGTGCAATCGAAACATAATCTGCGGTGAAAGGAGTATGTCCACTGTAGGATGTAATGATGGCGCCAATGCCATTGCCAAGCGCTTGAGGCTCCATCAAAGACCATAGTCCATCGGATCCTTGTTCAGTCCTTCGTCTGGTCCTGGTTCTTCGCAATCTGTGACTAGTAAAATATCTTCGTCGGGAAGCTCGAACTGCATAGACTGATAGTCATCTACAGCTTGATGAGCCAAATGATCGGCTACTACACTTCCTTTAATCGCTTCCTGGGAAGTGTACTGGATGTCGTATTCGATCAAGATCATTTTCCATCTTGCTATTCTTCCAGAGAGAGCTGGTTTCTCAAATATGTATTTTATCGGATCCATCTTGGAAATCAACAAGGTAGTGTGAGTCAACATATACTGTCTTAGAAGGCGAGCAGCCCAAGTTAAAGCATCGCAAGTTTTCTCGAGCTGGAGTATCTTGTTTCACAACGGTAAACTTTTGCT
Organism: Vicia sativa; assembly: GCA_021764765.1. NCBI lineage: Eukaryota > Viridiplantae > Streptophyta > Magnoliopsida > Fabales > Fabaceae > Vicia > Vicia sativa. The sequence goes on from CM038796.1 coordinate 53,015,418, forward strand.
AAGGTAGTATATTGCATACTCTTTTCGACTGCACTCGCCATGTTGCCCCAACACACACCCCATTGAATTTCTAACACCGCCAAGTACATGATAAGAGGTCTTCCTTCGACAGCACTGGATAGGAGGATTCAGTAGGTATTCCTTGATTTTGTCAAAAGCGATCTGGCAATCGTCGTTCCATTCTACCACTTGATCTTTCTTCAATAACTTGAAGATTGGCTCGCAAGTAGCAGTTAGATATGCAATAAATCTGGCAATGTAATTCAATCGGCCCAAGAAACCTCTGACTTCCTTCTCGATGCGGGGAGCTGGCATCTCTTGAATAGCTCTAACCTTGGTGGTCAACCTCAATACCTTTACCACTGACAACAAATCCTAGGAGTTTTCCAGATCTGACTCCAAAGGTGCACTTGTTAGGATTAAGTCTCAGTCTGTACTTCTTCAATCTATCAAATAGTTTCCGTAGATGATCAAGATATTCTTCTTCAGTCTGTGATCGAGCTATCATGTCGTCGACGTAGACCTCTATCTCGTGATGAATTATGTCACGAAATAACGTCACCATGGCACTGACAGTGGCGCCTGCTTCAAATCCCGGCATAACTTTGTAGCAGAAAGTGCCCCATCGTAACGAAAGTTGTCTTCCATGTCTTCGAGCCATTTTGATCTGATTGTAACCGGAGAAACCATCCATGAAGGAGAAAACCTTATGCTGAGCGGTGTTGTCAACCAGAACATCAATATGAGGAAGTGGGAAATTATCTTTTGGACTCGCTTTGTTCAGATCTCTGTAATCTACACACATCCGTACCTTGCCATCCTTCTTGGGCACAGGCACCACATTAGCAACCCACTGTGGATAAGAAGTAACAGCTAAGAAACCAGCGTTGAACTGCTTCATAACTTCGGCCTTGATTTTCTCTGACATCTCAGGACGCATGCGATGAACCTTCTGTTTTACTAGGAGAAAACCTTCTTTTGTCGGTAGTCGGTGTACCACAATATCAATGTCTAAACCCAGCATATCTTCGTACGACCAAGCAAAAACCTCAATGTAGTCCCGTAGCATATGAACCAACCTTTCTTTAACACTGCTCTCAAGACCCGCTCCTATCTTGATCTCTTTTCTCGCCTTCATCGCACTCCAAATTCACAACCTCAATCGACTCTTCGTGTGGTCAGATAACTCGATCTTCTTGTAGGCCGACAAGTTCTCCTCGAACTTCACAATCTTCCTCACCGCCTAAGGCTTGGTAGATCGGATTATCAAAGTCATATTTAGCAATAGCAAAGTTGTTATCAACGAGATTCGGAGGATTCGCAGTTGTATCACGGGTGTGTAAGAAACACATAGCTTTTAAGGGTGATAAAGTAAAAGAAAGAAAACAACAATTGAATGCAAAATTCCAACGATTTTATTGAATGAAAATATGCAAATGATGATAATAACCTCACAACGAGCCATGATGCCCCTGCAAGGCACTAGGCTTTAGAGTTTATTGTTCAAAACGCAGAAAATACGAAAAGAAAACAAAAACAAGAGCAATTACTCTTGTCTAAAGGAGATTGGTATGACGCCTTCGCCTTCCAATTGCCGAGTCCGTTGTCGGAGTCGAAGATCCAATTATGTCAAGTCGTTGTTGTTGTCTTCTAGCGGATTCCACTCGCTGATGCGGAAAGGAAGTTTGCCAGACGCTCATGCGTATCATGTTCTCGACCGATGGTGAAGCCAAACCACCTTGTCGATTTGAAAGGAAGATCCGGAGTCGACCCCAAATAGTACTACCTCCTTCTTCAACAGCAGCTTGAGCATCTTTCAACGAGGCCATCCTAGGTGGAACAAAGCGACTCAGAGGACGGAGAGTCAACAGTGCATGACTGGGATTGTTTCAAAAGCTTGACAGGAGTCTCAAGAATTCACCCTCCACTCGAGGTATCGGAATGACCGTGATGATCGACCATATATTCTTCTTCACCACATACCGTAACAACCTCCCTTTCACCGGTATTTCACCTTCTAATGCGTGATAGAGGTAATACCGCCCCATGTATCCAAGGGCCCGAGTAGTAAGAGTAAGTCGGACGGATGTCCATGACAAAGAAAGTGGAATCAAAAGTCCTGGGAACCGACTTTAACAGTAGAGTGAGCTCTCCCACTGCTCGCTTAGAACCATCAAAAGCTCACAATTATGTCATTGGCTTCAAGACCAATCCTTCAACATCAAGTCCAAAAGCGCCTTCTAAGGATATTCAGAGCGTAACCAAGATCCACCAATACATGAGATAACGTAATGCCCTTGCATTCAACAGGATGTGCAAGGCTTTGTTGTGTTTTCTTCCCATAGAGTCAAATCAAGATCGAGAAGCCTAGGTCGTTGTTGGCAACTGTGCTAGCAATACAAACTTCAAACTAGTCAAGAGGTGTCTTGCATACGAGCATTCTTCAAACTTCACCAAGGCGTTAGCATGAGCCTCGAGCACAAGAGCAGAGCAAGCATGGAAATCTTGATGGAGTCTCGTCCAACTGCTCCACAACATTGTAGTCACTCTTCTTGATGATCTTCTAATTTCCTCTGCTTCTTGTTCGAGGTGTCTTCAATAACTTCCTTTGGTACTTCGTCGAAAGGATGAGTCACCGTTCTTTCCTCTAGCTTGGGAATGGATTGAATAGTCGGAATGCAACCGAGTCGCAGTGTCTTTGAGGGAGATATCTGGAGAGAAAACCCTTCCGGCTCGGGTCACCTTACTTGATTCTTGATGTTGTCAATGTCAAGAACGGTAGCTTCAATTGTAAGATCTTCAATGGTCGAGGGTCTTGCTTAACGCCATGATAGTAAACATCACCCATAATTCCAAGGGATAGCCTTGTCGAGGAATATGGAACCGGTCCGGGAGAAGTAATGATGAGAGGTGCCACTCTAGGCACGTAATCAGAGAGATCCTTATAGTGTTAACATCAAGATAGTCTGGGAAATCACACCCCATCCGTCGCTTTAACATCTTCAATAGGAATCTTGTAGCTCAAGAACAAAGGTACTTCACCATGTAATCAAACTTTCCACTTGGCTTCCCAAGGTATCCCATGCAGTATTTTCATTCACATCTTTGATCTTCGCTTAGACATGTCTTCACACGCACTCTCCACAGTGGTTTCTGTGAATAGTATTTCACGGTTATCCATCATACATCGGACACGCCGCTCAACCAAGCACAACCATCGTGTAGATGGGCACCAACGACAATTCCGGGCATCCTGGATTGACACCGGCTTGCAACAAATTCTTCTTAACAGTCATCAAAGGAATGGTCAAGTCATCTATGTTGAAAACATAAGTATCCTCACCAACAGCATTGGTACTTTTGTCGTGGTTAGGCATAGGCGCGTTGATCACATTCGCAGTCTCAACAGGAGGGTCAAACTCAATCTGCTTAGCTTCAATCATATCTTGAATCTTGTTCTTCAGAGCCCAACAGTTGTCAGTGTCGTGCCCTGGGCTGTTGGAGTGGTAAGCACACTTAGCATTAGGAATGTATCTCGGGGAGGAAGTGTTGACACTCTGACGAGGATCCTTCAAAGTAATCAGCTCCGCTTTCAACATGTGTTGCAAGGCTTGCGACAATGGCATGTTGATCTTTGTAAACTGCCTCGTGGCTGCTCGACTCACGCTGTTGTCTCGCTAGGTTGGCCGATGTAGGATCGAGATCACAACCGCCCCAACAGATTGAGCACGGTCGGTCTTGGCTCGGCTTTTCTGACCATACACAGCATTAGTTTCTTTCTTACCACCAAAAGATCTCTTCGCAGCATTTGAGGATGGCTCTGTCTGAATCTTCCCACTTGATGCCAGCTTCGATGCGCCTCCGTCAATATCAACTCTGAATCCTATCAAGAGTTTCCAATCAGATGATTAAAGAATGGGCCCGTCAGTGTTCCCATAAACATATCAACCAACTCCCTATTGGACAAGGATGGCTGGACTCTGCCTGCTAGATCTCTCCATTTCTGAGCATATTCCTTGAATTTCTCATCACGAACCATAGACATGCTTTGTAGTTGCATGCGAGTGGGTGTCAATTCAGCATTGTACTCGTACTGTCTGTAGAAAGCATCTGCTAAGTCACTCCAAGTACGGATACGGTCATTCTCTAGCTGATAGTTCCACTCCAATTGAGTTCCGGACAAACTCTCTTGGAAATAATGCATCCACAATTTTCTGTCATCAGTGTGGGGGTTGATCTTCTGAACATAGGACTTCAAATGCAGCTTCGGACAAGACATGCCATCATATTTGGCGAAAGTAGGAACTTTGAACTTGGGAGGAATCACCACACCAGGAACAAGACTCAGATCATCAAAATTCAGCCCTGACATCTTCAGGTTTTCCACAGCATTCAGACGGTCTTCAAGTTGCTTGTACTTGTCATCTTCATCAGAGTACTGGTCATGATCATAGTCTTTTTCAGGCCCATGCTGGCTGCCTTCTTCATTGCCCTTGACACTCCCCTCATTCTTGACACTACCCTCATTCTTGACACTTCCTTCTGAGAGCTCTCCACCGACTACTTTAGGACCACCTTTGTAGCGCCCGCCCATGTTGAGAACACCAACGACCTTCTTCTTTCCTGCTGATGAGCTTTTTCAGATCCTCTTGGCCTTGGACCAAGCTAGTGAACATCTGGAACCGAGCATTCGAGCCCGAGATCTTTGATGATCGCTCAAGAGCCATTTCGCTAAAATAAATAGCGAGAGAATGAGAAACCAATCTTCAATGTACCTATGAGATGTTATGCCATGATATGCAATGTTTATGCAAATGCAATGCAATGTTTTCAAGGACCTTAGAGACTTAAATTTGTTAAACAAGCACGAACAAACATTTATTAGTTCTCTTTATTCTTTTTTTCTTTTAAGTACAAAAGATAGTTCAAAACAATAAAAGAAAACATATAAATCCTAAAGCTCTAAGTCTCCCATGGCGCTCTTGGTGCCGAAATAGGCGCTGATGCTTCGCCTCGTGAAGTAGCTTTGTCAACTCTAATACCTTCTTCTCGCTTGCATAGCATCGAGCTTAAAATGTATCCTTTCTTCTTGTCGAATCCGTGATCTCTTCAAGTCTTCAAAATCAGAGGCATGTCGGGATGGAGAACAAGATAGGGTACGCCACCTATAGCAACATGTTCCATAATTACGGTAAAACAGCGTGAATGGCATCATGAGGTTTTGAGCTCGAGCTCGCACCCATTTGAGGTAAGGTTCCCAATGAATGGAGTTTTGGTGCCCCAAAGTCTTGGTATCGCCTTCTTTACCATGCCCCAAGCGTATGAACCTTCGTGATAATTCTCGAGATCGTGGTTGTAGTCGAACACAATATCTTGGAGAAGCATATCATGTGGACCATCTTCTTCGAGCATAACCAAACCGACGAGAGCTAGAGAAGGGTCAATACCTCCCTTATACCAAGGAGTGGTACATTAGGGAATTCTCCACAGCGCCAATGAATGTGAAGTCCTTTGAGAGAAAAGATTCCAACGGATATCCGAATGAGAGAGTGACATTAGCCTTCGAGACCACTTAAACCTTTGTTCGCTCTTCAAAATCGATGGAGGAAGGTGTAAATAAACCACCGAAAAGTAACGGTATACAACACATGAGAGTTCCTTGTCTTTTGATAGTACGAGTGTGGAGAGAATGTAGGATGTTCTCATACCCCAAAATTTGCCCTCCATCTACTCAAGAGATTTCATACATCCATACTCAAGGATTCCTCAAGAGTCGATCGACAAACTCTCTCCTAGACAATCAACCCAAACTAGGTTTGGTATCTCTCGCCAAGATGGATTTCCAACATCTCCAATGGTATTCATACCTCCTCATATGCTTCAAAGATTCTCCATGTCAAGTTTCAAGCCCCACAAGTCAAGTTTCGCATAATTGCTCGATGGTCGAAAATCGAGTGTATTGACAAAAAGTCAACTATGGTCAACATACACAAAACTTCGATTTTTGGTCAACATCCTCATTTTGAAGTTACATTCATCATTTGATCAAGGGTTGATCATGATTCATCAAGAAAACTCAAGATTTGCCCAAAAGTCAAACTTTCTAAATTAGGGTTTCTAGGTGAAAAGTCAATCGAACTTTGACCGATCATAACTTTCTCATACTTTCTCGTAAATTTTCCACCACCTCTTGTTTTGAAGGAAATTCAATTTCTACAACTTCATGTCTCACAAGAATGTCCAAAAATGCTTCATTTGAGAGGTATAGCTCAAAACATTACAGTGTCATTTTCAAAGTCAACAAAAGTCAACTTTTGTTTTGAAGATATTTTGAGCATGGTAACTCCAATTGAGATGAGACCAAAGACATTGTTTAGAGGACTCTTAGAGCTTTCCAAAAGTCCAAGAACACTCAAAATGTGGAAAATTGAGCAAGTTACACCACCACAAGTTGGGCAATTTTGAAAGAATGCACAAAGAGAGATACTTCAAAAATCAAATCTTTGCAAATGGGCCTACTTTTTCTTCATCCTAACTTGTTCCTCAAGCAATTAGGAGTGTCCAAGCCCAAAGCCACGAATTTTTGATTTATTTTTCTATTTAATTTGTAATTTATTCATTTAAATGCAAATTAAATCTTAAAATAAATTATAAAATTGAAATTAATGGCAAAGATTGATTTTATTCTTTCCTTAAGGTCCAATTAACTCACAAATGCCAGCAAATTCGAAATTGGATCAAATTTGGCAAGATTGGATTGAAATTGACAAAATTTGAAAATTTGATTTCATGGAAATATCAAAATTTGATTTCCATTGAATGTTGATCAATTCTTTCCAAAAACCATTCCAAATCCATCCAGTATAAATACATGATGCATACCTATCAAGAAAGAACGGGAAAAATTGCTCTACAAACCCTAACCTAAAGTCAAAATTTCGTGCACTGTTACTAGTACCATCGATCCACCCACTTTCAATTGCTTTCGAGGATTCCATTGCATTCCTTGGCATCTTTAGAGTCGATCCGACTCTTATATCACTCAAATCCATCGTAATCGTGAAATCGTTGTTTGGTTTGTTCTTGAAAATCTCAAATTTTTCATATTCATGCATTATTAACTCTTTTGATTGTTTGTCTGTTTAGAATCAAGCTTGCAAGTCGGGCAAACCAATTGATTTTTATGACCGGAATCGTGTTTCACCATAACTAGGTTTCGTGTCGCTTTAGGGTTTCACAAAATAGGAAAATTGGACCTCGAGACTAGTACCATTGCATTCGGAATGATGTTTCCAATCGAACCATGGCTTTAGAATGTATTTATATTATGTGCCGATTTTGATATTAGCTAGGACCTAGCGTCAAGAAAGGTCGACTGGATTTTGAAAATTCAAAAGGTGAAGACGATCGGATGGCGAGTGAGGAAGGTGAGCGACGCGCGGTTATTTTTAAATCGATCCGATTCCAAACAAGGCAAAGACGCCAATTGGTCAAGCATGTGGTTTTCAGGTTTGAAAGGGATGTCTCCGCTCGATTCCCTGTTCGTATAATCCCTTTTACACTTTTCCAAAACTCTATTTTCATATTTTTTCATATTATTTAATTTTTGCATTCAATTTTAATTGTTTTCATGATTTTATTTCTGCATTAAAAAATTGTCAAAAATTAATTTTCTTTTTGCATTTATATTCTAAAAATGTTTATTTAATTTAATAAATTAAAAAATATAATTTTTGCATGCATATTTATTTTATTTTTATTTTTGCATTTAAATCATTATAAATTGCATTTTAATTATTAAATCTTTTCCAAAAAATCCCAAAAAATTATTTTAATATATTTATCTTATTTCCAGCATATATTAATTTTCTCATATTAAAAATTGCATTTTTCTAACATTTTTCCTCTTATTCAATTCATCTCGTATTTTCCGATTTCCCATTCTTTCACAGGTTGCTCCGATTCGGACGTTTTTCTTTTATCATTTTCTTTTTCCAATAATGTAATTGCTCATGGATGTAATAGTTTAAATTAGGCTTTTATTTTCCGTAAGTTTAAATTATGTATCCGCCCAAAGCCATGTAATAGCGAGGACATTTATCTTTCCGCACTTTACATTCCGATTTTACTTTCCGCACCTTTATCAATTGCTAGTAATTAGCGTGTATGGCAAGATAATAATTGGACATAGCTCACACTAATCTTCAAGATAAAATATCTGAATTTGACACACTTCTCTCACACACGCACCCCTTAGGGTAATTCTCTCTCGATGCCTTTCGATTCAAAATGGTCATGTCCCTCGAACGTAGAGGTATTCTAGCACCGTTGCCTTCCAAACAAATCATCATAGTCCCTTCGATACAAAGATCATAAGACCCACGATGTCGCCTCCGAATACATGATCTTGACCTCGATTGTCACCTACGAAAAATGATGATAGTCCCTTCGAATGTGCTAGGATACTTCCTACAAGTTGCTTTCTATGACCATCCGATGTCCCTTCGAATGTCCCGCTTACATCCAACGAATGGAGCTACCTACTAACTAATGGTATGGCTAGCGCTATTCTAAAGGAATGTAGAAGTACAACAAAACGACCAATTCTGAGTGGGTAAATAAGTCTCTTAGTTGCTTGCTCTATCAAATGCTTTTCACACCACACACTTTTTCAAAGTTCAAACTCTTTCAAAACAAACATTTCCAACACTTTGTATACACTCCTACATGAGTCATTACAAAGTCAAAGCGAAATGCCTTTTCAAAAATCTTTGTCAAACACACGAAAGCAAATTTTAAAAAGTTATCTAAGAGCAACTAAGAGCCCATAGAATAAATCATGGATGGAAAGGGTGCTAATACCTTCCCTTTTCATAACCATTCTCCCGAACTCGTAATCTAACGAAGGTCTTTTTCTCGTTACTTTTACCTTCCCTTAATTGATAAAATAAAAGTCGGTGGCGCTCTTGCTATCCGCACATTTGGATACAAAATCCTACAAAGTCTTCACCGTATCACGTAATCATGACTCACGGGAACACCTTAAAAGAGAGAATTGCCTTAGGGATTTCTAGATCATTTTTATCGCTTTCGCTTGAATTGTATGCTTTATCTTTAAGGGTTGCTTGGGTATTATATTGTTGGGGATCCTACACCCGATCCGGTTTCCTTTAGGTAAGTAGCATTAGATCATCGCGACCGCTAGACGATAACTACGCGGTCAACATGATGGCTACGTTAGCGTGACACTTTGTTGTCCCGATACTCTTCATTCCCAAGTTGAAGATAGTATTTGGCTTCTACGTGGTGTCATCAAGCGCTAACTAAACTTTTAGAACCTTAATTGACCCATCTTGGCCATTAGAAGGTAGTGAGATGGCCGGCTTTGTGTAGACCGAGGTTGGTTGATACCGATGCTACGCCATTGAGATTAGACTTTGGGACATTTTCGATCGACCACTTGGCCGTCGATTGAAATAAGCGCCTACGAGAAAGATCTGTGATATGAGATTCCTAGAACCCCACTATTATAGGACAGATGAACCAACTCAAACCTTTGGTAGGGTAATCACCTATACCTCATGCAAGCCTTAAACCTAGGCTCATTGTGTGAATTGTCAGGTGTGCTAAACATGACATCATGACATCATTCGCATTGCATATCATTTCTAACTATTTCAAGGACCTAGGATTTATCTTTGCTCTGCTTTGTAGGTATTATGGCTTCTAGAAAGACTATCCGAATCAACTTCATGGGTATCCTTCTCAACTCAAAGAATTGGTTTCGTAAATTCTCACCATGCTCACCATCAAAAGACATGGTTATCTACTTGATTTGGTTATCTCCGGTTTTGAAGAAGATATGATGCATGTCCTATTCCAGTTCTTTGATCCAAACACCATTGCTTTACATTCCTGATTATCGCTTGGTTCCTACCTTGAAGAGTTCTCTGCTACTGGGGTACCTATTCTTGATCAAATGCCATTCACCGGTCTAGAAAAGGTTCCTAAGTACGAAGACATTGCATCAGCTTTGCATCTTAAACGTTCAGATATTGAAGCCAATTGGGAAACAAGAAGTGGAGTCAAGGGTTTACTTTCCAAGTTCCTAATTAAGAAAGCCCGAGAATTCCTCAAAGTTATGAGTTTCCATGCATTTGAAAACATTGTTGCCTTGCTAATTTATGGTTTGGTTCTATTTCCTAACTCGGATCAATTCATAGATGTCAATTCCATCAAGTTGTTTCTTACCCGCAATCCAAAGGCCTACCTTACTTGGAGACATCCTACATTCTTCCACACTGCATTACTAAGCGACAAGGAACTCTCATGTGTTGTATACCGTTACTTTCAAGGTGGTTTATTTCGCACCTTCCTCCATCACTCTTGAAGAACGAACAAAGGTTGAGATGGTCTCAAAGATTAATGTCACTCTCTCATTCCGATATCCGCTGGAATCTTTTCTCTCAAAAGGACTTCACCTTCATCGAGCGTTGTGGAGAATTTCTAATGTACCACTACTTGGTATAAGGGGAGGTATTACTTACAACCCTTCTCTAGCTCTACGCTTGGTTTTGCCCAAAAGATGGTCCACATGATATGCTTCTCCAAGATGTTGTGTTCGACTACAATCACGATCTCCATAATTACCGATTTAAGGTTCATACATGCTTGGGGCATGGTAAAGAAGATCGATACTAAGACTTTGGGGCACCAACTCCATTCCTTGGGAACCTTACCTCAAATGGGTGCGAGCTCGAGCTCAAAACCTCATGATGCCATTCACTCTACTAAAGAATTATGGAACTGCTATAGGTGACGACCCTATGTCGTTCTCCATCCCGACATGCCTACCGATTTTGAAGACTTGAAGAGATCCCGATTCAACTTAAAGAAGAAAGGGATACCTTTGAAGCTCAGGCTATGCAAGCGAGAAGAAAGTGTTAGAGTTGACAAAGCTACTTCACGAGGAGCGAAGCATCAACGCTACATCGGCACCAAGAGGAAGCCACCATGGAGACTTAGAGCTTTAGGATTTATATGTTTTCTTTATTGTTTTGAACTATCTCTTGTACTTTAAAAGAAAAAGAATAATGAAAAGTACTAATAAATGTTTGTTCATTGCTTGTTTAACAAATTTAAATCTCTAAGGTCCTTGAAAACATTGCATTGCATTCGCATAAACATTGCATATCATAGCATAACATTGCATCATGTACATTGAGATTGGTTTTCATTTGCTCGCTATTTATTTTAGCGTAAATGGCTCTTGAACAACCCACAAAGATCTCCGTGCTCGTAATGCCTGGCCAGCAGATGTTCACCAACTTGGTCCAAGGCCAAGAAGATCTCAAGAAGCTCATCAACAAGAAGAAGAAGGTTGGTCTCCTCAACATGGGTAGACGCTTCAAAGGGGTCCTAAGGTGGTTACCGATTGCCTCTCAAGGAAGTGTCCATACCGAGGGGAGTACCAAGGGTGATGAAGGTGATCAGTGAGCCAAAGAAAGGAGGAGAGGATCATTCGATTATGGCCAAGACTGAGGAAGATGACAAGTACAAGCAACTTGAAGATCGTCAATGTCGTGGAAAACTTGAAGATGTCCGGCTGAACTTTGATGATCCGAGTCTTGTTCCCGTGTCAGATTCCTCCCAAGTTCAAAGTTCCCGCTTTTGCCAAGTATGATGGGATGTCTTGCCCTAAGTCGCATTTGAAGTCCTATGTCCGTAAGATCAATCCCCACACTAATGATGTAAAGTTGTGGATGCACTATTTTCAAGAGAGTTTGTCCTAACCCGATGGAATGGTACTATCACTAGAAAACGACCGATCCGTACTTGGAGTGATTTGGCCGATGCTTTCTGCATAAGATGAGTACAATGTCAATTGACACCCACTCGCATGCAACTACAAAGCATGTCTATGGGTCGCGACGAGAAGTTCAAGGAGTATGCTCGTATGGAGAGATCTAGCAGCAGTAGTTCAACCACCCTTGTCCAATAGGAGTTGGTTGATATGTTTATGGGAACACCGACAGCCCATTCTTCAATCATCCGATTGGAAATTCTTCATCCGGATTCACCGAGCTGATATTGACAAAGCGAGCGATTGAAGCGGTATCAAGAGTGGAAAGATTCGATAGAGACATCTTCAAATGTCGCAAGAGATCTTTGGTGCTAAGAAAGAAGCCAATGCCGTATGGTCGAAAAGCCGAGCCAAGACCGACCGCTACAACTGGGGGCCAGGATCTCCAATCCTACATCAAGACAACCTCGCCGAGACAACGCTGTGAGCCGTAACGCGCCACGAAGACCATTTAAGATCAACATGCCATTGTCGCAAGCCTTGCAACACATGTTGAAAGCAGAGTGATTACTTGAGGGATCCTCCTCGAATGTCAACACTTCCTCTCCAAATACAATCCAAATGCTAAGTGTGCTTACCATTCCAATAGCCTGTGGCACTACATCGACAATTGTTGGGCTCAAGAACAAGATTCAAGATATGATCAAGCTAAGCATTGAGTTTGACCTCCCGCTGAAACTCCGAATGTGATCAACGCCCTATGCCTAATCATGACAAGAGTTCCAATGTCTGGTGATGATACTTATGTTTTCAACATAGATGACTTGACCATTCCTCCGATGATGTTAAGAAGAATTTGTTGCAAGCCGTGTCAATCCAGATGCCCATCCGCACTGATGGTTGTGCTTGGTTGAGAAGACGTGTTCAAAGGTATGATGGATAACCGTGAGATACTATTTCAAACCACCGTGCGTGTAAGGTGAAGAAATGTCTAAGTTGAAGATTGACAATGCGAACGAAACAGCCATCTGTGGGATACCTTGGGGCAGCCAAGTGGAAAGTATGATTACATGTGAAGTACACCGTCTCGATAGTTACAAGATTCCTATTGAAGATGTTAAGGCGACCGGATGGGGGTGACGATTTCCTAAGACTATGCCGATGTTAACACCATAAGGATTTCCTCTCACGATCCGTGCCTAGAGTGGCACCTCTCATTATCACTTCTCCAAGACCAGGCCATATTCCTCCGACAAAGCTATCCCTTGGAACTATGGAAGTCGATGTTTACTATCATGGCGCCAAACAAGATTCTCCGACAATTGAAGATCTTATCAAGTTTCTATTCCCGACATTGACAACATCACCGATCCAAGAAGGTGACCGAACCTAAGGGTATTCTCTCCAGATCTCTCCTCCAAAAGACATCGCGACTCCACTCGCATTCCAGCCTACTCAATCAATATCCCCACCAGAGGAAAGAACCAATGACTCATCCCGCTCAACCGTATACCAAAGGAAGTTATAAAGACACCTCCAAACAAGAAATGGAGGAAATTCAAGATCATCAAGAAGAGTGATTACAATGTTGTGGAATGCTAGATGACTGTCCAAGATATCCATGCTCGCTTGCTCTTGTGCCCGAGGCTCATGCTAAGGCCTTGGTGAAGTTTCAAGAATGCTCATGTGCCGCAAGACACTACCACCGACCGTTCAAGTTTGTATTGCTAGCTGGCTGCCAACAACGGCCTAGGCTTCTCCGATGTCGATTTGATTCCCGCCGAAAGAAACATAACAAAGCCTTGCACATCTCGCTGAATGCAAGGGCACTACATCGCCTCATGTTTTAGTAGATACCGCTCGCCTCAATATCCTTCCAAGATCGCTTTGATCGACTTGATGTCGAAGGGTTGGTTCTGAGACCCAGTGACATTATTGTGAGGGCTTTTGATGGTTCTAAGCGCAAGATTGGAGAGCTCATCATCATAAAGTCGGTTCCCGACTTTGATTCCACTCTTTGTCATGGACATCCGTCCACCTTATTCTTGCCTACTGGACGCCTCGATACACGGGTACCTCTACCTTACATCGAAACCAAATACCTGGAAGGGAAGGTTGTCACAGATGTGGTGAAGAAGAGTATATGGTCACCATCTATACCATTCCGCTATCTCGAGATGGAGGGTGAATTCTTCGAGACCGCAAGCTTTTGAAACAATACCCGAGTCATGCCTGCTGACTCCCACACCCGGTTAAAGTTCCGCCTAGGATGGCCTCACCGAAAGATGCTCAAGCCGCAGAAGAAGGTAGTTCTATTTGGGGTCACCCCGATCTTCCTTTCAAACCGATAAGACCGGGTTTAGGCTTCACCATCAAGGGTCAAGATGATACGCGAACGTGCCGGCCAACTTCCTTTCCGCATCACCGAGTGGAATCCATGCTATAGAAGACGACGACAACGACTTCGACATCGCAAGTGGATCTTCCCAACGCCAGATCATGGGCTCAAGAATTGGAAGATCAAGACGCTATACCAATCTCCTTTAGCTGGAGTAATTGCTCTTGTTTTGTTTTGCTTTTCGTATTTTTTATGTTTCAACAATAAACTTTGAAAGCTCGGTGCCTTGCCCGGCATCATGGCTCGCTTATAGGGTTTTATCTCCGTTATGATTTTCATTCAATAAATCGTTGGACTTTTGCATTCAATTGTTTGTTTTCTTTCTTTACTTTATCACCCCTTCAAAAGCTATGTGTTCTTACACACACCCACGTGATACATCGCGTAATCACTCCGAATCTCAATAACACTATGCTAGTGCTAAATATGACTTCGATAATCCGATCTACCAAGCCAAGACGAAAGTGAGGAAGATTGTGAAGTGCTGTGGAGAACTTGCTGATCGCTACAAAGAAGAGCGAGTTATACACCTCACTAAGAGCAAGTCGAGGTTGTGAATTGGGCATGACGAAGATGTAAAAGAGATCAAGATAGGAGCGGTCTTGAGAACAAAGTGTTAAAGAAAGGTTGGTTCAGATGCTACGAGACTATATTGAGGTTTTGCTTGGTCATACGAAGACATGCCCGGTTTAGACATTGATATTGTGGTACACCGATTGCCGATAAAAGAAGGTTTTCCCAAAGAAATGAAGGTCTGCCGATGCGTCCCGAGATATCGAGAAAATCAAAGCCGGGTTATGAAGCTCAACGCTGGTTTCTAGCACACCTCCTATCCCTGGGCTAATGTGGTACCCGTGCCTAAGAAGGATGGTAAAGTACGAATGTGTGTGGATTACGAGATCTAAACAAAGCGAGTCCGAAAGACGATTTCCCACTTCCTCATATTGATGTTCGTTGACAACACCGCCAAAGATAAGGTTTTCCTTCATGGATGGTTTCTCCTACATAATCGATCAAAATGGCTCCCAAGACATGGAGAAGACTACTTTGTATAACAGCAAGCACTTTCGCTACAAGGTTATGCTGTCGGTCAAGAACGCAGCGCCACTTATCAACGTTATGGTGACATTGTTTCATGACATGATTCATCACGAGATAGAGGTCTACGCCGATTTACATGATAGCTCGATCCCATCAAGAAGAACATCTTGGTCATTTGCGTAAACTGCTCGATGTGAAGAAGTACAGAGATTGAATAACAAGTGCACCTTTGAGTCGATCCGAAAACTCCTAGGGTTTGTTGTTGGTAAAGGTATTGAAGTTGATCCCGCCAAGGTTAAAGCTATTCAAGAGATGCCACCCCCGCACCGAGAAGGAAGTCGAGGTTTCGGGCCGATTGAACTACATTGTATCATTGCACATTTAATCGCTACTTGTGAGCCAATCTTCAAGTTACTTAAGAAAGATCAAGTAGTGGAATGGAACGACGATTGCAGATCGCTTTGACAAAATCAAGGAATACCTACAAAATCCTCCTATCCCGATGTCGTCAAGGAAGACCTCTTATCATGTACTGATACTAGAGAACTCAATGGGTGTGTGTGGGGCAACATGACGGGTCCGGTCGAAAAGAGCATGCAATATACTACCTTAGCAAAAGTTTACCGATCGTGAAACAAGATACTGCAATGAGAAAACTTGCAACGCTTTGGTCAATGTCACCGACTAAGACAAGATATGTTGACTCACACTACCTTGTTGATTTCAAGATGGATCCGATAAAATACATCTTTGAGAAACCACCTCCGAAGAATAGCAAGATGGCAAATGATCTTGACCGAATATGACATCCAAGACACTTCTCGTAAAGCGATCAAAGGAAGTGTAGTAGCCGATCATTTGGCTCATCAAGCCGTAGATGACTACCTATGCGCTCAATTTTGCATTAAGATGTTCTACTAGTTACAGATTACGAAGAACTGTGCCCATTTAAGGACCCGAACAAGGATCCCGATGGACTATGGTCTTTGATGGAGCCTCAAACGACTTGGCAATGGCATTGGCGCCATCATTACATCCCCTACAGTCGGACACACGCCTTTCACCGCCAGATTATGTTTCAGTTGCACCAACAACATGGCCGAGTACGAAGCGTGCATCATGGGTCTTAAAGCTGCTATTGACTTAAGAATCAAGTTCTTACAAGTGTATGGAGACTCAGCTTTAGTGATCAGCCAGATAAAAGGCGAGTGGGATACGAAGCATCCGAACCTCATCCAGACGAGAGCATGTTCTGAGTCTGATCCCCTACTTTGAAGAGATCACTTTTAATCATATTCCACGAGAAGAGAATCAGTTGGCAGACGCATTGGCTACTATGTCGTCTATGTTCAAGGTCAAATGGGACAACGAGGCTCCCCAGATTATCATTGAGAAGTTCGACGAACCAGCGTATTGTTGTGAGCTTGACACAGAAGAGAAACCTTGGTACTATGACGTGAAGAGGTATCTTGAGACTCAGGAATATCCCGCAGGGGCATCTGTTAATGACAACAAGTTCATGAGAAGATTTGCTTCCAAATTTTTCCTCAGCAACGACATCTTATACAAGCGCAACCACGACTTGTGCTTATCTACTGTAGACCGTAAAACGCGATGCGATCATGGAAGAGTTACACGGCTAATTTGGTACCCACTGGACACACCATGGCTAAGAAGATTTTGAGAACAAAGTTACTATTGGTCCACCATGGAAGTCGATTGTCACCGCTTACGCCGATCTTGTCACAAGTGTCGATTTATGCCGACAAAGTGCACGTACCACCAAGACTCAATGTTTTAACTTCTCCGTGGCCTTCGCAATGTGGCATTGACATGATTGGAGAAATTGCCCACAGCCCAATGGACATCGCTTCATCCTTGTGGCAATTGACTATTTCACCAAGTGGGTAGAGGCAGCCTCGCTTGCATCTTACCAAGAGTGTTGGCTCGATTCATCAAGCATAATCTTATCTCAGATGGCACTTCGAAAGGATTATCACGATAACGGTTCCAATCTCAACAACAAGATGATCACCGAACTCGCACGCAGCTCAAGATCAAGCATCACAACTCTTCTCCTTATCGGCCTAAGATGAATGGCGCAGTGGAAGCCGCCAATAAGAACATTAAGAAGATTATACGTAAGATGACTCGACTTACAAAGATTGGCATGAGATGTTACCATTTGCTCTTCATGGTTATCGACTTCAGACGAACATCAACAGGGCAACCCCTCTCTTGTATACGGTATGGAAGCCGCCTTACCCATCGAGGTTCGATACCCTCAACCGTAGTCCTCCAGAGGCAGAGTTGTTAAGACGATGGGTCCATCGCCTTGACCAAAGTTAATTTGATTGATGAGAAACGACTCGCATCCATCCGCCATGGATGATTTATCGAAACGAATGATCGAGCATTTAACAAGAAGGTCAAGCACCGAGTCTACCAAGTCGGTGATCTAGTAGTCAAGCGCATCATTCTTCCACAAGGTGATCCCAGGGCAAATGGACTCCCACCCATGAGGGACCGCTTGTAGTCAAGATGATTTTCCCCGGAGCTATGATACTTAGCACCATGGATGGTGAAGACTTCCCACACCCCGTGAACGCAGACATAGTCAAAAAATACTACGATAAAGAGACCCGCTAGGTCGACCGACCTAGGCAAAAATATATCCTCGAACCAAAAAGGTTCGGGCAAAAATAAAGGATATATACAAAACATGTACACCCGCAAGTCGAAACCCGAAAAGGCGGTTGGGCAAAAAGGGTATCCCAGACAAAACCCGAAAGGGCGGTCTAGGCAAAAGTTAGATTCAAGCGCACGACTATGTCTCTTCCAGATCACCGCTCTGCACTACTATCAAAGATTCAAGATTCAAATGGCGAAGATCACCTACTCACTTTCTACCGACAAGGAGATGAGATAGTCGAAATATATGAGTACTAGCATAGTTGGAACTTAACGAGATTGTTTCCGCATAGCTTTTACCTTTCTTGTGTACAAACTACTTGGCCATACGCCACCTTTCAAATAAACGCAAAATTCTTTCTCTTTACAATTTCCATTGTTTGTCGCTTGCAATAAGTCCAACGCTTGCTTTGAATGACTATACGATTTGACAATAAGAATCTAATCACAAACATACGAAAAGTGAACATCCAAAAGTACTTACTATGTGTTCCGTGAATGGGATGACGACTAAAGTCAACAAATAGTTCCCCAGAGCATAAAGGTGTCACCACAACACACCTTCCCCAACGGAGTATATGTTAATCCACAAGCAAGTGATTCCACTCAACCGAGCAACGTTACATCAGCTCCAAGCAAGAACACTTCATCCCAAATGGATATTTTCAATCCTCCTCTTCACCCCGCAATGTATCCGACTCAAAACTTGGTCGATAGTGCATCGGAGGAAACATACACCTTTATTCCCAAACAGAGATTACAACGGACCTGACTCTTCTAGCCCGGCCTCTACGATTATCAAATGCTCTCATGAGATCTACACTTAATCCTAGAGCGCTTAAATTTCCTCAGGATCTACATACAAGGTCCCCAACAGATCGCCCCCGACTCTCCTCAAACAGGTCTATATATGAGATCTCCGACAACGAGCCTCTCAAATCTCTACCGTCCTCAACAATGTCTAGACCCAAGACTTGGTCAAATAGTGCATCGGAGGAATCCAGATATCTTTCTTCTCCTTCAAAAGGTGGTTCTCACCTACTCAATTCCTCAAAGTCGAAATCTTCAAATGTAATATCCGCTTCTTCAAGATGGATATGTTTTGAAATATCACAACATCTATCATTCATACATTTTCATAAAGTCATAATTCATGCATATGTCATTCATATACACCGTCATGCATCATACTTTGCATAAGACTAACAAATATTCTATCAAAGTTTCTTGTTTTCTCCAAAACAGTAATACTACCGACGCAAACAGTCCAGATTAAGCCCCGAGCCGACGGAAAACTATCTCGAAAGACCGCCGCAAACAGTCCAGGATTAACCCCGAGCCGACGGAAAACTATCTCGAAGACCGCTCCAACGATCGGTCCAGATTAAGCCCCGAACCGACGGAAAACTATCCGAAGACCACCCGTTATCCTCCGATAACAGTAATGGATCAACACCCGGCAAACAGGAAGCTATCCACATTCTCGCCAACTACAATCTCTCGTGAGTAATCGCCAAGATTTATTCTCGATTATCAAAGAACTACAGTAGTCTAGCGACGACTCAGCCTGCCTTGGATGGCATCTTAAGCCCATCTCCGACTATTTGTCAACATCTCTCACTTCACTGCCGTCGATATATGGTTAAAAATCAATACGACCAATAACTTCATTCAAAGTGAACACGAAGTCTAACGACGACTCCTTCGGATGGCATCTTAAGCCCATCTCTCTCCGCTCCAGAACATCTACAGAGTCTAACGTGACGCTCGCCTCCCCAAGATCGACCTTCCAGATGGCATCTTAAGCCCATCTCCGCCTCTCCCATCGACAACCTCGAGTCTAGCGACGACTGCTCCCCAAATAAGTCTCCAGCCTCCAAATGGCATCCGAAGCCCATTCCCGCATCATCCACCAACAATGAGTGCAAATTTTCGATGATGAGTGTTCAATCATCTTCTACCTCCGTGTCACGAAGACAAGCATGTCAATCTAACCTTCCAAGACAAGAAGATTGAACAGGCAGCTGTCATACCCCAAAATTTGCCTCCATCTACTCAAGAGATTTCATACATCCATACTCAAGGATTCCTCAAGAGTTGATCGACAAACTCTCTCCTAGACAATCAACCCAAACTAGGGTTTGGTATCTCTCTGCCAAGATGGATTTCCAACATCTCCAATGGTATTCATACCTCCTCATATGCTTCAAAGATTCTCCATGTCAAGTTTCAAGCCCCACAAGTCAAGTTTCCTCGCATAATTGCTTAGATGGTCAAAATCGAGTGTATTGGACAAAAAGTCAACTATGGTCAACATACACCAAAACTTCGATTTTTGGTCAACATCCTCATTTTGAAGTTACATTCATCATTTGATCAAGGGTTGATCATGATTCATCAAGAAAACTCAAGATTTGCCCAAAAGTCAAACTTTCTAAATTAGGGTTTCTAGGTGAAAAGTCAATCGAACTTTGATCGATCATAACTTTCATACTTTCTCGTAAATTTTTCCACCACCTCTTGTTTTGAAGGAAATTCAATTTCTACAACTTCATGTCTCACAAGAATGTCCAAAATGCTTCATTTGAGAGGTATAGCTCAAAACATTATGTGTCATTTTCAAAGTCAACAAAAGTCAACTTTTGTTTTGAAGATATTTTGAGCATGGTAACTCCAATTGAGATGAGACCAAAGACATTGTTTAGAGGACTCTTAGAGCTTTCCAAAAAGTCCAAGAACACTCAAAAATGTGGAAAATTGAGCAAGTTACACCACTCACAAGTTGGGCAATTTTGAAAGAATGCACAAAGAGAGATACTTCAAAAAATCAAATCTTTGCAAATGGGCCTACTTTTCTTCATCCTAACTTCCTCAAGCAATTAGGAGTGTCCAAGCCCAAAGCCACGAATTTTTGATTTATTTTTCTATTTAATTTGTAATTTATTCATTTAAATGCAAATTAAATCTTAAAATAAATTATAAAATTGAAATTAATGGCAAAGATTGATTTTATTCTTTCCTTAAGGTCCAATTAACTCACAAATGCCAAAGAAATTCAAATTGGATCAAATTTGGCAAGATTGGATTGAAATTGACAAAATTTGAAAATTTGATTTCATGGAAATATCAAAATTTGATTTCCATTGAATGTTGATCAATTCTTTCCAAAACCATTCCAAATCCATCCAAGATAAATACATGATGCATACCTATCAAGAAAGAACGGAAAATTGCTCTACAAACCCTAACCTAAAGTCAAATTTCGTGCACTGAAGCTACTAGCACCATCGATCCACCACTTTCAATTGCTTTTGAGGATTCCATTGCATTCTTGGCATCTTTAGAGTCGATCCACTCTTATATCACTCAAATCCATTCGAATCGTGAAATCGTGTTTGGTTTGTTCTTGAAAATCTCAAATTCGATTTCTCATATTCATGCATTATTAACTCTTTTTGATTGTTTGTTTGTGTTTAGAATCAAGCTTGCAAGCTTTCTCGGCAAACCAATTGATTTTATGACCGGAATCGTGTTTCACCATAACTAGGGTTTCGTATGCTTTAGGGTTTCACAAAATAGGAAAATTGGACCTCGAGACTAGTACCATTGCATTCGAATGATGTTTCCAATCGAACCATGGCTTTAGAATGTATTTATATTATGTGTGCATTTTTGATATTATCCAGTGACCTAGCGTCAAGAAAGGCCGACGGATTTTGAAAATTCAAAAGGTTGAAGACGATCGGATGGCGCGAAGGAGGAAGGAAGTAGCGACGGTTATTTTTAAATCGATCCGATTCCAAATAAAGGCACGCCACCGCTTGGTCAAGCATGTGGTTTTCAGGTTTGAAAGGGATGTCTCAGCCGATTCCTGTTCGTATAACCTTTTACACTTTTCCAAAACTCTATTTTCATATTTTTCATATTATTTAATTTTTGCATTCAATTTTAATTGTTTTCATGATTTTATTTCGCATTAAAAATTGTCAAAATTAATTTTCTTTTGCATTTATATTCTAAAATGTTTATTTAATTTAATAAATTAAAAATATAATTTTTGCATGCATATTTATTTTATTTTTATTTTAGCATTTAAATCATCATAAATTGCATTTTAATTATTAAATCTTTCCCAAAAAATCCCAAAAAATTATTTTAACATATTTATCTTATTTCCAGCATATATTAATTTTCTCATATTAAAAATTGCATTTTTCTAACATTTTTCCTCTTATTCAATTCATCTCGTATTTTCCGATTTCCCATTCTTTCACGTGTTGCTCGATTCGGACGCTTTTCTTTATCATTTTCTTTTTTCCAATTATGTAACTGCTCATGGGATGTAATAGTTTAAATTAGGCTTTTATTTTCCGCAAGTTTAAATTATGTATCTGCCCCAAAGCCATGTAATAGCGTAGGACATTTATCTTTCCGCACTTTACATTCCGCATTTTACTTTCCGCACCTTTATCAATTGCTAGTAATTAGGTGTATGGCAAGATAATAATTGGACATAGCTCACACTAATCTTCAAGATAAAATATCTGAATTTGACACACTTCTCTCACACACGCACTCTTTAGGTAATTCTCTCGATGCCTTCGATTCAAAATGGTCATGTCCTCGAACGTAGAGGTATTCTAGCACCGCCTTCCAAACAAATCATCATAGTCCCTTCGATACAAAGATCATAAGACCCACGATGTCGCCACGAATACATGATCTTGACCCTCGATTGTCGCCACGAAAATGATGATAGTCCTTCGATATGTGCTAGGATACTTCCTACAAGTTGCTTTCTATGACCATCCGATGTCCCTTCGAATGTCCCGCTTACATCCAACGAATGGAGCTACCTACTAACTAATGGTATGGCTAGCGCTATTCTAAAGGAATGTAGAAGTACAACAAAACGACCAATTCTGAGTGGGTAAATAAGTCTTTAGTTGCTTGCTCTATCAAACGCTTTTTCACACCACACACTCTTTTTCAAAATTCAAACTCTTTCAAAACAAACATTTCGAACACTTTGTATACACTCCTACATGAGTCATTACAAAGTCAAAGCGAAATGCCTTTTCAAAATATTTTGTCAAACACACGTAAAGCAAATTTTAAAAGTTATCTAAGAGCAACTAAGAGCCGTGAGAATAAATCATGGATGGGAGGGGTGCTAATACCTTCCTTTTCATAACCATTCTCCGAACTCGTAATCTAACGAAGGTCTTTTTCTCTACTTTTACCTTCCCTTAATTGGATAAAAATAAAAGTCGGTGGCGACTTGCTATCCGCACATTTGGATACAAAATCCTACAAAGTCATTCACCGTATCACGATGTCTCCAAGTAAAGTAGGCACGGATTACGGTAAGAAACAACTTGATGGCGCTGACATCTATGAATTGATCCGAGTTAGGAAATAGAACCAAACCATAGATTAGCAAGGCCACAATATCTTCAAATGCATGGAAACTCATAACTTTGAGGAACTCTGCTTTCTTAATCGGAACTTAGTAAGTAAACCCTTAACTCCACTTCTAGTTTCCCAATTGGCTTCAATGTCGAGCACTTTAGGTGTAAGGCGGATGCAATGTCTTCAGATCTAGGAACCTTTTCTAGACCGTGAATGGCATTTGGTCAAGAATAGGTATCCCAAGTAGCTTAGAGAACTCTTCCAAGGTAGTAACCAATCGTAACTGGGAATGTAAAGCAATGGTGTTTTGATCAAAGAACGGAATAGGACATGCATCATATCTTCTTCAAAACCGAGATAACCAAGTCAATTAGATAACCATGTCTTTGATGAACTGGCATGGTCGGAATTTCAAACCAATTTTTGAGCTGAGAAGGTATACCCAATGGTTGATTCGGATAGTCTTTCTAGAATCCATAATTCCTACAAAACAGAGCAAAGATAAATCCCTAGGTCCTTGAAATAGTTAGATATGATATGCAATGTGATGATGTCATGATGTCATGTTTAGCACACACAAACAAATCACACAATGAGCCTAGGTTTAACGCTTGCAAGAGGTATAGGTGATTAGCCCACCAAAAGTTTGAGTTGGTTCATCCTATCCTATAATAGTAACCGGGTTCTAGGAATCTCATATCATTGATCTTTCTCGTAGGCGTTTATTTCAATACGACTACCAAGTGGTCGACCGAAAATATCCCAAAAGTCGGATCTTAATGAGCGTAGCATCGAGTATCAGCCAACCTCGGTCTACACCAAAGCCGGCCATCTCACTACCTTCTAATGGCCAAGATAGGTCAATTAAGGTTCTAAAAGTTTAGTTAGTGCTTGATGACACCACGCAGAAGCCAAATACTATCCTCAACTTGGGAATGAAGAGTATCAGGACATCCAAAGTGTCACACTAACGTAGCCATCATGTTGACCGTTTTGATATACGTCTAACGGTCGCGACGATTTATTGCTACTTACCTAAAAGGAAACCCGGATCCGGGTGTAGGATCCCCCACAAATATAATACCCAAGCAACCCTTAAAGATAAAGCATACAAGTCAAACAGAAAGTAGTAAAGGTGATCTAGAAATCCCTAAGGCATTCTCTCTTTAGGGTGTGTCCCCGGCAGAGTCGCCAGTTCTGTAATACGGTGAACTGACTTTGAGATTTTGTATCGCAAATGTGCGGATAGCAAGAGTCACCACCGACTTTTCTTTTATCCAATTAAGGGAAGGTAAAAAGTACAGAAAAAGACCTTCGTTAGATTCTGAGTAAGGGAGAAGGTTATGAAACGGGAAGGTATTAGCACTCCTTTCCATCCGTAGTTATCTACGGGCTCTTAGTTGCTCTTCGATCATTTTCAAAAAGTGCTTTCGTGTGTTTGAAAAATGTTTTGAAAAGGAATTTCGCTTGACTTTGTAATGATTCATGTAGGAATGTATACAAAGTGTTCGGAAATGTTTCGCTTTGAAAAAAGTTTGAACTTTGACAAAAGTGTGAGTGTGAAAAGTATTTTGATAGAGCAAGCAATTGTAGTGGACTTTACTTGAGAAAATGAATAAATGTTTGTTGTGCGTTGAAGAACTAATCTTGTTGTTGTTATTTTCCTTTTGAATTGAAGACTTTATATAGATCTTTCTAGGAAAACTTTCCGTTGTAGCGTGGTCTTGAAGAATGGAAAACGTAATAACTTGTTAATCTCCACGTGATTTTGCTTAACCAATGAACATGGATTATTGAGCCACTCAAGTACCTTAGCCTTTTTAGCTTAGTAGGATAACATTGTTGTATCAGGTTTTGTCTCTTAGAATATGACGTATATTTAGATGATGGTCTTCTGTAAGCCTTGTTAGAATATCTTCTTATCAGAATATTCTGTTGGTGCTTTCTATCAGAATTGTGCTTATCTACTTCTATCAGAAGTTGCATTTAGTTTGCTTCTATCAGAAGTTGCTTCCTAGCTTGCGTGACCAAAAGTTTTGTCTTCATTAGAACTTCTAATACTTCATGATCTTTTGTAAGCCATGTTATACATCTTCAACTAGCCATTAAACTTATCCAAAAATATGTTTGTCCCAAAATTGTATCATATTGAAGAAATGAAACTTCTTCAACTAGCTTTCGTCAAAGTCTTTCCAAGGCTTACTAGTCGAAAATACCATGAACTCATCTTAAATTATTTAAACATCCCTTCAAAATTTTCTTGATACATGAAGTTCCCATTAACTTCAAAACTCCAAATAAGAAAACTGCACCCTGGTCGCTGGTGTTCACCGTGATCTGGGGATGGAGTGTGATTCCCCTGGTCCCCACTTGGGCTCCATGGAGGGAAATATATGGTTTCTGCCTTTTGAACGATCTTTCAACTTCTGAACTTTACTTCCCTTAGCAGCAGCCAATTTTGGACTGATAGAATGGTTTCTCCTAGACACGACCTCTTGACTCACGTTCGCTCGAGGATGAGTGTGATCCATGATTTCTTCTAACTGAAGGAACCTTTTCTACATCGCTTTGGAGTTCTATTGTTTAATGATGTTGTAGATTCCATTGAGTAACTAACTTGCGCCTTGAGCTCCTAGGTTTTCTTCAAGAATGCATAAAACATGGAACATATCAAGTTTCTCAACAAGAAGGAGAGTGGAAGTCCATCATGGAGCTTGGATAATCCTCGCCCCTAAGAGGAATGATTAGATATAGATGTGGAGGAACATCGGGTCAAGATTTATTTCTCCAAGAGGAGGATGAGTTTTTTCGTTGATTGACAATTATATGTGTTGCACCAACGATGCCTATACGCGCCACGCATGGCGATGCGAACAAGTAGATCTAGATCCAATCATTTCTAAGGATCATAGATACGAAAATATGGATATTTGAGTAATTGGTGAACTATAATCGGTGTAGACTTCGAACTGATCAAACACAATTAGGTTTTATGCTCGCTTTTTTGGATCTTCGTTCATGAGTTAAAGAGAACTTCAGATTTGAAAATTGAATGCAGCGGTATAAAGCCATATAAAACATGGGAATCAAAGGTTGATTCTGTAGACGACGCCACTGTTGCATTCTGGAACTAGAAATTGAGAGAAATGTGAAAGTTGCGGCAGAGCAGAGCTTCATGTGCGGAGGAGCGGAGATGTACCTACAAGGTTAGCACTTTGACACTCGAGTCATTATATGAAAGAGTAGAAAGTATTTAAATTGTATTTGAAACTTGTTACCAGATTCAACGGCATCTCCTAAATATATGGGAGAGGAATAACTGTCTTGTTATCTTTCAGACGTAGAATGTGGAGGATCGTTGGACGCCTCTGTGGTGTAGATCTCTTATAGCAAGGTATAGGATAACCTTACGAAAATGAGAAAATTCTAGAAACATAATTATCATTTTTTATATTATCATATAATTTTAATGTCATTTAATTCATATATTACTTATCTTTTATTGTCTAGTATAATTTTACTTATAAATATTTTTCTCATTTAATTTTTTATTAGTAATATAAGAATAATATATATTTTTCGTGTTACGCTTTAAATTTTTCTTTTAACTTTAAAATAAGAGATAAGATATGTCAATTCTAGAACTTAATATTTAGTAAAAAAACACAAAAGGTTGTAGAGTCAAATGGTTTTAAATATATGATATACAATTAGCAAAGAAGAAATTGAAGGCTTGGAAAAACACTTAGAAGGGGAGTTGAATAAGTTTTTCTTACTTTTTAAATCTTTTACCGAAACAACAAACTAAATACTCAAGGATTTTTATCCTGGGTTGTTTGAAACTCAAACTACTCCAGTCCACCCGTCAAGGTGATTTCGCCTCTCTCAACGAGGACTTAATCCACTATAATCAACGATTACAGAGTGCACTACCGAATTGGTGTGACTAACTTCCTCTAAGACTCACTAGTCCTAGCCCTCTCAAGAATACTGACCCAACTGGTCTTCTCAAGGAACAATCTGCACAACCAACAGTTGTGACTAACACCTCTAAGACTTAACTAGTCCTAGCCCTCTCGAGATTACTGACCCAAACTGGTCTCTCAAGGAACAACTATAAGATAAATGAATTCTGACTGACTGTGTAAAATATTTCTTCTAGAAAAGCTATTCTTCACAAAGGGAAGTTTACACAAAAATGAAGCTCAAATGTATAATAAACTAATTTACAAAAATGACTCTTTGTTTTTGTAGTGCGACTTTACTTGAGAAAATGAATAAATGTTTGTTGTGCGTTGAAGAATTAATCTTGTTGTTGTTATTTTCCTTTTTGAATTGAAGACTTTATATAGATCTTTCTAGGAAAACTTTCCGTTGGAAGTAGCGTGTCTTGAAGAATGGAAAACGTAATAACTTGTTAATCTCCACGTGATTTTTCTTAACCAATGAACATGGATTATTGAGCCACTCAAGTACCTTAGCCTTTTTAGCTTAGTAGGATAACATTGTTGTATCAGGTTTTGTCTCATAGAATATGACGTATATTTAGATGATGGTCTTCTGTAAGCCTTGTTAGAATATCTTCTTATCAGAACATTCTGTTGGTGCTTTCTATCAGAATTGTGCTTATCTACTTCTATCAAAAGTTGCATTTAGTTTGCTTCTATCAGAAGTTGCTTCCTAGCTTGTGTGACCAAAAGTTTTGTCTTCATTAGAACTTCTAATACTTCATGATCTTCTGTAAGCCATGTTATACATCTTCTATTCAGAACATATTGTTGGTGCTTTTTATCAGAGGTTGTGCTTTGCTTGCTTCTCTTAGAAGTTGAATTTCATTCTTTACTTCATAAGCTTTATAGGTGGCGTGCGTGTTCCAGAAGTTCTTCTCTCATTAGAACTTCTAAGGCTCATTTCTATCAGCAATTGCTTTGAGCGTGCTTGACCAGAAGTTCTGCTCTCATTAGAACTTCTAACTTCATCTTCTGCTCAGCATAGTATATCTTCCATTTTTGCGCTAGAGTCAGAACATCACCTAAAATGAAAACATGTACAAGACAGAGTATCATATTCATTCGTACAAAATTTATTATGCTTGTTATCATCAAAACTTTAATATATATCTAGAAACAAACTTTGTTCTAACAATCTCCCCCTTTTTGATGATGACAAAACTATCTAGATTTTGATTTAAGAAATTTTGAATATGTAAAAAAATATCTTCCCCTGAGATTAATAATCTCCCCCTGAAATTAATAGTCTCCCCCTGAACTAAATATTGAAAAGAAAAAATTGCAAGGTAGAACTTCCCTGAGATTTTTCTTTCCTTCCAGAGTTTGCTTTCAGCACTTGGTCTTTTTTTTTTGCATAATTCTTTTCATCCAGAATTTACTTTTCAGAGTATTGATTTCAGCATTTGGTCTTTTGAACTTTTGCATAATTCTTTTCATCCAGAGTTTACTCTTCAGAGTATTGATTTCAGCACTTGGTCTTTTGAGATTTTGCACAGTTCTTTTCATCTTGTTCTTTCAGAGCTTGTGTATATCTGTATCAATTAGAAGCAAAAAATTTACACTAGTATGTTTTGTTAGAAATGCTTGAAATTTTGTTCCAGCAACATGTTATAATGAATCAGTTCAAAATCTCAGTTTTCTCCCCCTTTTTGACATAATCAAAAATAAATTATTTTTGAAAAAAAATATACAGAGAAACGAAGTTTTGATGAAAGAAAATAATGTTACTGACGGTTTGTCAAAAAAAAAACATAATATTAAAAAAAATTAAGATCAAAGCAATCATCACACATAAGTAGCGTCTAACATTAGAGGAATTTCTTGAGATTTGAAATGATTTCAACAGTTATAAAGGAATTTCTTGTCAATAGCTAGCACGCATGTTAAGTAACCTATCAGAAGTTTTTGAACATGCGTTCAACTTCTGGGTTACAGCGTTACAACTGTTTTACTTTAATGAACTTCTGACCATAATCAGAATGAAATGTTTCTAAGGGTTTTAGAACTTCTAGCTATGGTTTCTAACTTAACTTCTCTTCTCACTCTGAAGAGTTAATTAATTAGAGGTTCATTTAACACAAAACTCGACTATATTGATATTGAATGAATTTCATTCAGGCAATTTTCCATACTTAAATTTTTCAAAATAAATTTAAACCTATCTTCGTAAAATGGTTTTAGGAAAATATCACCCATTGATGGTCTCAGATCAACAAAGTTTAAGTTTAAAATTCCTTCTCAATATAGTCCCTAATGAAATGATGTTTAATTTCAATATGTTTTTCCTTTGAGTGTAAAATAGGATTTTAGAGAGGCAAATAGAAGTATTGCCACGAAGATAGGAATCTTACTCTCATACATCTGGTAATCTTCTAGTTGACTCTTCATCCAGAGCATCTGAGTGCTACAGCCAGCAGCAGCTACATACTCTGCTTCAGTGGTTGAGAGTGCAATTGTGGATTGCTTTTTGCTGTACCAGGAGATCAATTTGTTGCCCAGAAATTGACAACTTCCAGAAGTACTTTTACGCTCCACTCTATCTCCGTGAAAGGCAAGATCACAAAATCCTACTAAATTGAAATCTTTGGATTTTCTCAGAACATAATCCAACATTAGTAGTACCTTTCGATACCTCGAATTCGCTTAATGTTAGCTGAGATTCTCGATCCGATTGAAATCTTTCACATAAACATACACCGAATGTAATATCCGCCTAGATGCGTTAGATATAT
Organism: Vicia sativa; assembly: GCA_021764765.1. NCBI lineage: Eukaryota > Viridiplantae > Streptophyta > Magnoliopsida > Fabales > Fabaceae > Vicia > Vicia sativa. The sequence continues at coordinate 53,045,505 of CM038796.1, forward strand.
AAGAGATCCAATCATACCTGTAGAGCTTCGATCTACCTTCTTACTTACCTCATCTTTCCCAAGCTACATGGGATGCAATGGAGTCTTGGCTTCTTTACTGTCGATAAATGGAATTTCTTTAGAAGTTCTTTCACATACTCGCTTGATGTATGTATGTACCTTCCGAGCCTTGATTGATTTGAATTCCCAAAAATAATTTCAGCTCCCCCATCATGCTCATTTAAAATTATGCCTGCATAGACTTAGCAAATTCTCTTCCAAGAGAGACATTAGAAGTTCCAAATATAATATCATCAACATATATCTGACAGATTAAAATGTCATTTCTAAAAGTTTTTCTGAATAAGGTTGTGTCCACTTTCCCTCTAGTAAAGTCTTTTTATAAAAGAAAATTACTAAGGCGCTCATACCAAGCTCTGGGAGCTTGTTTTAAACCATAAAGAGATTTTTTCAGTTTAAAAACATGTTTTGGAAATTTTGAGTCTTCAAAACCAGGAGGTTGATGGACATAAACTTCTTCTTCTATATAACCATTTAAGAATGCACTTTTAACATCCATTTGATATAAAGTAATATTGTTTTGTACAAAAAAGGAAATTAACAATCTAATGGATTCTAACCTGGAAACTGGAGCAAAGGTTTCATTATAATCAATACCTTCTTACTAACTATACCCTTGTGCAACCAGTTGTGCCTTGTTTCTGACAACTTCTCCTTTCTCATTTAGCTTGTTTCTGAACACCCACTTTGTTCCAATGATGTTAAATCCTTTTGGTCTTGGAACTAAATCCCATACATCATTTCTGGAGAATTGGTTGAGTTCTTCTTCCATAGCTATAATCCAATCATTATCTTTTAGAGCTTCATCTATAGAAGTTGGTTCAATCATATAGACTAGTCCAAACAGAGATTCTTCATTTATTTTTAGGGTGGACCTAGTTCTGATAGGGTCATCTTTCTTTCTTATAATGACATCTTCTTGATGAGCTAAGGTAATTCTTGGATATTTTCTATGGGAAGTTTCTTCAGATGTTCTGACGTTGTTCAAATTTTCTTCAATAGCCAGAACTTCTGAGTGGTTCTTCTATTCCGAATCTTTAGAAGTTGGTGTAATACGGTGAACTGACTTTGAGATTTTGTATCGCAAATTTGCGGATAGCAAGAGTCGCCACCGACTTTTCTTTTATCCAATTAAGGGAAGGTAAAAAGTACAGAAAAAGACCTTCGTTAGATTCTGAGTAAGGGAGAAGGTTATGAAAAGGAAGGTATTAGCACCTTTCCATCCGTAGTTATCTACGGCTCTTAGTTGCTCTTCGATCATTTTCAAAAAGCGCTCGTGTTTGAAAAATGTTTTGAAAAGGCATTTCGCTTTGACTTTGTAATGATTCATGTAGGAATGTATACAAAGTGTTCGAAATGTTTCGCTTTGAAAAAAGTTTGAACTTTGACAAAAGTGTGAGGTGTGAAAAGTATTTTGATAGAGCAAGCAACTAAAAGTCTTATTACCCACTCGTAATGGTCGTTTCGGTTATTTTACGCCTTTAGAATAGTGCTATCCATACCATTAGTTGGTAGGTAACCCCATTCGTTGGATGTAAGCGGACATTCAAGGACATCGATGGTCATAGAAAGCAACTAGGAAGTATCCTAGCACATTCAAGGGACTATCATCATTTTCATAAGCGACAACGAGGGTCAAGATCATGTATTCGGAGGCGACATCGTGGGTCTATGATCTTTGTATCAAGGGGCTATGATGATTTGTTTTGAAGGCAACGTGCTAGAATACCTCTACGCTCGAGGGACATGACCATTTGAATTGTAAAGGCAACGAGAGAATTACCCTAGTGCGTGTGTGAAAAGAGTGTGTCAATTCGGATATTTTATCTTGGAATTATGAGTGATCTATGTCCAATTTTATCTTTCCATACACGCCTAATTACTAGCATTTATAGGTGCGGAAATTAAATTCATGGAAATGTAAAGTGCGGAAAGATAAATCCTACGCTATTACATGGCTTGGGTATACATAATTGAAAGTGAAAAATAAAAGTCCTAATTAAACTATTACATCCCATAGGCAATTACATAATTGGAAAAGAAAAGCAATAAAATTGTCCGAAACGGTATAACCGTGAATGTATGAAAATCGGAAACGGAGAAAATTGCATAAGAAGAAAATGTTAGTAAAATAAGCATTTTTGAATGAGAAAAATTTTTATGCAAATAATGACATTAATATGATAAAATAATTTTTGGGAACTTTTGAGTTAATTTGATAATTTAAAACAATTAAAAGTCATTTAAACAATTAATTAGCAATTAAATTAAATATGCATGCAAAATAATAATTTTAATTTTATAAATTAAATAAACATTTTTCTGATGAGTATGTAAAAATAAATATTTTTGGTGTTTTTAAATGCATGATAAAAATGTTAGAAGATAAATTAAATTGAATGAAAATATTAAAAGAAAAATAAATAAGAAAATATGAAAATAGTTTGTTTTGTAAAAAGAGAAAAAGTATTTGGTCTTGCCAGGGATTGAACCTGTGACCTTTGAGGGTATCTTCCACATGCCAACGCCTTAACCACTGGGCCACGTGTACTTTGTGTTTGGAAATTGAAATCAATGGTTTAAATATGAATACGTGTCCTGATTATAAATCAAAACCCAACACGCTGGACCCCAGCTGGCATGAGACGAATCGACACCTTCATTGTGCCACGCTAACCCTCGTCGGAGTCAGCCAAGTCAACGACGCCGGAGCCCTAGCTCCGGTTGTCTTCTCCGATCAACCTGAAATCAAAACTTGCAAAATACGCGAAATAAAAAGCTCTAAGGTACCCTACCCCCCCTAAATTGAGGGTTGCGAACACGATGGTGCCATTAGTTTGCCCTGAAAACACTTGTATCAACCGGTTCGATTCAAACAGTTCAAGATGCCCTAATTATGGTGATTCGAGTTCTATACGTCTAAGCTTGCATGAGATGGTTCAAACATGACCTAATATGCATCCTGAGTTCAAACAAACACACACAAAACATTAACAATGCATGAATAATGAAATTCGAATTTCAAAAATATACCAAATCGGAGCAAGCTTGGGATCGAGTTCTGGGCAGTCTTGGCTTCAAGTAAGGGATGGTTTCATTCATTGGAACCTCGTGAAGGTGTTTGGATGGTTGGCTTGCCTTGAGACCTACTGAAATTGAATTCGATTTTGACAATTTGAGAAAAATTTGGCAAAATAAGGGTTGTATGGGGCTAGGGTTTCGTGTCTTGTTCTTGGCAAATTGCTTGGTATTTATAGAGTGAAATAGAGAGCAAAGAGAGTGAAAAAGATTGGATATTGAATGTGCAATAAATTTCTTTCAAATAAAATCAAATTTTGGAGAAAATTTGATTTTCTCTTCAATGTGAGAGCTAGCACAATTTGGTATGTTTTGTGGGCTATCTTGGACCTCAAGCTTGATAAAAATCCACCTTTTGAAAATATATCTTATTTTCATATTTTATATAATTTAAATTTGAATTAAATAGTTTTAAATTCAAAATAAATCAATAAAATAGAAAGTTGTCATGGCAAGGCATCAATAGGTCACAAATAATATTATGAACAAGTTTGGATCATAAAATTATAGGCCCATTTGGAAAAAATTGATTTTGACAAATATCTCCTTTTATGCAATTGTTCAAAATGCCCAACTTGTGCAAGGTGTATTTTGCTCAATTTTCCACATTTTGAGTGTTCTTGGACTTTTAGAAAGCTCTAAGTGTCCTCTAAACAACCTCTTTGGTTTCATCTCAATTGAGTTTCCAGGCTCAATAAATCTTCAAAACAAAAGTTGACTTTTGTTGACTTTGAAAAGGACTGAATGTTTTGATCCATACCTTCCAAATGAAGCATTTTTGAACATTCTTGTGAGACATGAAGTTGTAGAGAATTGAATTTCCTTTAAAATGAAAGGTGGTGGAAAAATTTCGAGAAAGTATGAACAAGTTATGCTCACCAAAGTTCATTGACTTTTCACCGAAAACCCTAATTTGAAAGTCGACTTTTGAGCAAATCTTGAGTTTTCCGATGAATCATGATCAACCCTTGATCAAATGATGAATGTAACTTCAAAATGAGGATGTTGACCAAAAATCATGAAGTTTGATCAGTATGTTGACCACAGTTGACTTTTGTCCAATACAACCGATTTTCAACCATCCGAGCAATTGCTCGAGGAAACTTGACATGGATAATCTTTGAAGCATAGGAGGCATGATGACCATTGGAGATGTTGGAAGTCCATCGGATTCGAGAATTGCCAAACCCTAGTTTGGGTTGATTGTCTAGGAGAGGTTTTCGATCAACCTCGAGGAATCCTTGAGCATGGATGTATGAAATGTCTTGAGAAGTAGGAGGGCAAATTTTGGGGTATGATGGTATGTGAACTTCAGACTGGGTATTTTCAACTTGCTTTGGCATTTGCCGCCAATCTTATCATCAAATCTTACTTTGATTGATTCCTCCACAATCGAGTTTCGTGGTACACTCTATAGCCTTTGAGCGCTCGGAGTATCCAAGTAATACACTTTGTGCTTTAGAATCAAACTTGTTCGATGATTTTGTGTTAAGAATATAACACGTGCATCTAAATGGATGGAAGTATGAGATGTTGGGCTTTGCTCCTCCACAATTCATAGGAGTCTTTTAAAGAATATGTCTAATAGAAACTCTATTCGAATGTAACATGTTGTGTTCATGTTCGTCCAAAAGTGTTTATCCATATTAGTTTCATTGATCATGGTTCGGCCATTTCTTGTAGAGTCCTATTCTTTCGCTCTACAACTCCATTTTGTCAGAGTTCTAGGACAAGAGAAATCATGGGAGATGCCATTTTCTTTAAAATATTTTTCAAAAATTGGTTTTCAAATTCACCACCATGATCACTTCTAACTTTTATGATTCTAAACTCTTTTTCATTTTCGATTTGATTACAGAAGTCAAAGAACACAGAATGTGACGCATCCTTGTGTTTTAGGAACTTTACCCACGTCCATCTGCTGTAGTCATCTACAATGACCAATCCATACTTCTTGCCTCTAATGGATGCAGTTTTCACTGGTCCAAATAGATCAATGTGCAGAATTTCTAACGGTCTAGAGGAAGAGACAATATTTTTGGTTTTAAAAGATGGTTTTGAAAATTTCCCCTTCTGACAAGCGTCACACAGAACTTCTGAGTTGAACTTCAAATTAGGAATTCCTCTGACCAGATTGAGTTTGTTAATCTGAGAAATTTTTCTCATGCTAACGTGTCCCAATCTTCTATGCCAGACCCATTGTTCATCATTGACTGACAGAAGACATTTTACGTTTTGATATTTTAAATCAAAAAGATTAATTTTATAAATATTGTTCTTTCTCTTTCCAAAAAATAGAATTGATCCATCCTTCTGACTAACAACTCTATAAGACTTTTGATTGAAGATAATGTCATAACCATTGTCACTTAATTGACTTATGGATAATAAGTTATGCGTTAATCCTTCTAATAATGTAACATTAGATATGGAAGGGAGGTTACTGCTACCAATGGTTCAAGAACCAATGATTTTTCCTTTCTAGTTGCCTCCAAACTTCACATCTCCTCCAACTTTAAGTTCCAAGCTTTGGAACATAGACCTTCTTCACGTCATGTGACGTGAGCATCCATAGTCCAAGTACCATGACTGGTGTTTCAATTTGGATGTTAAGGATGTCTCTTCTGACTCAGATTCAGAGGCAGAGTTATCTGCTGTAGTTTCCATAAACGCAAGGTTTGCATGTTCATCTTCTAAGTCAGATTCAACTTCGTGAGGATTCAATCATCCTGTGGCCATCATTCCTCTTCTTTTCAAACCTCTTCTTTGGTTTTTCTTTTTGTATGTTGGGGCATTCACTTCTGACATATCCAAGTTCTTTGCATTCGTAGCATGTGATGCCTTTCTTGTTGAACCTCTTATGTCCAGAAGATTCTCCCTTGTCTTCAGATCTTCTGTGTTGACTGAACTTCCTTTGCCTATGCTTCCACATTTTGTTTATTCTTCTAGAGAGCATGGATAGTTCATCTTTTGACTCTGAATCTTCAGAACTTCCGTCTTCAACCTGAAACATATTTACATTAGAGTTTTTGTAGATTTCAAACAATTGACTTACCTTTCTTCCGAGGTTCAAACTCAAGTTCTATCTCATGACCTCAACGCACTAATCGGTTCTTCTAAGGAGATGCGTTCAGATCCTTTGACACTTTGAAAGTTGTCACCATAGGCGCCCATCTTCTGGGTAAGCTCCTGATGATCTTCTTTACGTGGTCAGCATTTGTGTAACCTTTGTCCAACGCACTCTTAGACCAGTAGTCAGAGTTTGGAACCTTGAGAACATTTGCTCAATAGACTCATCATCCTCCATTTTAAAGGCTTCATACTTCTAGATGAGTGCTAGAGCCTTGGTCTCCTTGACTTGTGTGTTCCCTTCATGTGACATTTTTAGTGATTCAAAAATGTCATGTGTTGTGTCTTTGTTTGAGATCTTTTCATATTCTACTTTAGAGATGGTGCTTAATAGAATGTGTATGGCCTTGTGATGATTTTTGTAATCTATCTTCTGTTGTTTTTCCATTGACTTTCTATCTATCTTGTTTCCTTTTGCATCTACTGGATGTTTGTAACCATCCAACACCACATCCCATAGATCAGGATCATATCCTAAGATAAAGCTTTCTAGTCTGTCCTTCCAATATTCAAAGTCTTCTCCATCAAACATTGGAGCTTTAGTGTTGTTGGTACTTTGATACGTTGCCATTGTGTTCTTCCCTTCTAGATCTTTTCTAATACGGTTAAGTGTTGTGCACCTAGAACCAAGAGCTATGATACCAATTGAAGGCTTGGAAAAACACTTAGAAGGGGGAGTTGAATAAGTTTTTCTTACTTTTTAAATCTTTTACCCAAACAACAAACTAAATACTCAAGGATTTTTATCCTGGTTCGTTTGAAACTTAAACTACTTCAGTCCACCCGTCAAGGCGAATTCGCTTCTCTCAACGAGGACTTAATCCACTATAATCAACGATTATAGAGTGCACTACCCAACTGGTGTGACTAACTTCCTCTAAGACTCACTGGTCCTAACCCTCTCAAGAATACTAACCCAACTGGTCTTCTCAAGGAACAATCTGCACAACCAACTATTGTGACTAACACCTCTAAGACTCAACTAGTCCTAGCCCTCTCGAGATTATTGATCCAAACTGATCTCTCAAGGAACAACTATCAGATAAATGAATTCTGACTGAATGTGTACAATATTGCTTCTAGAAAAACTATTCTTCACAAAGTGAAGTTTACACAAAAATGAAGCTCAAATGTATAGTAAACTAATTTACAGAAACGACTCTTTGTTTTTGCAGTGTGAGTTTACTTGAGAAAATGAATTAATGTTTGTTGTGCGTTGAAGAATTGTTCTTGTTGTTGTTATTTTCCTTTCTGAATTGAAGACTTTATATAGAGCTTTCTAGGAAAACTTTTCATTGGAGGTAGCGTGTCTTGAAGAATGGAAAACGTAATTAACTTGCTAATCTCCACGTGATTTTGCTTAACCAATGAACATGGATTGTTAAGCCACTCAAGTACCTTAGCCTTTTAGCTTAGTGGGATAACGTTGTTGTAGCAGGTTTTGTCTCTTAGAAGATGACGTATATTTAGATGATGATCTTTTGTAAGCCTTGTTAGAATATCTTCTTATCAGAACATTCTGTTGGTGCTTTCTATCAAAGTTGTGTTTATCTGCTTTATCGGGTTACTTCTATCGAAGTTGCAGTTTGCTTCTATCAAGTTTCTTCCTAGCTTGCATGACTAGAAGTTTTGTCTTCATTAGAACTTATAATACTTCATGATCTTCAGTTTGTTATACATCTTCTATTCGTAACATATTGTTGGTGCTTTTATCGAGGTTGCGCTTTGCTTGCTCTCTCGTGGTTGAATTTCATTCTTTACTCGTGCTTTATAGGTAGCGTGTTCCGTAAGTTCTTTCTCATTAGAACTTCTAAGGCTCGCTTCTATTATGATTGTTATCATCAAAACTTTATAAATCATTATGTAACGGTCGAGGTGGATATTTGGCAGGATGCAAATAGCTTTCCTGTCTTGCTTCGGGTGTTAATCCAATATCTGATTAGTCTCAAACTTTATAGGAATGATTTATATGATAGTATGTTTCAATCTAACGGTCGATTTTAAAAAATATTAATCCAAATGAGCGAGTGTAACTCATGGTGTAACTCTTCGGGTGTAATTTGATCCCTCCTTATGAAGTTCAACAATTTAGAGCTTTATAGGATTGAAATAATAATACAATAAAATTTGCTCAACAATAATCACGACTCACTAACACACTTATGATCTAAAAATTTAAAAGAATTTAACCATTGTCCTAAAATAATAATCATATTTATATATTAAAAGTGATCAAATTACTGTCAACACATTCCCATAATGTTTAGTAAAAAACTACCTGATCAGTAGAGCCGGTTGAGAACTGGATTTCACAAAAGTTGTGCTTCATCTAAAGTTTCAATGAGAAAAATATCAGCAGAAAACACCATCGAACTAGATCATTTATTCAAAGCATGATAAAGAAAACACAACCCAATACTAACAAAAACTAGCACTTTACATTTTCACCAAGACAATGCAACAAATTCATTCAACTATATAACTGGAGTAATCAGAGGCTTATCTGAAAAGAAAGCTTCCAAATTTCGTTCCAGAAGTTGGCAAATACCATTGAAAGACTCTGAAGTGACGACAGCTGCATGTGGCGACAGAACACATTATCCAATGAAAAAACTCTTTAGGAACATGAGGTCCATTCTCAAACACATCCAAACCAGCACCACCAATCTCACCTTCAATCAAACATCTCAGAAACTCCTTTTCATCAATGAGACCACCTCTTCCAACATTCACTATAATCCCCCTCGTTTCCTAATGCCAACATGACTTGTTTGTTCACAATGTGTCTTGTCTGGTCATTCAGTGCACAACACAGAATAAGTACATTGGTGTTAGTTGCAAGCTCTAACACACTTGAATAGAAAGGGTATGAAACTAATGGCTTTTTGTTGAGTTGTATGATAACTTGCAATTAAATTCCAATCTTTTTTCCTGTCAACTGAAACACCATATACTTGCTTACTGTTAATTAGACTTCCGATTTATCTTATAATATAAATATAAATTTATCAAACACTTCAATTAATATATCATCTTATAAAATCCTATTAATTATTTCTTCTACTAAACATTTTAAAATTAAGGATAGAGGAATAGTTCAACTGATATGTATGTATACAGATGATTCATATGATATGATTCAGAGTTCAATCTCGGTTGCAAATGAAATAAACATTTTAGGAAATATATATATATTCTTTTTACAGAAAAAAAATTCATAAATAAATTTAAAAGTAGAAATTGCAGACCTTAGAACCAAGAGGAAGGGTGAATTCTTCGTCTCAACCAGCGATCAGCCGCGGAGATTTTCCTGCCAACGTCAATCAACAAAGCAACTGCCATATCAGCAACATCCGCCGAGAAAATATTCCCGGCGTCAGCGACTTGATTCCTCCGGCGACACTCGGAGAGGTCAATATGATTAGTTCCGGCGCTGGGGGTGCAGATGAAACGGAGGGAGGGAAGAAGTCGGATGTCATCGGAATTTACGGGGTGGAGATTGTAAGTGACAATTGCGGCGATGGAGGAAGCGTGGTGAGGATTGGTGGCTATGAATTGTTGGAGAAGGAGGATTGAAGAAGGGTTTAGGATGTGGAAATTGTGAGAAGGATTGGGAATGGAGGAGAGTGAGGGAGAAGTTGGGATGACCGTGAAGGAATACTTTTGGGATTCGTCGGTGCTGATTTTGTTGTTGTTTTCTTTTTGATTCGCCATTTGAACTGGTAAATAGTGTGACTAAATTGGAAAGGAGGACCAATATAGTGCATCTAATACTACTTTATGTAATCCGTTATTATTACTCCAGTCTCAAAATCTCAAAATAAGTGTTTCTTTTAATTTTAAAATTGTGTCTCAAAATAAATTTCATTTTACTTTTTTAATTTAAAGTTAATTACTTTTTATCAATTTTATCTCTAATTAATAATATCTGCATTATTTTTCATATATTATCTTACTATATTTTTATGATAATGTATATGTAATCAATAATTATTAAGAACTATTTTATAAAATTATTACCTTTATTCTATTAAAAATAAAAAAATTTAAACTGTGTGCCACAAACTTAAAAACTTTTATTTTGAGACAGAAGTACAAGGATAAGTAAAAAAAAAAAAGTTTTGCTTGTGGTAGGTTCATTGAGATTTTATTTTACATCTTCAACTAGAAAGAGACCTTCAATCAAGTCTTGTACTTGGAAAGCTTCAACTTAGTTTCATTGGATATAAAAGATTGACTTGGAATAGGATTTGAAAGATTGAGTAGGAAAAGATAAAGATGAATTTTTTTTTACTTGGAGAAGGTGGAGAATAAGTAGGAGATGAAGAATACTCCTTGTCCCAAAATAAGTATTTTTCTAAAATATTATCTTAAAATAATATTTTCTTTATTTTTGAATGCAACATTACTTAATTTTTATTAATTTTGAGTATTTTCTCTAAAAATATTATCTTAAAATAATATTTTCTTTATTTTTGAATGCAACATTACTTAATTTTATTAATTTTACTTTTAACTAGTGTCTATATCCGCAAAAAAAAATTTAAATCAAAAAATGTTTTATACATATTTATAATTTATAAATGAATTTATAATAACATTAAAATTAATTGAATAATTTAATATTTTTGTAAGTTGAAAATAATTTTTTTCTAAAATTGTACATTAACTTTTAATAATAAAGGATTATTAAAATACTATAATATTTTATCTCATATCAAATACTCTATAAAAATTCACATAAAAAATATATAAAAAAATGAGTCCTGAACAAATTAAATAATATTTAAATATTAAATACAAAATATTTCAAAAAAAATGATCAAAAATCCAAAATGAACCAAAATTGGTAAAAAAAAATTAGTAAAATCAAAAATAAAAATAAAATGAGGTCACCAATATTTGTCAAGAGACTTTTGGATCATTCCCTAATTTTTTTAGAATTTAAAAATATCAAAAAGTATTTTTAAACATTTAAACAATTCAACTAAAAGAGAAAAAATCATAAAAAATATCAATTCTGAAAATAAAATTGTAAAAAAATAAAAATCAGAAAAAAATATTTGAAAATATTTTTGTGAATTGTTTCATAATTTTTTAGTCAGAAATGAATTTTCTATGAATTTTTAAAGTTTAAAAAATTAAATATAAAATCAGAAAATAAAATAAAAAGCAAAAAATATATGGACCATCATATCATAGTTAAAACGCATTAGTAAGCTGATCCAAAGGACCATATGCACTATGCTTGATATGGAACTCACTGAAAACCACATCGGATTAGCTTTTTTTAAAATTAAAATAAACAAAAATATGGATCATCGATAATGTCAAAACGCTGCTAGTAGTCACATCCAAAGAACATGGTGCGTGTATATCATACACTTTAAGTAATAAAGCACCGATCAAATTATTTTTAAAATACGCTTGAAAAACAGATGACACGACATCATTGGTTGAAGATGACATGTTGGTCGCCTTCAACCTCTCGTCCGTGCTTAGTTTGCGGGTTTTGCAAACGGAAAAATTAGGAACTCAGATCGGTGTCATTCTCTTTATCTCTTCAAGACGATTTCAATGGCACCTTCGTGAATATTTTATTTAAACTATCCAAAAAAAATTGGAGAAAACCAGAATAATAGCGAGCACTTGCTTTTTGAAATACATATTCAATTCTCAATGAAAATGATGAAAACCGCAAGGATCGAGAGAGAGGAGAAAAGTTAGACCTTTGTTTGGATTGATTTAGTTAAGAATTCTACCTGAACAACTTGGATAGCACGATTTAAGACACCTCAAGGCACGATCCTTGCTTTGTTAGCTTAAGTGAAGTTCAAGGAAGCTTATGGATCACTCAATTTGGAACTGGAAATGCTCTAACTATCAATTCGAAATCTCAAAAAAGTGGAGTGTGGAGGAAGTTTGGTGGTGTTTCGCTATCACACTTGAGAAAATGTGTGGAATACGCCCTCTATTTATAGGAGAGTGAATGGGATCAAAATGAGGGTGAATGATGACATTTTAGTGGAAATCGACACACCCATGTTCATGAAGAAAGTGTGATTTTGTGCTCAAAACTCAACCATTTCTTGCTTTGATGTGCTAATTAATCCTGGAGGTTGCTAAACATGATTAAGAACGAAAGTGGCTTATGTTGGCTTTTAAAACAAATTATGAAGAAAATGCAAACCGGTAGTGTACTTGAAACCGATTTTTGTCACAATGTACACACCAAGGCCAATTCAATTCCTCGTATGCTTTCAAATCTTTCTAACCAAATAAAGCTCTCGGGAGTAGAATATAACGAAAAATAATCATCTTCAATGGATACTTGAGCTAAGAGATATGGCCATTAGGATTTGAGAAAACTCACCAAACCAAGGCACTTTGATCAAACATGTCATGCCTTCTTGAAAGCTTAAAGGACATATAATGTTTTGCATTCAAAATTATTTTTCACTCAAAATTTTCTCTTGACCAACAAAGATGTCATGAAGTAGACCTCTTAAATGGCATTCGAAAAGAACCACTCAAAACTCTAAAATTGAGAAAGTTATGACCTTGTGAAGTTGATGAAATTCATGAAATGACCTATAAACTTTTGGCTTCTTCAAGCATCTTCCAAAAATCTTCAAGCCTTGAAATACAAATGGAGATAAATTTCAAGCCTTCAAAGGATCATACTTGGTCATGATTTATCACCTTGAGCTCATGGAAATAAACATATGAACTTATAAACTTTTGAAGATAAGCTTTTGTATCATCAACCTACAACACAATGTCCAAGGAAAAAATAGTGCACATGTCTCATTGTTAGCTAAATGTCACTCATCATATACAAAATATACACAAACAAGGTGCTTGGTGATCCCCAAAAGAGCAAAATTAGAGATAGGAGAGAGAGCCAAACCTAGTTTGTGATCTTGATGCAAAGTGATAGTGTGAGATAGTGAAGGATCTTAGGGGGAAAAGTTGGGGTATAACAGCTGCCCTTATTTAAGTTTCTTCTATCCGGAGATACGAGGGTTACGAACCCCGTTTCGACGTGATTGGAGATACTTAAATATAAAACAAACCCTATTTTTGGCCCTAAGATGCTATGCAATGCTTAATGATCATGCAATGTAACACAACAAACTTCACATGGGAAACAAAAACTCAACTCTACTGGGGGGGGCGACCCCAAGAGGAAACAAAGTAACAACAATAGTAAATGAGGAAAAAAGAAGAATGACAGCAACAATCCATAGATAAACGGAAAACTACCTCTTCATAGAGAAAATAGAAAAAACATAAGAATCATGACATCTTTCTAAAGATAACAACCTACCATTCCAATGCCAACATCAAAAATATCAACCCAAGGTGAGAGTAAAACAATATCAATAATGGACTATGTTTCCAAAAGTTTCATGCTTCACCGAGAACGGTCTCAACTTCTTCTTTACCAAGACATTTCATCCAAAAAGGATAACAATCTAATCATTCAACAATGAGCTAAAATTCACCCATCAGAGCATTCGACAAGTCATATACACCGGTCAGAAATAAATGGTTAATCAACAACGAGATACTCCCCATCGGAGTACTGAAAAGATCATTTCATAATGAGTTATCTTTGATAACGTAGAGACTACCACTCACTAGAGCATTCAACAATAAGTCATATACACCTGTCAAAGACAAACGATCAATCAACAATGAGATACTCCCCGTCAGAGTACTGAAAAGATTATTCCATAACGAGCTATCTCTGATAACTTAGAGACTACCACTCACTAGAACATTCAACAACAAGTTATATACGTGTGTCAGAGACAAACGACCAATCAACAAAGAGATATTCCCCGTCGGAGTATCAAAAAGATCATTTCATAATGAGCTATCTTTGATAACGTAGAGACTACCACTCAATTAAACCTTCGACGATTTTAATGGTTTACACCGATTTTTACCAGTTCACACCAGTTCAATGACAAATTTGATCCATTAATTGAACCATATCAATTATTTAGCCGGTTCACGATTCGACCAATCCGACCAACTAATCCAGTCTGATTTTTAAAACACTCTTCTTGGTTCTTAAGAGGATGGTATTAACAATTCATATTCTGAAAAAAGATATCAAACACTCAAGTGTAGTTAAATTAACTCGTAACTCTTTGAAGTAATAACATTTGCCTCATGTTTTTTACCTTTTATTTTGGTTTTGTTGTGCAGGAAATGGTAGAAGAACCGATCCTTAAGACCTATGGGTGAAGGCAAAGGAACCACATAATCGACTAGGATGGGTTTACACAGCCAAGTTAAAACACCCCCAATAACTTAATTCTCTATTAATTAATAACCTTACATAAATATTTGTTAATGTCAAAAGTCTCTAGTACAAACACTTCTCGACAAGTCACTAAATTGTTTTTTCCTTTTTTGGAAATATTAGTATCTAGTCAATATTTTGTATAGACTGACCCAACACAATGTTTGTTTGTTAACATCTAATAGGATTCGAACTCAAGATCTTGAGAGAAACACACTCTGAAGACTTAAATCTCCACCATTATACCAACCCTTGAATAATAAAATTTCTCTTTAGGGCAACAAAGAGAACATCTACAACTTAACGATGACTTGTTCTTAGAGAGGTTGAGATGTCAATGACCTCATCATGCACCTAAGTCATGAGCAAAGTTATCTTTCTATCTTTGGAGATAAATTTATATTTTAGTCAATGACTTATTCTCAAGATGTTAAAATGTCAATAATAATAGATGCATAGGTCGTGATTAAACTCTATGTAAAAGCAAGAACTTAAATATTCTAAAAATACAAATTTTAATTTATCAAGATTTTTTTTTAATTAGACTTAAATGCACTTTTTGATCTTATTTTAGTCTCCTGAAAAATCAACTATTAGACCCTTAATATCATATTTCATTTTTTAAAATTCCCATAAAAAAATTAGTCTAATTTAAATAGGTAGCATTCAAGTTATGAAGTGATATTTTGTAATTGTTGCCACATCATTAATAATAGGCCAAAATATATATTTTAGAATTAAAATTTATAATATATAATTTTAAATAAATATTTATAAAAATAATTAAAATATTTAATTATAATAAATTTTAAATATTTTTAATATATATTTTAGAATTAAAATTTATAATATATAATTTCTAAATAAATATTTATAAAAAAATAATTAAAATATTTAATTATAATAAATTTTTAAATATTTTTAATGACATAACATCAATTAAAAAAATATCACTTCATATTTTCAATGTCACCTATGCAAATTAAATTATTGTCATAAGAACCACTGAAAAAAACATGAAATGTGTGATATTATAGAACCTAATTTTTTTATAGGAAGACTAAAATGTTATCCCTAAAAGTAAAAAGTGCATTTACGCCTTCTAATTATTTTAACATCAAAAGACTTATATATTTTTTCTAATGATTTTCTTTAAAATTGACTTTAAACTTTAGAAAGTGTTAGGTAAGCCCTCATCTTTCAAAATGTGTGTAATGACTGACTTGGTAACAAACTTTTGCAAAACATACTTTCATTAGTTTTCTATCCAGTTGATGTAGACAAGAAATCCTTTTTTCCTAACAAACTGATGCAGACAAAGAACACTCATCTCACCATTTATTATTGTCACCATTTATTATTGTTTTAAAGCTAGAAATAATTCAGTCATAATTTTATAATATTGTATTCAAACACGGTATTATATACACATTTCAATAGCAAAACACTTCTTTATAATAAAAGATCAAGACCAAAAGTTCTTTACATGAGATGCCATTTAAAACGCTCATGGTAAATACACATATCAACATAAAACGATGTTAATATCAAAATGTGTGGCAAAACAAACTTTACAAGACAAAGCGTTCATTACTTCACCTAGAAATCTATGATCAAAACAACTTGTTAATCAACTGCTACGAACATAAGGTTCAAAAAGTTTAACACATGGATTTGGATCATACTGCATAATATCTGCAGCACGTTCAAACTCTTCTCTAAGAACTTTGATGCTGCGTTTATCAACCACTCGACCCAGATCATGAGATATTTCAAAAGGATCCTCTATACATATCAAATGCCGATCATTACCAACCCTTCTTGTCCAATCCTTATCTCGCTTGCTACACCAGAAGAAAACATTCAATCAGACGAAACGTCGAGATTGGATGTTAGTTTTAGTAAATGTAGTATTTATTAGTGATGGTTTAGGGTCTCATGTCCACTAATGAGATTGTTTAAAAGGGCGTATAAAATTATCTTATAATAAGTTTCTTTCCAAAAACCTAAACATGATATAGCTTATGAAAATAGTTCGCTTTATTTTATTTTTTGCTTTAGGAATATTTATAAATAAGCACATAATACTCCCTTTGGTTTCAAATATAAACAAAAATTCATTGTGAAAGAAAATTATAGATGCTGAAGTCTCTTACCTGATTGTGCTTCCTGTGCGTACAGATATAACAGAATTTGCGTAATCATGACAATATGCCCAATAAAAGAAAAATCCCCACACAAGATGAGCAATTGATTCCTTGTTGTGTCGTCCAAAATGACCTAGTTTTTCAACTTGGTCAAAGAACGCACAATCCACATTGTCAACAGTAACTGAGTATGTTGCATCCATCCCCTGTACAGAAAAGATTATTTAACCAACATATTCATGTATTACACTACAAAGTTATGTATATGATGTACAACACTTCACAGTTTATGCCTATAGATAAATCCAACTCTGAGCAAAAGAAAATGAAAACTACAATACACACCTGTAAACATGGAAGGATAGCAGGTCGTCGCTGTTGTAAAAAATGAATGCACATCAACACATACCTGAAATTAGAAAGTACATAAGTTACTTTTACAGTATAATATTTTATACCACACTCATCAGCATTTCAAAATCTCAATCAATTCACAGAAAAATATACTTTTGGCAAATATCACTTGAAGAGAACTTACGCATAGCTAGATAAGGTCCCATGGTAAGTTTCATTGACTCCTCTTGACTTTGCCCAGTGTTTAATGATAAAAGCCAGCTGCCGTAACCTAGAATCAATATTTGCATAATCCCGGAGAAGCTTAGTATTTACAACAGCAAGGAGGTTGTTGATGCATATATCACAAGAGATTCCAGTAACTGGATCCATGAGCTTTACTATAGGAACCCTTGCTCGTGTCAATGCCTGTATACAATTTCAAATTTAATTAATTCGAAGAATATTTCAATTACAAGTAGTCAGCTTCCACCAACAAAAAAATCAAAAGTATTAGACCTTCATTTCAGACTCCCAATGCATCAATCATCCGCCATTTCTTGTTTATTACTTCCATTTATTTTCAGAGTTTCAAATGACTCATAACAAAGTTCTACTGTTCAAATTTACTTGCTGTCCCAATATTTATTTTACATTCTATATTGCATATAAGAAAACTATTATTGAAGGCCATCTTTTCATTTTTTTAATCCTTTTGACTTAATCTTTCTCCGTGTCCTTTTTTCATATTTGAGTCGTTTCAAATTTGTCAAGGCACTCTTGGCATTCAAACATTATCAGACCGGGTCTTTTTTAGGATTACGATAAACCTTGTTTAAGAACAATGGTTAATGACTAAAGTTAGCAGGCAATAAACATTCCTCAAGCATAAATGAACAATAAACAATTAGAAAACAATCCAATCAGCAGATGAAGGACACGCAATCTTCAAGCACATCTATAAAAATAATAACCCGCTGTATATTATAGATGATCACAGCAACAATTATTGGGGATTTCGGTTTTAAATATTCAATTTTAAAGGCAGAAATGGCGGTTTTAAATATTCAATTTTAAAGGCAGAAATGGCAAATATATAACCTACTAAAATAACAAAATTGAAAGAGGGAAAAAAGTGGAAGAGTCTCAAATAAAGGAGACGAGAGTAACATAAAGGTTATGTAAAAACCAGACATTAGCATAAAACATAGTGGAGTAAATAGTTTCTGTGCTACTACAAAAAGGTAACCCCTTTATATACAAATCACACACTAAAAACTATTGAATACTGCAAAAATAAACACTGAATTATGTGCTACATCTTTGCCAAAATAAACAATGATAATATTATATTACCTTCAAAAAGACATCTTTACATATTCTCTCTATATTTATCCATGCCTCCTATTCTTCCAAATCTTATTTTCCACTTTTTTCTATATCATTATTTTCAACAACTAAATTTCTTCCAGGAAAAACAGAAAGATAACACTGTTCAAACCCGCACACCATGTCAAGTTATCAACTTTTCATTACTTCGAATAGCAAACTAGTAGATTTTAAAATTGGAAAATTGTATTCCTAAAGTAGGAACATAGTTAAAGGAAGAATGCAAACAAAGTATAATAATTAATATTATTAATGCTTTATACGGGAAGTAATCAGTGAACAATAGATCAATGAATAACAAACAAAGGTGACTAAATGGGAAAATGCAAAACAGCAAGTCTTTAACAAGTGCCCCAGCAGCAGGACTAGTACCATTAACAAAACAGCTGAGCTTGGGCTTGCAACACAACTAACACCAGTTTGGCCTTAGCCTTTCGGAAACATCCTCAGTGCAGCAAACAGAAACAGCGGACAACCATTAAAAAAACAACGCCAAAGAAAATGAAACAGCAAATAATACAGAAGCAGAGGAACCAATGCACCAGCAAAATGATTTGTAGCAGAGAACTCAAACTAGAGAAGAAACTCACCTCAGTGGAACAGAGGAAGAATTTGAACTAGCAAACCAAAGTAGAGGAACCCTAAAATCATCTTGAAGAACTTGAACCAACAAATTACCACCAGAGGAGATGGAAGACGCCAGTCCACAAAAACGATTGAGCTGATGTTTTGAGGGAAGGAGAAATGCCCAAAACGAGTTTGGACACATTGCATAGTTGATTTAGGGTTTGGAAGAAACCGGCTCACAAAAATGGTTTTCGGGTGAAGCTAAATTCAGATATTTGTCAACCCAGAGGCAAGGTAGATATCTTAAGTAGGATTGGACCGGTGAAAGAACGTAAAGCTAGGATTGGACCGGTGAAAGAACGTAAAGCTAGGATCGCAGCATGGCACGTAAGATCGCACCGACGGGCAAAATGGTAATTTCATATATAACTCCAGCCGTTACATAGGGGAGAAAATAGTGTTAAGAAAATTGATGGGAGAAGAAGAACATGAACAGTGATAGTAAGAAGATGAACACAAATATTGATGGTAGAGGGAGAACTGGCCGTCGCCGTGGAGAAGATTAACAGCAACAATAACAGAGGGGAAGGAGGGGAAAATGGAATGGGGATGGGAAGGGAAGATGAAGCTTGAAAGTTGCAGAGGTACCTGCGCCTATTGTGAAAGATGCAGCCAATTCTGTTTTAGGGTTACTTAGAAGGGAGAACCAAATTGAAATAATAACCGGGTTTTCACTTTAAAAACCCGACCCAAATTAGACAGCCCAAAAAACAGGCCCAGCCCTATTTTTTTTACGATCTTGCTCTAGAAAGCTCGATCTTGACCACGCCGTACACACAAAAAAAAAAGATCTTTCTCTGATCACAGCACTAAAAGGCAACCTTGCCACGTAAGATCGTAAGATCCAGCACTCGATCTTGACTACACCACACAGAGGGATCACACTATCCCAGCTATTCTCCTAGCTCAATCAACAATCCCACACAATCACACCAAATTGAGTTTCACCACGTGATCGGGATTGCTAGGGGTAACAACAATCATGAAACTACAATTCCATACAATACACACACAAAAAAAAGATCTTTCTCTGATCACAGCACTAAATGGCAACCTTGCCACGTAAGATCGTAAGATCCAGCACTCGATCTTGACTACACCACACAGAGGGATCACACTATCCCAGCTATTCTCCTAGCTCAATCAACAATCCCACACAATCACACCAAATTGAGTTTCACCACGTGATCGGGATTGCTAGGGGTAACAACAATCATGAAACTACAATTCCGTACAAGTAGGATTTCGATTTAAACTACCACACTAACAAAAAAACTATAAGGCAACACTAATAAATGCCTACCAAATCGAGATTATTTTTCCAGCATCATATAAGACATAAGTTACCATGAAATAGCAGGTTATATATGCAGCTCATGCTTTGGAGAATTAAATGTTTGTTTAACATTTATTTATATATATATGAAAATAAATGTAAGCAAAAATATACCAGAGCAATTTAAGAGGGCATATCAATATCGATAATCTCACCTGAACATTTTGTAGGTTATCTGATTGCAAAATACCAGCCAATTTCATTATGATCTTAGATTTGTCGATATCAACTTCCTGAATAGCAAGGCAAACATCAATGTCGCTTTTAGAAACACCAAATGAATTAGCACATGATCCATAGAGATAAAGCCGAGCCATTGGCCACCCTTGCAAACTAATTTCTCTAGTAACCCTAACAATTGCTTCTGCTTCAATTTTTCTTCTTCAGGAGGTATTAGAGATTCATATATTGCAAGGAGAGGAACACTAAGAGTATCAATGTCCCACGGCACACCATTTGTCTTTTAAACGTCTCGCCCGCTGACTTAGCAACTGCTTTCCTCTTGAGTCTGAAGCTCTAGCATCCTGATAATAAATGCTGTAAGTAACCCTCATTCATTGAGAATCCATTTCATTTAGTTTATACTAAGAATATAGATAAATAAATAAATAACATATGAACCTCATAATTTGATAATTGACATTTAGTTATAAAATTCAATCAAAAACCTAAAAAATTTCACATCCAGTTCTCCAAAGAAATTTAAAACAAAAAACACAACGATTCAATATTCAAAATATCAACAAATAACATCTTTTCCAAATACTTTAAATGAAATTGAAATTCAGTACAAATCTAGTTATCGAGAATGATCGATTTAACAAATATCAACAAATTTTCAAGTATTAACCTTCTCCTTAGGACCATGGAGTTTCTTCGAGTTACCACTCTTGTCATCAAGCTCATCCTCAAGCAACAACGAATCCGCCAATTGCTCTCCAACAGCACCAATATCCTCATAATCAGAATGAAGATTACTCCCAGAGGGTGGACCCGGGTGATCAATCTGATCAGAAAGCCTCAATCCTTGACCCACATTGCCTTTATTATTGCTCTTTCCACCAAACCCTATTCTCAAATTTTCCAACTTACTAGCCAAATCCTCATTCCTACCACCCGTTTCACCAAACCCTATTCTCAAATTTTCCAACTTCCTAGCCAAATCCTCATTCCCACCACCCATTTCACCAAACCCTAATCCCTTTCCAGTGTTCCCAAACCCAGGTGGAGCCCTAGTTTGTTCAGTAGATTGCGCATTAGACCTAAAATCCCCAATAACCCCTCTTTCATGATTATTCTTCCTATCAAATCTTCCATTAGAAGAAACTTCCGGTGTACTAGTATAAGAAACCGTGGGTAAAGATCCAAACTGTAACTTCAGTTCCGGTTTCTGTTGTTGTTGTTGCTGCGGTTGCGGTTGATGAGAGAAAGAATTAACACGGTTATTGTTGTTGTTCTCAATTGAAACCCTAATCTTCTTAAATTTTCAGCGAGTGAAACACCGTTGGTATAGTGAAGTGGAGTAGTGTTGTTGGAATAACTGGTTTCCGGTACCGGAGGAAGTGAAAACGGGTTATGAAGCAACCCGAATGCGTTTTGCGGGTACGGAGGAGAAGGTGTGTGGGACCACGGTGGAAGATTCTGATTCTGATGATTCAGATGATGATGATGATGGGGATGATGATGGTTGAGATAATCGTGACCGTTGATTTGATACGGAGATGTGGAGAACGGGATTGTGGGTCCCATCATGGCGACGGCGGGATCCATGGTGGGAGATTGTTGAGGTATTGTGATTGGAGATTGGGACGGGTGAGTCTGAGTCTGGAGACGGGGGTTTTGAAGAAGAGAGAGAAGGAAATCGCCACCGTTAGGTTGCGGTGGCGAGAAGTTACCACCACCGCCGTTCATGGCGGCGGGGATAGTGTTGGGGTTTGTGTGAGAGAGAGAGAGAGAGGAGAGAGTGAAAGAAATTAAAATCTTGGATTTGAAAATTGTGAGAAAGACTTGGCACAGAAGAAAGTGAAGTTAAAATTTATAAAGAAAATTCAACGAGTATATTTTTGGTATTAATATCATCCTTATCTTATTTAAATTTTAATTTAACGGTTATCGAAAAAATCAACCATTTATTACAATTGTTAAAATCTAAAAATAAAAATGATTAAAATTTTTGTTAAATTAAAAAAAATATTTGATTTGCGTCATGGATTAGTTTTATGCTTGAAGAATATTCCAAAATCTACTGTTACTGAATTTCCCTTTTTATCAAAGTACCAGTACAGTACAATTGTGGGGAACAATTTGCTTCATCTTATTGGAATTAGAAATGGTTGATGATTTCATTGTCTCTTTAGAATTACGGTTAACTTTCTTTTAGTATTATTTTTTGCGAGGCTTAGATTGGCTTTGAGAAAGAATTCATTCAATTTAATGTTAAATTTATTTGTGCTTTTTTGTTTGATTTTGGTATGAAAAGTTTGATGTAATTTAATTTAGATTGATTTTTACATTTAAATTATAAATTATATTTTTTATTAAAATTATAAAATATTAGATAAAAGAAAAGTAATTATTAAATATTTTAAAAAGCAAAACCGTATAGATATATGGTGTAGTGTTTAGACATGGTAAAAGACTCGATCCGTTGGGTTCCATCCGAACCCCCAAAATTAACAGGAAACATCGTCTAAAATGGATACGGATAAGTGTAAAACCCGGCTTCTAGCCACTGAGTTCGGAGAGGCGGTAAGACACTTAGACGCCCACACTCATGTGACACCCCAAATAATTTAACTATTAAATAATTAAAATTTTAATTATTAATTTAATTAGAAGTTTAATTATTAATATTTTGAATTATTGGATTTAATTACTTGATTAAATAAAAGGGAAGTAGTGGTGTGAAGGGTTGAAAGGAGTAAGAGGCTCTCTCACACTATTTATTTTATTTTTATTATTTTAGAATAATAAAAGGAACAAAATAAAAGGAAAAGAAGGAAAAGAGAATATTGAGTTCTATCATACGACATTGAGAAGAAGAGAAAGAGGAAGAGGCAAAGGCTTAATCGAATAAAGGAATATAAAAAGGAGGATAAAAAGAAGGAAAAGAAGGTTATTTGGAAAAGTCATCCACGTGAGATTGAGAAGAGAAGAGAAGAGGAAAAGGCAAACGGAATTCAAGAATCATCGCGTAAGGGTGATTTCATTCGATTATTATGCCTTATGGGTTTTGGGATGCAAATGGATGATTAGTATGTTAGGAATCTTGAAAATTGGATAGTTTAAGTTTCATAGGATTATCCCTAAATGTGTCGAATTATAGGAATTTGAAACCGTAGTAATAATATGGAATGTTTGGGAATAAATGAATTATTCCATATAGTATAATACTGTGTTTGTTGGATGAAAATTTGTGTTTTTGATATTTGGATTCGACGAGAATGCTATGGAATAAGTTGGAAACGCTCTGCCAAAACTAGTGTTTTCGCCATCGGGGTCGGGAACCGGTTTCCATGTGGGAGAACCCGTTCCAGGTTTTGATAGGTAAAATGACATTTTTGAACAGTGAACCGGTTCCTATATGGAGGAACCGGTTCCACTGCTTTTGAAAAATACTAAACTTTAAAATTCATAACTTTCAAACCGTAAGTCCGCTTTTAGTCGCTTTGGACGTTGTTTCTTAAATTAAATACTCTATTTTATAAAATGAAGAAAATTATAATTAATGGATTTTATTTTGAAAAGAGCCATTTTTCCGATTTGTGAACTATGGTAGTTTTAGGAATGATGGATGGATTGTTTAGATAGTTCGACAGTTGAACGAGGATTGATGCTTATATGTTGTTTTCCTTGTTGTTTATTCATGATTGTATTGATATCATGTGTTGTTGTTATTGTATATACCGTGATAGTCTTACTAATTGAAGAGTGTTTGGCATATTTATGCTTTGTGATAATTTATTTCATGATCGAGTTGTTATCATGTGATGTATTGATGTTGGCATTATGTGGAATTATGTGTGATCATATTCCATGAATCGATGTTACATGCTTTATGATGCATGCATGAGCATTGTTTATGGTTCATTCCCATTGTGTGGAATTGAACTTGCAGAGCCAATAAACTTACCAGAAACAGAGGTAGTGAGGTCGATTCTCGACCTTGGTTATGGGCGAATCATGGATTCTTGACCTAGTGGTTATGGGCGAATCATGGATTGATGTTGTTTTCCGAGTGTAATGGAATAGTGGGTGAACTTGGTTTACGTTTGGTACCACATGCATAGAGTCTGCATTGCATATGGGATTGTAACATGCTAGGATGGTTTCCAGTGTTGCAATTTCTATTGATTGTTTATTTGCATAATGAATTGTGTGCAATGTTTTGTGGACTGAACTATGATTATGTTATTGATAGTGGACTAACGTATTAAATTGTTCTGTTGTATTTAAAAACGTATAATTCATTTTATATTGGATAGAAATCTCACCCTTACTTTGATGATTTCAGATTTGAAGTAATTAGTCGCTTGGAATCGGGAGATGTTTCTAGAGTGTTCCTTAGTTAATCCACGTGTCTGTCATGCTCGTAGTTGTAACACCGGGGAACGCTTGATTGGAACTTTATGGATTTTAATGATGTTTTGGTTTATGTTTTGGTTTATATCCTGGAATAATTATGGATCGATGTATTCCGGATTCTATGTTATAATTCCGGTGTTAAAACATAACATTTTGATTGGTTTTATTAAATGAGTTCTTCTGAAAAGCATGATAATCGCTGGTTATATTTTGAATTATTTAAATCAGACGCCTCGATTTGTGTTTAAAACTCGATTAATATTTATAAATCGCGGGTAAATTAGAAGGGTGTTACAATAGTGGTATCAGAGCATACTCCGTCGTGACCCAAGGTCTTAATGTCATTATCCCTTTGTACGCCGAGCAATGTGTACAACATTGTTTGCATTGGCCTTCGATTGATTATTGCAGTGAGTAGTGTGAAACTAAGTGGGGATAATAGATGCTTCCCGGATATGTTCCGATTGTAAGTCATTGGTAATCGCTTGAGAAGACAAAGCAAGAGGTTAGAGTTGTTGGAATCGTTGGACCGTGAGTCATAGTTAAGTGCAAGAAGCGAGTACGATCGAGAACAAGAAGTGTTGGTAATGATGATTTATTCTCCAAGATGATTATTGGATGTCTATTGACAAATTGAGGACTTGATCACCCTTAATCTCTTGTTGATAGTAGATTGAATCATATGGATGGTATACAATTGTCTGCTATCTAAATGGGGCATATAGTGATGAATATGAATGAAGTTTGGTAAGTCACCATACGAGTTGACGAAGACTTTAATAAGAACAATTAATTAAGAGGGATGAGCAGTTACGCAATCTGTAATGATGGGCCGTGGTGTTTATGCATTCTTCGACGGCTGAAAGGAAAAGCTAAGAGTGATGAATCACGTGGTGAAGAATGGTCGGATTTTGCCCATTGAGTGGTTTAGAAATGGATCGAGTTGGATTGCAAGTCATTAAAACCGTATATTTGGTTCCAGAAACGCAGAACCGGCCTCCCATGGGAGGAACGGGTTCCCGTGCAAAACCAGGAGATAGAATTTTGTTGGAACCTACATCTGGAGGAACCGGGTCTCCGATTCAAAATTTGCAAGGAAACCCAATAATTTGGGAACGGTTTTAGTATGGAGGAACCGAGTTCCCATAGTAAAATCTCGAGGGTGTTTTTGAGGAACGGGAACCTTCCCTCGAGAGGAACCTACATTACCGGTTAAAATTCAAAATGCCTAAAACTTTGAAAATTCATATTTTCTAAACCGTAATCCGATTTGAGTGCCATTTTCGACAATATTTCTTAAATTAAAAATACTATCTCATAAAATAAAGAAAATATCATTTTATGGAATCTATTTAAAAAGAGTCGAATTTCGATTTTGTAAACTGGTAGTTCGAAATGGTGAATGAATTCCGTAAGTGTTTCGGAGATTAGTGAGTTGCCACCCAAGAGAGAGTGGAATTTACTCTAGATTTGATTCCGGAGCTAGTCCATCGATGGCGCCTTATCGCACGTTGACATCGAATTATCCAATTGAAGAAGCAATGGAGGAATTACTTGAGAGGAAGTTTATTCATCCGTGTTTCGCCGAGTGCTCCTGTGTTGTTGGTTAAGAAGAAAGAGGTTCGATGAAACTGTGTTGAATTATGACAGCTGAACAAAGTTACAATCAAGAATCGTGATCCATTGCGGAGGATTGATGATTTGATGGATCAACTAGTTGAGCTTGTATCTCAAGAAATTGATTTGAGATCCGATATCATCGATTCGTGTGAAGATGGAAGATATTCAAAACCCATTTAGAACGAGGTATGGGCATTATGAATATTCCGCTATGCCGCTTGGAGTTACTAATGCACCGGTGTTTTCATGGAGTATATGAACGGATATTTCATCCGATTCTTGATAAGTGGTATTCATTGATGACATCCCGATCTATTCGAAGTCAAGAGTATGCAGAGCATCTAAAGTTATCGGAATTATTAAAGGAGAAAGAATGAAGTCATGTCCAAAATGTGAATTCGTTGAGCGAAGTTTTGGCCATGTGATTTCCAAGAATGGCATTGTTGTTGATACTACGAAGGTAAAAGCAGATCTCTGGACGTAAGAATGCTTTGAAATCCGTAGTTTTCTTGGTCTGCAGATACTATAGAAAGTTCATTGAGGGATTTTCAAGTTGGCTTTACCATTTACTAAGTCAACAAAGCGGTCGATGTTGTTTGGGATTCAATGTGAGAAAGGATACCAAGAGTTGAAAGAGGTTGACTAGTGCTTCGATTCCGATTTTGCCAATCCGCGTAATTTTGGGTGTAAGGATACGCCTTTGATGGGATTAGGTGGTGTTTGATGCAAGATGTTAGCAGTGCTTCCAGACAAATCAAGATTCATGAAAGGAATTATCCGACCATGATTTAGAGTCGACTATCAGTGTTTGTTTTGAAATTATGGAGGCATTATCCATGGTTCTCTGCTTGAGGTATTCAAAGGATCATAAGAGCTCAAGTATCTCTTTGATCGGAAAGAATTGAATATGAGGCGGCAAGGTGTAGAATTCTCAAGGATTATGATTTCGATTTGAATTACCATCCCGGAAGGCAAACGTCGCAGATGCATTAAGCGAAGTCCTTGCATATGTCAATGTTGATGGTCTGAATTGAAATTGGTCAGGAGGCCTGTAGACTTGAGTTGGTATGTGAAACTACTCGAATAGTGTGAAATGGTACGTTGAAGTCGACTAGTGGTATTCGGAAGAAATTCAAATGGAGAGAAACTGATGGTTTGGGATAGGTTGACATTGATTAACCAAGGTCAAGGAGGTGAATCGAATTGATGAGAATGGCATTACGATTTGGTGATAGGGTGTGTGTCTTGGATGTTGCCAGATTAGAAAGAGTATTTTGGAAGAAGGACATTGTAGTGGGTCGAGTATTCATCCTAGTGCTACTAAATGTATCATGACTTGAAAAGTTATTTGGTGGCCGAAATGAAAAGGAAATTACCGAGTTTGGTATGCGTGTGTTCGTTTGTTAAGTCAAAGATTGAACATCGAAACCGCTGTGGATTAATGGAACCGTTGTTTGTTCCAATAGAAATGGATGGCATTTCTATGGATTTTGTATCCGTTTACCAGGACAACAAGGATTGTGATTCTATTCGTTATTGCTGATCTTACTAAGTCCGCCACTTTATTCCGATAAGAATGGATTATCCGATGGAGAAGTCATGTAATCAGACATCGAAGATCGTAAGTTCGCATGGTATTCCTTCTAGCATCAGGTCGGATAGAGATCCGAGGTTCACGCCTAAGTTTGGACAGTGGTTGCAAGAGGCCTTGGGTACTAAGTTACGATCGAGTTCGCTTATCATCCATGCATGTATGGTCGGCTGGAGAACGATTCACCGTTGAGGATTTGTTGGCGGTCATGTTGTAGGAGGGTGGAGCTTGGGATAGTTATCTACCATTGATTGATTTTACCTACAACAATAGTTTTCATTCGAGTATTGATATGGCTCTCGCTTTGCTAATCGATGGCGGTGAGGCGCTGTGTTGGCGAATCAGAGAAGTGTTGGATTGACTGAGATTGTCCAAAGCAGACTTAAAAGATCAAGATGATACTGGAGAGGAGAGCTTGCAGTCGCGAAAAATTTATCATGAAGAGGAGGAAGGATCTGAGTTTAGTGAAGGAGATCATGTGTTTATGCGAGTTACTCCGATGACGGTATTGGTCGAGCCTCAAGTCAAAAAAGTTGACTCCGCTTTATTGGTCCGTATCGTTACCAAGAAGGTTGGAAGAGTTGCTTATCGATTGCTTTACCACCATCACTTGCGAATTTGTGATGTTTTCCATGTATCTCATTGAGGAAGTACATTCCCGATCCGTCTCATAAGATTCAAAGTGGATAATTTGATCAAGCATTACCGCAAGGATCGAGGATCAGTGAAGCAATTGCGTGGTAATAGACAACAGTGAGAGTAGCTTGGGAGGACCAGCAGAGGAAATGTAACTGGGAACCTGAGAGCCGGATGAAGGACTCGTGATCCCGAACTTTCGTTTAAAGTATGTTTTCGAGGACTAAACTCTTTTTAGTAGGGAGAGTTGGACACCCCAAATTAATTCAAGGATTAAATAATTAGAATTTAATTATTAATTTAATTAAAGGCTTAATTAATAATATTTTTGGATTAAATGGATTAATTAATTATTTAATTAAAAGGAAGGTCGGGGTGTAAAGTTTAATCGAGGTGTGGAGTAAAAAGCTCTACTAAATAATAACTAATTTATTTCTATTATTTGAAATAATAAAAGGAATAAATAAAGAAATATAAAAAGGAGGATAAAAAGAAAATAAGGAAAAGAAGGTTATTTGGAAAAGTCATCCACGTGAGATTGAGAAGAGAAGAGAAAAGAGAAAAGGCAACGCAGGAAATTCAAGAATCATCGCGAGGTAAGTGGGTGATTTCATTCGATTATTATGCCTTATGGGTTTTGGGATGCAATGGATGATTGGTATGTTAGGAATCTTGAAAATTGGATAGTTTAGGTTTCATAGGATTATCCCTAAATGTGTCGAATTATAGGAATTTGAAACCGTAGTAATAATATGGAATGTTTGGGAATAAATGAATTATTCCATATAGTATAATACCGTGTTTGTTGGATGAAAATTTGTGTTTTTGATGTTGGATTCGCGAGAATGCTATGGAATAAGTTGGAAACGCTCACAAACTAGTGTTTTCATTGAGTCGTGGGAACCGGTTTCCATGGGAGAACCCGGTTCCTGTGTTTTGATAGGTAAAATGGCATTTTGAATCGAGGAACCTTCCTCTATATGGAGGAACCGGATTCCACCTGCTTTTTTGAAAAATACTAAACTTTAAAATTCATAACTTTCAAACCGTAAGTCCGCTTTAGTCGCTGCTTTGGACGTTGTTTCTTAAATTAAATACTCTATTTTATAAAATGAAGAAAATTATAATTAATGGATTTTATTTTGAAAAGAACCATTTTCCGATTTGTGAACTATGGTAGTTTTAGGAATGGTCGATGGATTGGTTTAGATAGTTCTACAGTCGAACGAGGATTGATGCTTATATGTTGTTTTCCTTGTTGTTTATTCATGATTGTATTGATATCATGTTGTGTTATTGTATATAACGTGATAGTCTTACTAATTGAAGAGTAAGCATTTTGCATATTTATGCTTGTGATAATTTATTTCATGATTGATCGAATATGAATGATGTATTGTTGGCATTATGTGGAATTATGTGTGATCATATTCCGCTGAATTGATATTGCATGCTTTTTATGATGCATGCATGAGATTGTTTATGGTTCATTCCCATTGTGTGGAATTGAACTTGTAGAGCCAATAAACTTACCAGAAATAGTGAGGTTGGATTCTCGACCCAAATAATAATCATGGATCGATGTTGTTTTGAGTGTAATGGAACAAAGGGTGAACTTGGTTTACGTTTGGTACCACATGCATAGAGTTTGTATTGCATATGGGATCGAACATGCTAGGATGGTTTCAGTGTTGCAATTTCCATTGATTGTTTATTTGCATAATGAATTGTGTGCAATGTTTCGTGGACTCTAACTATGATTATGTTATTGATAAAGGACTAAGGTATTAAATTGTTCGTTGTATTTAAAACGATAATGCATTTTATATTGGATAGAAATCTCACCCTTACTTTGATGATTTCAGAGAGTAAGTACCACCGCTTCAGACTCCATGTTCTTTGAGTCGTTCCTTAGAAGAATCCGCATGTCGTTGTCATGCCTCGTAGTTGTAACACTGGGGAACATTTGATTGGAACTTCTTTATGGATTTTAATGATGTTTTGGTTTATGTTTTGGTTTATATCCTCGAATAATTATGGATCGATGTATTCCGGATTCTATGTTATAATCTGTTAAACATAACATTTTGATTAGTTTTATTAAATGAGTTCTTCAGAAAAGCATGATAACCGCTTTGGTTATATTTTGAATTATTTTTGTGGACGCTCTGATTTGTGTTTAAAACTCGATTAATATTTATAAATCGGGTAAATTAGAAGGGAAATAGAAACCGTTACATTCTGGGAGAAACCGTGTCCCAGCTTAAAAATTTTCAAAGAAATTACATTTTCTGGAACCGACCGCCTAGAGAACCGGGTTCCCTACATTTTGGGGCGTGTTATTTAACTTGTGGAACGGGTTCTCCCCTGAAGGAACCTGCTTTCACCGTGATATTTTAAAATGTTCCAAACTTTGAAAACTGATTTTATGAACCATCACATTTGTTGCTTTTGGTCAGTTTCTAAATTAAACGTACTATCTTATAAAATTGAGAAATTTCTATTTCATGAATTTTATTTTAAAAGTGCCGATTTTCCGATTTTGTGAATCAAATGTAATTTTAGAAATGTGATTGAAGTAGGCTAATTGTTCTCGACCGATCGATTGAGGATTATGTGTCAGGTTGTTGTTTATGCACGATTATGTCAGTGATCATGTGTTGTTTGATGGTGTAGATTATATATGGAATGATGTTGTGATCATATTCCGTTGTTTGAATGTTGCATGCTTTTGTCATGCATGCACATTCGTGGAGTTAATTCCTACTGTGGAATTTGGCTCATTACAATAACCATTCCCGGTGATTATGGGGGCGTAGGCTGATTCGTGTCCGTGTGATTATAGACGAATCGATGTTGGTGACTTAGTTCACGCTTTTGGTACCACATGCATTGAGTATGCATTTACTTTGTGTGAAATTGTAACATGTTGTGGATGGTCATTGTTATAATTTTCATTGTTGTCACAGGCAAAATGAACCGTGATTTTGCAATTGTGTATCAATCATTATGCTAAAAGGGATGGATTAATATACTTGTGATATTTTATTGTTTTGAGGAACTTATAATGCATTTTAATTATGATGAAATCTCACCCTTACTGATGATTTTATTGCAGTTGTGTTTCAAGAGTCAAAAGAGATGGCTTATGAAAGTTGTATG
>CM038796.1:53077613-53113619 GCA_021764765.1 Vicia sativa
AACTTGTCATATTTTCATGTTTTTTATCAAACTTCAACAATTTTTTAACCAATCAAAACTTCTCATTTTGAGATGATTTTACACTTGTCATTTAATATATATATTTTATGATTATGTCAAAAAATCCAAAAATATTTTCATCTGATTAATTTTTAATCGAAATGAAAAACGACGCTCTGAACACTTTTCAAACCTCCAAAGGTGAATTTTCAAGTTTACCCGATTTTTTCAAAACTTCTCATAAATGAACTTAACATTTCAAAACATTTTCAAATCATTTTTCAAAACATTTCATCAAACTTGCATTTTTACCATGATCAATCCAATTTAAAACGATAAACAAATTGTTCTTTCTCGAATTTCGATCGATCATGGGCCACCCTTATGGTGTAAGTCCCAACTTTATGTACATATTTAGTTTTACTTGTACATACCAAATTATCATTGTTAATATTCAACCATAAACAAATTTCTTTCGTTTGTTTTCATTCGTTTGTTCATGCTGAATCCATTGGTTCTAAAGGAAGGTTTCTCCTGAGCAAATTTTCTTTTAACCAATGGGCCTCACGGTGTAAGTCCCATAACATTCTTTTATGTACATAATATTTTTTGTACATATCAAAACTTTCCAACACATAAATTTTATCTGTACATAACATGATACTTCTTTTTCAAAACCTTTTATCTGTACATAACAGATACTTCTTTTTCAAAACCTTTATCCGTATACACAGAGATACTCTTCTTTGAAAATACTTTTTACAGATAAACTTTGATCAATCATTTCTGTTTCATCTGTACATTTTACACTGAATACCATTGGTATTGAAAGGAGCATTATTCCCTGTGAAACTGCTTTCAAATCAATGGGCCTCCCTTACGGTGTAAGTCCCAACCCTCCTATGTACATCCATCTTGTCTGTACATAAAACCTGTTCGTACATATTCATTTCCTTGTACATGTTCAAACTTTGAATAATCAAGTTATGCTCGTTTTAAACGTTCGTTTCACAAACACTTGTTTATATTCCATAAACTGCTGTAAATAAACATCATGCATTGTTTATATTTCCTTCATAAACTCTTGTGAATACATATCACACACACACACACATGTTTATACAAACTGTCTAATAAATAACATAATAATTAGACTAATCAATAGGTTTCACAGAGTTTAGCCTCCGCTGGCTTCATACAAGACAACTCACCAGTTGAGTTTAGCCTCCGCTTGGGCTTCATATATAATTATCCTCAGCATGGATGTACCTTCTCTTGGGCTTTGTACAAAGAAACTCTCCACGTGAGTCATCCTCCCGCTTAGGCTTCGATAAGACAACACTCTGCTGAGTCACCTCCTCTGGGCTTCGCTCAAAAGAACTCCTCATTGAGTTTAGCCTTTGGGCATCATACAATGAAAGAGACAGGAAATCTCTCAACCTCCTATTGGGCTTCCAATACAAAGAATCACCCGCTAAGATAGAACCCTGAAAGGATGGTTTCCCGGTGAAATCACTTTCAAATTCCCCAATGAGTAAAATTTCGGTGAAATTGCTCTTATTCAAAAGGATGGTTTCGGTGAAACTTTCAAGCCAAAGACAGCCATACCCTATAGCTTCCTCTTGAGCTTTACAAGGACCTCGATGACCCGGAATGCCTCTGGGCTAACAATACAAGGACCCACGGGCTTCTTAAAAGCATCCCTTTAATCCAATCAATTTCTCCTTGAGATTTAGACATCTATCATCTCTATGGAAGGAGTATCTTATCTATCACATCACATACAGTCAAAACTTTTCAAACTCTTTTTAAACTATTTTCAAACAAAAACATCTCTTAATTGTAAGTGGTAACGCTTGTACACTCAAGCAAAACACCCAAGGCTTACAGTTAAAAGATTCAATCATCTTTTTCAAACATCTTTCTTAAACATGTAAGTGGTAACGCTTGTACACTCAAGCAAAACACCTAATACTTACGACGAAAGATTTTAATCAATCAAACTTTTCAAAAATGTATGTGATGAAATAGATTAGATACATTTTTCATTAAGATGACATTTGTCTGTCTCTTACTAACATCCCGTTGCTTTCCACTAGCATAAGTGGGAACTACGATTGCTCTGACTTTCTCAACATCCTTTTGAGAATACCTAGGAACAAGGTCTCATCCTTGCCGAGCAAATTTCTATCTCTCTCAGACCAAACAAACCATAGAACCCTGTAGATCCGAGCTACAAATGCTCGATTCCCACTAGGGATATGTATGCAGAAGATCCACGATCTTTATGGAGCACAATAATAAAAACCTAGAATCCCACATAACTCATCGTCTTAAAATCCCAAAGGAGAAGCTTTCCCAATCATAGAAATAGCAATTAAAACATACAAACATATCAAATATATTCATATATAAAGTCGTAGATAACTATATATATTTAGGGTGCTCCATCTATTCCCTTTATATACCAACTTACTCAGAATCTCCCAATGCGTTATGTCTAGTTTGCGCTACGTTACCAATATCAATTGAGGGTATTTCAGCTTTCTTCATAATCATTAAATCATCTTCTTGTGTTGAAAATAAAGCTTGATGCTCGCGGCATCTTTATAAACAAATCAAAAGATTTAAATCATTGCGTACCAGAAGATCCGAACTCACGTTCGCATCCTCAGGCACGTCACCTTTTAACGCGAACAGTAAGGTGTGCAATGAATCTGGCAATGTAGTTCAATCGGCCCAAGAAACCTCTAACTTCCTTCTCGGTGCGGGGAGCTGGCATCTCTTGAATAGCTTTAACCTTAACAGGATCAACCTCAATACCTTTACCACTGACAACAAACCCTAAGAGTTTATCGGATCTGACTCCAAAGGTGCACTTGTTGGGATTAAGTCTCAGTCTGTACTTCTTCAATCTGTCAAACAGTTTCCGCAAATGATCGAGATGTTCTTCCTCAGTCTGTGATCAAGCTATCATGTCGTCGACGTAAACCTCTATCTCGTGGTGAATCATGTCATGAAATAGCGCCACCATGGCACGCTGATAAGTTGCGCCTGCGTTCTTCAGTCCGAACGGCATAACCTTGTAGTAGAAAGTGCCCCACTGTGTAACAAAAGTTGTCTTCTCCATGTCTTCAGGAGCCATTTTGATCTGATTGTAACTGGAGAAACCATCCATGAAGGAGAAGACCTTATGCTGGGCAGTGTTGTCAACCAGAACATCAATATGAGGAAGTGGGAAATCATCTTTCGGACTCGCTTTGTTCAAATCTCTGTAATCCACACACATTCGTACCTTTCCATCCTTCTTAGGTACGGGTACCACGTTTGCAACCCATTGCGGATAAGAAGTAACAGCTAAGAAACCGGTATTGAACTGCTTCATAACTTCGGCTTTGATTTTCTCAGACATCTCGTGACGATGCGACGAACCTTCTGCTTCAGGAGAAAACCTTCTTTTGTCGGTAACCGGTGTACCACAATATCAATGTCCAAACCTGGCATGTCTTTGTACGACCAAGCAAAAAACCTCAATATAGTCTCGTAGCATCTGAACCAATCTTTCTTTGACACTGTTCTCAAGACCCGCTCCTTTTTTGATCTCTTTTCTGTCTTCATCGGTACCCAAATTCACAACCTCAACTGGCTCTTCGTGTTGTTGTATAACTCGCTCTTCTTGCTGTAGCAGTCTGACAAGTTCTCCTGGCACTTCACAATCTTCCTCACCTTCGTCTTCGGCTTGGTAGATCGGATTATCAAAGTCATATTTAGCAATAGCATAGCTGTTATCAACGAGATTCAGAGTGATTCTGCAGAGTATCACGTGGGTGTGTGTAAGAAACACATAGCTTTTTGAAGGGGTGATAAACTAAAAGAAATAAAGCAACAATTAAATGCAAAAGTCCAACGATTTTATTGAATGAAAATATGCAAATGACAGATAAAAACCCTCACAAACGAGCCATGATGCCCCGGGCAAGGCACTAGGCTTTAAAGTTTATTGTTCAAAGCATAGAAAACGAAAAGCAAAACAGAAAACAAAAGCAATTACTCCTGTCTAAAGGAGATTGGTATGACGTCTTCAGTCTTCCAATTGCTGAGTCTGTTGTCGGGAGTTGGGAAGATCCACTCGCTGATGTCGAAGTCGTTGTCGTCGTCTTCTATAGCATGGATTTCACTCTGGCTGATGCGGAAAGGAAGTTGGCCGGCGCGTTCTCGGCATATCATCCTCTGACCTTTGATGGTGAAGCCTAAACCAGTCTTGTCAGATTTGAAAGGAAGATCAGGGAGCTGTCCCCAAATACTACTACCTCCTTCTTCAATTGGTGCTTGAGCATCCTTCAACGAGACCATCCTAGGCGGAACTTGCGTAACTTCAGGAGTGACGGGAGAGTCAACAGGCATGACTCTGGGGATTGTTTCGAAAGCTTGACAGGGAGTCTCGAAGAATTCACCTTCCATCTCAAGATATCGTAATGATTGTAGATGATTGACCATATATTCTTCTTCACCACACATGAACAACCTTCCCTTCATTGGGTTTCCACCGATGGGTAGAGGTGACAACGCCTACCCCATGTATCCAAGGGCATCTAAGTAGGCAAGAGTGTGGAAGGATGTCCATGACAAAGTGGAATCAAAAGTCGGGAACCGACTTTAACAGGCAGAGTGAGCTCTCCGAGTACTGTTCGCTTACAACCATCAAAAGCTCTCACGACTATGTCACTGGGTTTCAGAACCAACCCTTCAACATCAAGTCGATCAAAATCACTCTTCGGTAGGATATTCAAAGCAGAACCGATATCCACCAAAACATGAGACAATGTAATACTCTTGCATTCAACAGAGATGTGCAAGGCTTTGTTGTGTTTTCTTCCGGCAGGAGTCAAATCAGCATCAGAGAAGCCTAGGCCGTTGTTGGCAGCCAGGCTAGCAATACAAACTTCAAATTGATCAGTAGTAGTGTCTTGCGGTACGTGAGCATTCTTTAGAAACTTCACCAAGGCTTTGGCGTAACCCTCAGAGCACAAGAGCAAAGCAAGCATGGAGATCTTGGACGGAGTCTGCCCCAACTGTTCCACAACATTGTAGTCACTCTTCTTGATTATCTTTAGAATTTCCTCTATTTCTCGTTTGGAGGTGTCTTCAGCAACTTCCTTTGGTACTTCTGTAGGAGCAGGATGAGTTACTAGTGCTTTCCCTCTAGCCTCGGGAACTGGTTCAATAGCTGGAATGCGAGTTGGAGTCGTAGTGTCTTTTGGAGGAGAGATTTCTGGAGAGAATACCCTTCCGGTTCTGGTCACCTTACTTGATCCGGTGATGTTGTCAATGTCAGGAATGGAAACTTCAACTGTAATATCCTCAATGGTCGGAGGGTCTTGCTTGACGCCGTGATAGTAAACCTCAGATCCATAATTCCAAGGGATAGCTTTGTTGGAGGAATATGGAACTGGTCTGGGAGAAGTAATGATGAGAGGTGCCACTCTAGGCACAAGATCAGCAGAGGAAATCCTTATTGTGTTTACATCAGCATAGTCTTCTGGGAAATCATCACCCCATTCGGTTGCCTTAACGTCTTCAATAAGAATCTTGTAGCTCTCAGGAACAGTATACTTCACCAGGTAATCGAACTTTCCACTTGGCTGCCCCAAGGTATCCCACACATTTGGTACAGTTTTATTCACATCTTCGATCTTCAGTTTCTTAGACATATCTTCGCACAGACTCTCCACAGGTGGTTTCAGGAATAGTATTTCACGGTTATCCATCATGAACTGACACGTCTCTCAACTGCACAACCGTCAGCGCAGATGCACCAACGACAATTTTCGGGCATCCTGATTGATACCGGCCAGATATTCTTCAATATCATCAGAGGATGGTCAAGTCATCTATGTTGAAAACATAAGAGTTCTCACCAATAGCATTGGAACTTTTGTCATGGTTAGGCATAGGGAGCGTTGATCACGTTCGGAGTCTCAACATGAGGGTCAAACTCAATCTGCTTAGCTTCAATCATATCTTGAATCTTGTTCTTCGGAGCCCAACAGTTGTCAGTGTCGTGCCCTGGGCTGTTGGAATGGTAAGCAC
This sequence comes from Vicia sativa, assembly GCA_021764765.1. Taxonomy (NCBI): domain Eukaryota; kingdom Viridiplantae; phylum Streptophyta; class Magnoliopsida; order Fabales; family Fabaceae; genus Vicia; species Vicia sativa. Next base: position 53,083,704 of record CM038796.1, read on the forward strand.
ACTTAGCATTAGGATTGTATCTCGGAGAAGAAGTGTTGATATTCTGAGGAGGATCCCTCAAGGTAATCAGCTCTGCTTTCAACATGTGTTGTAATGCTTGCGACAATGGCATGTTGATCTTCGTAAACTGTCTTCGTGGCGCGTTTTGGCTACGCGCGTTGTCTCGCTGAGGTTGTGCTGATGTAGGATTGGAGATCACAACTTCCCCCACAGATTGAGCGCGGTCGGTCTTGGCGCGGCTTTTTTGACCATACACAGCATTGGCTTCTTTCTTACCACCGAAAGATCTCTTCGCATCATTTGATGACAACTCTACATGAATCTTCCCGCTCTTGATACCAGCTTCAATACGCTCTCCTATCAATATCAGCTCGGTAAATCTGGCTGAAGAGTTTCCAATCAGATGATTGAAGAATGGGCCTGTCAGTGTTCCCATAAACATATCAACTAACTCCCTATGGGACAAGGGTGGTTGAACTTTGCCTGCTAGATCTCTCCATTTCTGAGCATACTCTTTGAACTTTTCATCACGACCCATAGACATGCTCTGTAGTTGCATGTGAGTGGGTGCCAATTCAGCATTGTACTCATACTGTCTGTAAAAAAGCATCTGCTAAGTCACTCCAAGTACGGATGCGGTCATTTTCTAGCTGATAATACCACTCCAATTGAGTCCCGGACAAACTCTCTTGAAAATAATGCATCCACAACTTCCTGTCATCAGTGTGGGGGTTGATTTTCTAAACATAGGACTTCAAATGCAGCTTCAGACAAGAAATACCATCATACTTGGCAAAAGTAGGAACCTTGAATTTGAGAGGAATCACCACACCAGGAACAAGACTCAGATCATCAAAATTCAATCCTGACATCTTCAGGTTTTCCACAGCATTCAGACGGTCTTCAAGTTGCTTGTACTTGTCATCTTCATCAGAGTACTGATCTTCATTGTCTTCTCCTTTCTTCTCATGCTCACGCTGATCGTCTTCGTCATTGCCCTTGACACTCCCCTCAGTCTTGACACATTCTGAGAGCTCTATTCGGCTGACCACTTTAGGACCACCTTTGTAACGTCTGCCCATGTTGAGAACACCAACGACCCTCTTCTTTCTGTTGATGAGCTTCTTCAGATCCTCTTGGCCTTGGACCAAGCTAGTGAACATCTCCTGGAACTGAGCATTCTGAGCCTGAAGATCTTTGACAGTCTGTTCAAGAGCCATTTCTGCTAAAATAAATAGCGAGCAAATGAGAAAGCCAATCTTCAATGTACCTGTTATGAGATGTTATGCTATGATATGCGATGTTTATGCAAATGCAATGCAATGTTATCAAGGACCTTAGAGATTTAAATTTGTTAAACAAGCACGAAACAAACATTTATTAGTTCTCTTTTTATTCTTTTTCTTTTTAAGTACAAAAGATAGTTCAGAAAAATAAAAGAAAAGCATAAAATCCTAAAGCTCTAAGTCTCCCATGGGCGCTTCCTCTTGTTGAGGTAGGCGTTGATGTTTCGCCTCGTGAAGTAGCTTTGTCAACTCTAGTACTTCTTCTCGCTTGCATAGCACGAGCTTGAATGTATCCCGTTCTTCTTTGAGTTGAATCCGGGATCTCTTCAAGTCTTCAAAATCAGTAGGCATGTCGATGGAGAAGAGATAGGTACGTCACCTAGCAACAGTTCCATAATTACCGGTAAGACAGCGTGAATGGCATCATGAGGTTTTGAGCTCGAGCTCACCATTTGAGGTAAGGTCCCAAGGAATGGAGTTTTGGTGCCCCAAAGTCTTGGTATCAGTCTTCTTTACCATGCCCCAAGCGTGTATGAACCTTCGCGATATTCGAGATCGTGGTTGTAGTCGAACACAATATCTTGGAGAAGCATATCATGTGGACCATCTCTTCGAGCATAACCAAACTGACGTAGAGCTAGAGAAGGGTTGTAAGTAATACCTCCCCTTATACCAAGTAGTGGTAAATTAGGGAATTCTCCACAACGCTCAATGAATGTGAAATCCTTCTGAGAGAAAAGACACCAACATCTGAAAGAGAGTGACATTAGTCTTTGAGACCATTTCAACCTTTGTTCGTTCTTCAATCGATGGAGGAAGTGCGAAATAAACCACCTGGAAAGCAACGGTATACAACACATGAGAGTTCCTTGTCTCTTAGTAGTACGAGTGTGGAGAGAATGTAGAATTTCTCCAAGTAAAGTAGGCACTGGATTGCGAGTAAGGAATAACTTGATGGCGTCCACATCTATGAATTGATCCGAGTTAGGGAATAGAACCAAACCATAGATTAACAAGGCCACAATGTCTTCAAATGCATGGAAACTCATAGCTTTGAGGAATCCTCGGGCTTTCTTTACTAAGAACTTGGCAAGTAAACCCTTAACTCCACTTCTTGTTTCCCATTATTAGCTCAATGTATGAGCTTTAGATGTAATGCTGATGCAATGTCTTCGTACCTAGGAACCTTTTCTAAACCGGTGAATGGCATTTGGTCAAGAATAGGTATCCCAAGTAGCTTAGAGAACTCTTCCAAGGTAGGAACCAACTGATAATCTGGGAATGTAAAGCAATGGTGTTTCGGATCGAAGAACTGGAATAGGACATGCATCATATTTTCTTCAAAACCGGAGACAACCAAGTCAAGTAGATAACCGTGTGTTTTGATGAACTGAGCATGATCGGGAATTTCTGAAACCAATTCTTTGAGCTGAGAAGGTACACCCATGAAGTTGATTCGGATAGTCTTTCTAGAAGCCATAATCCCCTACAAAACAGAGCAAAGATAAATCCCTAGGTCCTTGAAATAGTTAGAAATGATATGCAATGCGATGATGTCATGATGTCATGTTTAGCACACACAACCAATTCACACAATGATCCTAGGTTTAAGGCTTGCATGAGGTATAGGTGATTAGCCCACCAAAAGTTTGAGTTGGTTCATCCTGTCCTATAATAGTAACCGGGTTCTAGGAATCTCACATCATTGATCTTTCTCGTAGGCGTTTATTTCAATACGACTACCAAGTGGTCGACCGAGAATATCCCAAAAGTCTGATCTTAATGAGCGTAGCATCGAGTATCAGCCAACCTCGGTCTACACCAAAGTCGGCCATCTCACTACCTTCTAATGGCCAAGATGGGTCAATTAGGGTTCTAAAAGTTTAGTTATTGCTGATGACACCACGCAGAAGCCAAATACTATCCTCAACCTGGAAATGAAGAGTAACATGACATCCAAAGTGTCACACTAACGTAGCCATCATGTTGACCGTTTCGGTATACGCCTAACGGTCGCGACGATCTATTGCTACTTACCTAAAGGAAACCTGGATCCGGGTGTAGGATCCCCCACAAGAATAATACCCAAGCATTCCTTAAACTAAAGCATACAAGTCAAATAGAAAGCAGTAAAAATGATCTAGAAATCCCTAAGGTATTCTCTCTTTAGGGTGTCTCCCCGGCAGAATCGCCAGTTCTGTAATACGGTGAACTGACTTTGAGATTTTTGTATCGCAAATGTGCGGATAGCAAGAGTCGCCACCGAATTTTCTTTTATCCAATTAAGGGATGGTGAAAAGAAGGAAAAGACCTTCAGATTATGAAAAGGAAGGTATTAGAACCTTTTCATCCGTAGTTATCTACGGCTCTTAGTTGCTCTAGCTCATTTTAAAATTGTGTCAGTTTGAAAATGTTTTTGAAGGCATTTCACTTTGAATTTGTAATGATTCATGTAGGAATGTGTACAAAGTGTTCGAAAATGTTTTGTTTTGAAAAGAGTTTGAACTTTGACAAAAGTGTGAGGTGTGAAAAGTATTTGATTGAGCAAGCAACTAAAAGTCTTTATTACCTACTCGAATGGTCGTTTTTCTATTTTACGTTCCTTTAGAATAGAGCTATCCATACCAGTGGTTGGTAGGTAACCCCATCGTTGGATGTAAAGGGACATTCGGGACATCGGATGGTCATAGAAGGCAACTTGTAGGAAGTGTCCTAGCACATTCGAATGGACTATCATCATTTTTCGTAGGCAACAATCGAGGGTCAAGATCATGTATTCGTAGGCGACATCGTGGGTCTATGATCTTTGTATCGAAGGGACTATGATGATTTGTTTGAAGGCAACGGTGCTAGGATACCTCTGTTCGAGGACTTGACCATTTGTATTCGTAAAAGCAAGAGAGAACTACCCTAAGGTGCGTGTGAAGTGTGTTAAATTCAGATATGTTATCTTGGAATTATGAGTGATCTATGTCCAATTTTATCTTGCCGTACACGCCTAATTACTAACAGTTTATAGGGTGCAGAAAGTAAATTGCGGAAATGTAAAGTGCGGAAAGATAAAGTCCTACGCTATTACATGGCTTTGGGGCAGTTACATAATAAGAGTGCGGAAAGTAAAAGTCCTAATTAAACTATTACATCCCATAAGCAGTTACATAATTGAAAAAGGAAGAAAGAAAATTATCAAACGTTACAACTCGTGAAATGATATATAATCGAAAACAAGAGAAATTGCATAAGAAGAAAAGGTTAGTAAAAGAAATATTTTTGAATGAGGAAAAAGATTTTTGATTAGTAATGACATTAATATGATAAGATATTTTTTTGGTAATTTTTGGATTGTTTTGATAATTTAAAAGCAATTAAAATTCATTTTAATGATTAATTAGCATTTAAATATATGCAAAAATATTAATTTTAATGCTAAAATTAAATAAGTATTTTCCAAACAAAAAAATATTTTTGTGATTTTTTAAATGCATGATAAAATTAGTTAAAGATTAATTAAATTGTATGAAAAAATATTAAAGAAAATAAGAAAAGGAAAAAAGTTAGTTTTTCAAAAGAATAAAAAATAATGGTCTTGCCAGGGATCGAACTGATGACCATCTGGATGAAAACTCAAGTCTGCTTGCCTTTACCACTGAGCCAAAGCGCGTTTGGTGTTTAGAAAATGGAAACATGGCATTATATGAGTAAAACGTGTCTAGTTTTGGGATTTCAACGCACAGTCAGCCGCGTGGGCCCAGATTGTAATGGATGGACGTATCAGAAGCCACGAAAATGCCACGCATGCCTTCACCGGAGTCTTCCAGTCAACGACGCCGGAGCCCTAGCTCCAGTCGTCTTCTCCGATGGCTATCAACCTGAAAAACCTGTAAAACGCATCATTCAAAGCGAAACAAAAGCCCAGATCGCCTAATTCGATCCTTGCGAGCACGATGGTGCTATCCTTTTGTCCTGAAACGGCCTGGAGCCTGTGTTTCGAAACCTACAGCCCTAAAAGCCTTAACAATGGTGACTTGTGATTTCTACGTGGAAACTCACATGTAATGCATCAAATACACTCTAAAGAATACCCTGAGTTCAAATAAACACATGAAAACAATTAGCAATGCATGGATAATGAGAATCGAAATTAAGAAAAAATCCAAACCGGTGAGAGTTAGATGGCACGATTCAGGATGATTTGGCTTCGAGTAAGGATTGGTATTGACTCCTGGGATCCTCAGGAACACGTTTGGATGCTCAAAACTCCTTGAAATTGGCTGGAACTTGGGATTCGAAATTGCCAACTTTAAACAATTTTTTTTGAAAATAAGGGTTGCTTGTATGGGCTAGGGTTTCCCTCTTGGTCTTGTGCAATGTGCTGAGTATTTATAGAGTAAGAATTAGAAGCAAAAAGAATGAAAAAAGATCTCCTCTTTAATGCAAGAAATTTTCTCTTTCAAATCAAATCAAATCTTTTGAAAATTTGATTTTCCCTTCCATGTGAGAGCTAGCACGAAATTGGCAAGTTGTGAGGGCTATCTTCCACAGTGGGGCACTTTCTGCTACAAGGTTATGCCGTTCGGACTGAAGAACGCAGGCGCCACTTATCAGCGCGCTATGGTGACATTGTTTCATGACATGATTCATCACGAGATAGAGGTCTATGTTAACGACATGATAGCTCGGTCGCAAACTGAAGAAGAACATCTTGATCACTTGCAGAAACTGTTCGACAGATTAAAGAAGTACAGATTGAGACTGAATCCCAACAAGTGCACCTTTGGAGTCAGATCCGGAAAACTCCTAGGGTTTGTAGTCGTGGGTGTGAAGTTGATCCCCAAGGTTAAAGCTATTCAAGAGATGCCAACTCCCCGCACCGAGAAAGAAGTCAGAGGTTTCTTGGGCCGATTGAACTACATTGCCAGATTCATTGCACACCTAACTGCTACCTGTGAGCCAATCTTCAAGTTGCTAAAGAAAGATCAAGTAGTGGAATGGAACGACGATTGCCAGATCGCTTTCGACAAAATCAAGGAGTACCTACAGAATCCTCCTATTCTGATGCCACCTGCCGAAGGAAGACCTCTTATCATGTACTTGATAGTGTTAGAGAACTCAATGGGTGTGTGTTGGGGCAACATGACGAGTCCGGTGAAAAGAGCATGCAATATACTACCTTAGCAAAAGTTTACCGAATGAAACAAGATACTCACGCTTGAGAAAACTTGCAACGCTACTTAGCTGCCTGCCGACTAAGACAATATATGTTGACTCACACTACCTTGTTGATTTCAAGATGGATCCGATAAAATACATATTTGAGAAACCACCTCTCTCCGGAAGAATAGCAAGATGGCAAATGATCTTGACCGATACGACATCCAAGACACTTCTAAAGCGATCAAAGGAAGTGTGGTAGCCGATCATTTGGCTCATCGTCCGAGATGACTATCGTTTATGCAGTCAATTTCACGAAGATGTTTTACTAGTTACGATTAGAAGAACCGGGCCCGGACGAAGGACCGAACAAGGATCCCAATGGACTATGGTCTTTGATGGAGCCTCAACGCACTTGGCAATGGCATTGGCGCCATCATTACATCCCCTACAGGCGACATCGCCTTTCACCGCCAGACTTTGTTTGTTGCACTAACATGGCCGAGTAATGGCGTGCATCATGGGTCTTAAAGCTGCTATTGACTTAAGAATCAAGTTCTTACAAGTGTATGGAGACTCAGCTTTAGTGATAAGTCAGATTAAGGGCGAGTGGGATACGAGGCATCCGAATCTCATTCCATATCGAGAGCATGTTTTGAGTTTAATTCCCTACTTCGAAGAAATTACTTTCAATCACATTCCACGAGAAGAGAATCAGTTGGCAGACGCATTAGCTACTATGTCGTCTATGTTCAAGGTCAGATGGGACAATGAGGCTCCCCAGATCATCATTGAGAAGTTCGACGAACCAGCGTATTGTTGTGAGCTTGATACAGAAGAGAAACCTTGGTACTATGATGTGAAAAGGTATCTTGAGACTCGTGGAATATCCTGCAGGCATCATAATGATAAGAAGTTCATGAGAAGATTCGCTTCCAAATTCTTCCTCAGCAACGACATCTTATACAAACGCAACCATGACTTGTGCTTACTCCGCTGTGTAGACCAGAAAACAGCAATGCGTATCATGGAAGAGTTACACGAAGGCGAATTTGGTACCACTCCAGTGGACACACCATGGCTAAGAAGATTTTGAGAACAGGTTACTATTGGTCCACCATGGTTTGTCACCGCTTATGCTCGATCTTGTCACAAGCTGACGATGCCGACAAAGTACACGTACTCAAAGACTTGAATGTTTTAACTTCTCCTTGGCCTTTGCAATGGGGCATTGACATGATTGGAGAAATTAAGCCCACGCTTCCAATGGACATCGTTTCATCCTTGTAGCAATCGATTACTTTACAAGTGGGTGAAGTACCAGATGCATCTGCACCAAGAATGTTGTGGCTCGATTCATCAAGCATAATCTTATTTGTCGGTGGCACCCCTTGAATTATCACGATAACGGTTCCAATCTCAACAACAAGATGATCACCGAACTCACGACGCAGTTCAAGATCAACATCACAATTCATCCTTACCTACCTAAGATGAATGGCGCAAGGAAGCCAATAAGAACATTAAGAAGATTATACAGAAGATGACAGTGACTTACAAGGATTGGCATGAGATGTTACCATTTGCTCTTCATGGTTATCGCACTTCAGCACGAACATCCATAGGGGCAACCCCCTACTCTCTTGTATACGGTATGGAAGCCGTCTTACCCATCGAGGTTCAGATACCCTCAACCAGAGTCCTCCAAGAGGCAGAGTTAGGCGAAGACGATTGGATCCAGACTCGCCTTGACCAGATTAATTTGATTGATGAGAAACGACTCGCGTCCATCCATGGACAGATACGTCAAAACGAATGATCGGATTTAAAAGAAGGTCAAGCATCGAGTCTACCAAGTCGGTGATTTAGTAAAGCGCATCATTCTTCCACAAGGTGATCCTAGGGCAAATGGACCTCACCCATGAGGGACCATTTGTAGTCAAAACAGTGTTTTCCGCGGAGCTATGATACTTAGCACCATGGATGGTGAAGACTTCCCACACCCCGTGAACGCACATAGTCAAAAATACTACGATAAAGAGACCCGCTAGGTCGACTGGCCTAGGCAAAAATAAGATCCCTGCGAACCAAAAGGTTCGGGCAAAAGTTAAGGATATACAAAACATACACACCGCAAGTCGAAAACACAAAAGGCGGCTGGGCAAAAAGGGTATCCCGTAGACTGAAACCCGAAGGGCGGTCTAGGCAAAAGTTAGGATTTAAGCACGACTATGTCTCTTCCAGATCATCGCTTCTAGACTACTATCGATCCAAGGTTCAAATGGCGAAGATCGTCTACTCACTTTCATCGACAAAGGAAGGAGGATAGTCGAAATATATGAGTACTAGCATAGTTGGAACTTAACAGATTGTTTCCGCATAGCTTTTACCTTTCTTGTGTACAAACTACTTGGCCATACGCCATCTTTCAAATAAACGCAAATTCTTTACAATTCTTGTTGTTGTCGTTTGCAATAAGTCCAACGTTTGCTTTGAATGATTATATGCATTTGACAATAAGAATCTAGTCGCAAACATGCAAAAAGTGAACATACAAAAGTACTTACTACATGTTCCAGGAATTGAGATGATGACGAAAGTCACCAAATAGTCCCCACAGAGCATGATCCCCACAAAGGTGTCACTCACAACACACCTTCCCCGGCGAAGTATACATCAGTCTCCAAGCAGTAACACTTCATCTCCAGTCAAGGTATTCATCTCCGGCGGATATCTCTCAGTCATTCCCCTTTTCCCCCAACAGCAGTATCCAGACTCGAGACTTGGTCAGATAGGGCATCGGAGGAAACTACATCTTCATCCCCCAGCCAAAGATTACAACGGGTTCCTGACTCTTCTAACCCGGTCTCTCAACAACCATCATATTCTCCAGCGAGATCTACCCTCGGAATCCCCAGTAGAGCGCCTCCTAAATTTCCTCAACAGGATCTACATACAAGGTCCCCAACAGATCGCCTTCCAGATTCTCCTCAGCAGGGTCTATGAGATCTCCAACAACGAGCTGCTCAAATCTCTACCTTCCTCAACAATATCTAGGCCCAAGACTTGGTCAGATAGTGCATCGGAGGAATCTAGGATATCTTTCTTCTCCTTCAAAAGCGGGGTTCTCACCTACACAATTCCCAAGCGTGTCGAAATCAAATAGAATATCCGCATCTTCTTCAAGATGGATATGTTTTGAAATATCACAACATCTATCATCCATACATTTCTCATAAAGTCATAATTCATGCATATGTCATTCATATACACTGTCATGCATCATACTTTGCATAAAACTAACGAATATTCTATCAAAGTTTCTCTTGTTTTCTCCAAAACAGGTAACAGTCACTCCAGACGCAAACAGGTCCAGGATTAAGAACCGACGGGAAAACTATCTGAAAGACCGCCCTTGGTTGTCCTCCGACGATTGGTCCAGGATTAAGCCCCGAACCGACGGGAAAACTATCTGAAAGACCGCCCTTGGTTGTCCTCCGACGACTGGTCCAGGATTAAGCCCCGAACCGACGGGAAAACTATCTGAAAGACCACCTCTGGTTATCCTCCGATAATGTGCAATGGATCAACACCGATGCACAACAGGGAAGCTATCCGCATTCTTGCCAACTACAATCTCCCCCAGAGTAATCGACACGAAGATTTATTCTGACCTCTTCCTATTATCAACAGCAACTACAGTCTAGCGACGACTCGCTTGCCTTGGATGGCATCTAAGCCCATCTCCGACTACTTGTCAACATAACCGCTTTCGAATGCTGATATATGGTTAAAAATCATTGCAGACCAATAACTTCATTCAAAGTGAACACGAAGTCTAACGTACGACTCCCCCCGGATGGCATCTTAAGCCCATCTCCATGCTCCTTCTAGAAACGCCTACGAGCTCGGCGACGGCTCACTCCCCCAAGATCGATCTTTCCAGATGGCATCTTAAGCCCATCTCTATCAGTTCTCCTATCAATAATCTCGAGTCTAGCGTACGACTCATTCACCAGCTTCTCCAAACGGCATCTGTAAGCCCGTTCCCGCATCATCAGCCAACCGCGAGTGCAAATTTTCAGTACTCGAGTGTTCAATCATCTTCTACCTTCAGGTCACGAAAGACAAGCATGTCAATCTAACCTTCCAGTACAAGACGATTGAACAGGGGCAGCTGTCATACCCCAAAATTTGCCCTCCATCTATTCAAGAGATTTCATACACCCCTACTCAAGGATTCCTCAAGAGTTGATCAGACAAACTCTCTCCTAGACAATCAACCCAAACTAGGGTTTGGTATCTCTCAAGTCAAGATGGATTTCCAACATCTCCAATGGTCTTCATGCCTCCTCATATGCTTCAAAGATTCTCCATGTCAAGTTTCAAACCTCACAAGTCAAGTTTCCTCGTGCATTGCTCGATGATTGAAAATCGGTGTATTGACAAAAGTCAACTGTGGTCAACATACAGTCAAACTTCATAATTTTGGTCAACATCCTCATTTTAGTTACATTCATCATTTGATCAAGGGTTGATCATGATTCATCAAGAAAACTCAAGATTTGCTCAAAAGTCAAACTTTCTAAATTAGGGTTTCTAGGTGAAAAGTCAACTGAACTTTGATCATAACTTTCTCATACTTTCTCGAAATTTTCCCACCAAAGCTCATTTTGAAGGAAATTCAATTTCACAACTTCATGTCTCACAAGAATGTCCAAAAATGCTTCATTTGAGAGGTATAGCTCAAAACATTACAGGTCATTTTCAAAGTCAACAAAAGTCAACTTTTGTTTTGAAGATATATTGAGCATGGTAACTCCAATTGATATGAGACCAAAGACATTGTTTAGAGGACTCTTAGAGCTTTCCAAAAGTCCAAGAACACTCAAAATGTGGAAAATTGAGCAAGATACACCATCAGAAGTTGGGCAATTTTGGACAATTGCACAAAAGGACATTTTAATCAAATTGCAAAATCTTTTGATCCAAACTTGTTCATGACAATATTCTTGACCCATAAATGCTTGCCATGGCAATTTTCTATTTTATTAATTTTATTTTGATTTTAAACCATTTAATTCCAAATTAAATTACATAAAATATGAAAATAAGGTTATTTTTTCAAATAAGTGGATTTATATCTTCTTAATGTCCAAGAAAGCCCATCACTCTTGCCAAATCGTATAGGTTGCATATGGAAGAAAAAATCAAGTTTTAAAGAAATTTGATTTTATTTATTGGAAAATATTTGCACATTGATGAATGGATCTTTTTGCTTGCTTTGCCATCCAATTTTCTCCTATAAATATCAAGCAATACACAAGCCAAAGGACGAAACCCTAGCCCAAGAAAGAGCCCTTATTTTGCCAAAATCTCACAAACTTTTGAAATTGAATTCTGTTGGCCTCTCACCTCTTCCAACCATCCAAACGTGTTGTGGAGGTAAGGTTGAGTAAGTATACACCCTTATCATTGATCAAAGCAAGCTAAATCGATGCATATCCATCCACATATTCAAAACTTTCTTGATTTTGCATTTTAATATTCGTATGTTTCAATTGATTTTAATGCTTCTAATGTGTTCATGAGATGCCAAGGATCCGATCCGGGCAATCGCTATGGAGGACGTCAAAATCGTGAGATGCCATACCTAGGTCAACTGCAGCTTCGAATCGATAGCTACAGGCCGATTCACCAAACCGATGCCACCAATGGACTGTAAGTCGATTTAGGTGGACAAGGTCTTCCTTTCCTTTTATTCGCTATTTTGCAGTTTGGTGATTTTGTTCGTCGGAGAAGACGACCGAGCTAGGCTCCGCGTCGGACCGTTTGACTCAAGCGTGGGCGTATGTTTGGCGCTTCCTCTCGATTCGCTCATTCCATCCAACGGGGACCCCACCAGCTGACTATGTTTTGACTCATCCAAACGGCGACGCGTGTATATCCATGATCCCACGTTTTCAATCCATAACAACAAATGCCACATGGCTCAGTGGTTAAGGCATTCACTGTGTGTAGACACCCTCCGTGTCTCCTCGGTTCGATCCTCAACGCACCGCTTTTGTTTCTTTTCTCAAACTTTTCTATTTTCATATTTTCTAATATTTTGCATCTATTTTAATTAGTTTCATAATTTTATTTATGCATTAAAAAATCATCAAAATATTTTTTCCTTTTGCATTTATTTTCAGAAAATACTTATTTGATTTATAAAATTAAAAAATATAATTTTGCATGCATATTTATTTTTATTCATAATTTTGCATTTAAATCACTTTTAATTCATTTTTAATTATTAAATTGCATCTAAAAAATCCCAAAAAATTATTTTAGCATGTTTATATTATTTCCAGCATGTCATATTTTTTCCAATTAAAAATTTGCATTTTTTCTAACATTTTCTCTTATTTCGATTTCATCATATTTTCCGATTTTCTTATTCTTCAGGATCCGCTTCAGACGTTTCCTTACCGTTTTCACTTTTTTTTCCAATAATGTAATTGCTCATGGGATGTAATAGTTTAAATTAGGTTTTAATTTTCCGCAAGTTTAAATTATGTATCTGCCCCAAAGCCATGTAATAGCGTAGGTTTTACTTTCCGCACCTTTACATTTCCGCTTTTACATTCCGCATTTTAATTTCCGCACCCCATAAATTGCTAGTAACTAGGCGTATGGCAAGATAATTGGACACAGCTCACTAATTTTCAAGATAACATATTCTGAATTCAACACACTTCTTTTCACACACGCACTTTAGGTAATTCTCTCGATGCCTTTCGATTTCAAATGGTCATGTCCTCGAACGTAGAGGTATTCTAGCACCGCCGCCAAACAAATCATCATAGTCCCTTCGATACAAAGATCATAAGACCCACGATGTCGCCCCGAATACATGATCTTGACCTCGATGTCGCCTACGAAAAATGATGATAGTCCCTTCGAATGTGCTAGGATACTTCCAAGTTGCTTTCTATGACCATCCGATGTCCCTTCGAATGTCCCGCTTACATCCAACGAATGGAGCTACCTACTAACTAATGGTATGGCTTATTCTAAAGGAATGTAGAAGTACAACAAAACGACCAATTTCGAGGGTAAATAAGTCTCTTAGTTGCTTTCTATCAAATGCTTTTCGCACCACACACTTTTTTCAAAGTTCAAATTCTTTTCAAAACAAACATTTCCGAACACTTTGTATACACTCCTACATGAGTCATTACAAAGTCAAAGCGAAATGCCTCTTTCAAAACATTTTGTCAAACACACGAAAGCAATTTTAAAAAGTGATCTAGAGCAACTAAGAGCCGTAGAATAAATCATGATGGAAAGGGGTGCTAATACCTTCCTTTTCATAACCTTCTCCTCACTAATCTAAGGTCTTTTTCTCACTTTTACCTTCCCTTAATTGGATAAAACTAAAAGTCGGTGGCGACTCTGCTATCCACATTCGATGTATAAAATCACTAAAAAAAAAAAAAGTGGGCCACCAGACATATCGGCTGACAAGAAGCGTACACAATTATCCATGAAGTGCATGAAGGGTCCTTTGGAACCCATTCGAATGGGCATGCAATGTCTAGAAAAATCTTGAGAGCAGGATACTATTGGATAACGATGGAATCTGATTGCTGCAAACACGTCAAAAGATGTCACAAGTGCCAGATCTACGCAGATAAGATCCATGTGCCTCCGACTCTACTCAACGTTCTCTCCTCTCCGTGGCCTTTCTCCAGGTGGGGCATTGACATGATTGGAATGATTGAACCAAAAGCGTCCAACGGACATCGCTTCATTCTAGTGGCTATTGATTACTTCACCAAATGGGTCGAAGCAGCATCTTACGCCAACGTCACAAGACAAGTGGTTGTGAGGCTCATCAAGAACAACCTCATTTGCCGATATGGAATTCCAAGTAAGATCATTACTGACAATGGATCAAACTTGAACAACAAAATGATGAAAGAACTGTGTGAGGAATTCAAGATTGAGCATCATAACTCGTCTCCTTCAGAAAAGATGAACGCTGTTGAAGTCGCCAACAAGAACATCAAAAGATCATCCAAAATGGTCATCACTTACAAAGACCGCACGAATGTCGCATTTGCTCGCATGGGTATCGTGACCAAGACGCACTTCAACAAACTCCTTTTCTCTAGTATACGACATGGAAGCAGTGCTCTCGTAGAAGTTGAGATCCCGCAATGAGAGTTCTCATGGAAACTAAGCTATCTGAGGCCGAATGGTGTCAAAGCAGATACGACCAATTGAACTTAATTGAAGAAAAGCGCCTGACCGCTCTGTGTCACGGACAACTCTATCAAAGAAGAATGAAGAAAGCTTTCGACAAAAAGGTCCGACCTCGTGAATTCCGAGAAGGCGACCTCGTGCTTAAAAAGATTCTGTCTTTTCAAACAGATTCTAGGGGCAAATGGACTCCTAATTACGAAGGCCCATACATCACAAAGAAGCTCTCATGTGCTATGACTCTCACAACCATGGACGCGATGAACTCCCGTGATCCTGTGAATGCTGACGCAATCAATACTTTGTCTAATAAAACAAAAGAACAGCTCGTAAGTCGAAACCCGAAAAGGGCGGCTTAGGCAAAATGAGCGCTCGGTGGATTGAAAACCTGAAAAGGCGATCCAGTCAAAAATTAGAGACAATAAACAGACAATTATCCTGATAGATCGAAAACCTGAAAAGGCGATCTAGGCAAAAACAAGGATACAAAAAATGACAAAGTAACTGCAGTCAGTCTGTATTTTGTCCACATGAAGAATTTTCCATTAACGGATCTTCAATCAACTCTTCTGAAGTAACAAGCACAGTTGGAATTCAGAGTTGTTAGGGATAGTAGTGGTTATTTTTTCAATGTAGCCTTTTCCCAATAAATTATCATTTCCAACTTTTGTAAATAGTTCATGGAATCACGCCTGGTTGATCACCATTCTATTCAATAAATTTGAGCCTTGTGCCTTTTGTTTGCAATTCCTACTTTATTCTGCTTGCAAAATAATATTGTGAAAATCACTTTTTGAAACTAAAATGTTTTAAATGAATTTTTACTTCAAAATTTTGAAACATAAGCAAAATTCTCCTTTGAAACTATGAACACGGAAATAACTTCAACCGTTTCTCCAAGAGTGTTTCGATCCCCAGTGGAGTCGCCAACTGCTACAGCAGTCTTCTCCTCATCAGAAATCATCAAAGGACGGTATTCTTATCCAAAAAGAATCCCCGATCAAGTTGCCAATGAAATACCTTTCTCGGAAAGTTTAAAACATGCAACTCAAATTCTTCATTAGTGAATATCTGCACCATTGCTGCAATTTTCACCAAGTATTTGTTCGAACTGTGACGCGGTCCTTTTCCCAAATATCCCTTTAGTGTCTTTGTCAAGTATTGTTAGCATGCATATAACATTCATGACATTCATACATAATAGCATCATTCATTGCATTTTTTGCATCTCTCAAAATGTTTGCTTCCAAATCACTGGTATAAATCATGCCTACTCATACGAGTACAAGTCTGTTCCCAGTAGAATATCTCCAAACAGAAAAGATACTTTTTTCTTTTTTCCCCAACGGAGTATTCCCAAACAGAAAGGATATGTCTTCCTTTTTCCCCGGCAAAGTCCCCAAGCAGAAATACATTTTCTCTATCACATTCGCCAGCTGGGATTATCCCTCGTTGGGAACAATGTCTTGATTAACTTCTTTCTTTCCAGTTCATTCCTGGATAGAACACTGTCTGTTATTCACAAAGCTGAATACGCAACAACTCATTTCTCAAGATTTACCTTGTTATAGTTATCACTTCGCTGATAATTGGTAATATCTTCAAAACCCATTACCATACTATATCACAAGGCTGATAATTGGTAATATCATTTCCATTTACCTTAAACATTGTCACAAGGCTGACAGAAGGTAATCTTTTTGTTTCCCAAAACGAAACAGATGATCACATTTTCTGTGAATCAATCTTTCCCCAACAGGGACATATTCACAAATTTCTCTTCACTGTGTCATTTCTTTGATATCCTTTGGGTGAAACTTTTTGCAATCATTTTGCATCATCTGCATTTTTTGGTATCTTAGGTCCAAAATTTGCGTATTCTGATATTTAAGTCTCTTTACAGCTATCAAAACGAAGATATTCATCTTCATATCTCAGGTTAAAGAAACTTAAATAGGGGCATCTGTCATACCCCAATTTTTGACCTAATATACCACCTTACATTTGCATCATTGCACAACCAGTTCAGATAGCATTAATCGGGTATAACACTCACATGTCAAAATTAGGGTTTCATCAGATTTTCATCTAATTCAAGAGCTAACCAATTAGGGTTTGAGATTTTCTCACTCCATTTGATCTATCTTGATCAAATCATCAACTTTCAATCCTCAAATATCCATTTTTTTCATTGATCAATCGAGGATCGACCAATTAGGGTTTTGGTCTAGCATAGGCATTCTCTGATTTTTGAGCAGTGATTGACTTTTTTGGATAGAGATTGGTCATTATATCTTAGATACAACATCTTGACCTAATTTCTGGATTCAAAACATCACAGAGGTTCATAGAATTCATCGCTTTTAAACATCCGATGAAATTTCATCCTATGTAAAAGTCAAACTTTGACTTTGGTCAAATTTTCAAAACAAAACTTTTTCCATCATCAAAATACTTCACATGATCCATCATGATCATAAAAATCAAGAATTTGAAAAGTCAAAGTTTTCACACTTAGAAAATTTCTAAGTGTTGAAATTTCTCATTTTTCCAAACTTCAAGCCATTTTTTCACCTAGTTCCAATTGGAATTTGAAAAACTCAAAACATGAAAGTTGTAGCTTGGAAAGATCTTTCTAAAATGTCCAAGAACTCTCAAATCCATGGAGGCTAGCTATGTCTTTGAAATTGAAACATAAGGCTCCATGAAACTTAATTTTTCAAAGTTCAAACATCAAATTATAGGTCATTTTTGTGTTTCTTCATCTAGAAGCTTTCTAGCCTTGCCAAGTGGATGATCAAACTGATAAATATCAGCCTAGAGGATATAATTGAAGATTGGATCAAAATGCAAAAATATAGCATGGTGAAAAAGGAAGTTTCCTTTTGGTAAAACCATTCTTGCCCTTAAGTTAACCTTGAATATCCAATTGGCTTGTACTCTGCCTAATTTTGCAGAGCTTGTTTGCCTATAAATAGCTCACCATTTCAAGAGAAATCAACACCAAAAACAATGCAAAAATCCATGCTTTCATTCTTTTCTTGAAAATCAAGTAACATAGAGCAAAATTGCCAAACTTGCATTTTTGAAATTCAAGTAAAATCATGATGATCTTTGGTGTCAAACATGTCTCATAATCAATATCCAACTTGTTCATAACTTAAAATCAAACTAAAAGCAAGATAAAATCAATTGCATTTCTATTTTCCAAACTTGCCAAACTGCCATAGCAATCGAATTTGACTTGGGCTTGATTCTTTGAGTTGTGAGCATCCTAACACGATCCATGCATCATGGAGTTGATCCAGATCAAGAACAACCAACTGTAACATCTTTAACACGATTTCCAGCTTTCAATTTTGAGTGTATGTTGTGAACTTGGATGGCACGATCCAGATGAATTCATGATGCGACCACTCACATAGCTTCCTTACATGTCGCTGAGCTTAAACAATCAAGAAACAACCATCGAAACACTCCAAAGATCGATTTCGATCTTCACTTTTCGGTATAAACACGAACTTGGTTCTCATAATTTTGAATCTTTTGACAAAAGCTCTTGGCCAATTGTTTTCTGCACTAATAACGAACATTAGCCCTCAATAAAATCAAACAATCATCAACCACAAGTCATTTAATTTGATTTCGCTTAGGGTTCTTCGAGTTCCGTAAATTCAAACATGATTAACTGAAAATAAATGAAATTAACAAACGCCATCGTGTTCGTTGTTCAAAATTGAGCAAGATTGATCTTTACATCACTCAATTTCATGGAGAAACGAAGATTTTGATCGAGTTTGGCAACCGAAAATCAAAACCATGAACCCGTATCACGCGTGTTCTGGTGTTCTTCATTTTAAATTTTCAAACTTTCCAATATCATGTCTACACGTGTGATAATCCACTAACACTCGCCGCTTTGGCCCAGTTGGTTGCTTGCTTGCTCTTAAGGCTCTGTGACGCGTCCACCTCATGGTCATAGGTTCAAACCAAAGAAGACCAAATTTTTACAAACTTGTCATATTTTCATGTTTTTTATCAAACTTCAACAATTTTTAACCAATCAAAACTTCTCATTTTGAGATGATTTTGCACACTTGTCATTTAATATATATATTTTATGATTATGTCAAAAATCCAAAAATATTTTCATCTGATTAATTTTTAATCGAGCCGAAACGACGCTCGAACACTTTTCAAACCTCCTTAAAGGTGAATTTTTCAAGTTTTCGACTCCGATTTTTTCAAAACTTTCATAAATGAACTTAACATTTCAAAACATTTTCAAATCATTTTTCAAAACATTTCATCAAACTTGCATTTTTTACCATGATCAATCCAATTTAAAACGATAAAACAAATTCGTTCTTTCTCGAATTTCTCGATCGATCATGGGCCACCCTTATGGTGTAAGTCCCAACCTTTATGTACATATTTAGTTTTACTTGTACATACTCAAATTATCATTGTTAATATTCAAACATAAACAAATTTCTTCGTTTGTTTTCATTCGCTTGTCTATAATGAATCCATTGGTTCTAAAGGAAGGTTTCTCCTGAGCAAATTTTCTTTTTAACCAATGGGCCTCCATCACGGTGTAAGTCCCATAACATTCTTTTATGTACATAATATTTCTTTGTACATATCAAAAACTTTCCAAACACATACAACTTTTTATCTGTACATAACATGTATACTTTTTTCAAAACCTTTTATCTCAGACATAACATGTATATTTTTCAAAACCTTTTATCTGTACATAATACAGATACTCTTTCTTTTGAAAATACTTTTTACAGATAAACTTTGATCAATCATTTCTGTTTCATCTGTACATTTTACACTGAATACCATTGGTATTGAAAGGAGCATTATTCCTCGTGAAATCTTTTCAAATCAATGGGCCCCTACGTGTAAGTCCCAACCCTCCTATGTACATCCATCTTTGTCTGTACATAAAAACCCGTTCGTGTACATATTCATTTCCTTGTACACAGTTCAAACTTGTGAATAATCAAGTTATGCTCGTTTTAAACGTTCGTTTCACAAACACTTGTTTATATTCCATAAACTGTTGTAAATAAACATCATGCATTGTTTATATTTCCTTCATAAACTCTTGTGAATACATATCACACACACACACACACCTGTTTATACAAACTGTCTAATAAATAACATAATAATTAGACTAATCAATAGGTTTCACAGAGTTTAGCCTCCGCTTGGGCTTCATACAAGACAACTCATCACCAGTTGAGTTTAGCCTCATTGCTTCATACAAGATAACTTATCCCCAAGAGGTCAGCCTTCTTGGGCTTTGTACAAAGAAACTCTCACAGAGTTAGCCTCCGCTTAGGCTTGTAAGACAACACCCCTGTTGAGTCAGCCTCTGGGCTTTGTTCAAAAGAACTCCTCATTGAGTTTAGCCTTCGCATCATACAATGAAAGAGAGGAAATCTCTTAAACTCCTATTGGGCTTCCAATACAAAGAATCACCCGCGCTAAGATAGAACCCCGAAAGGATGGTTTCCGTGAAATCACTTTCAAATTCCCAATGAGTAAAATTTCGGTGAAATTGCTCTTATTTAAAAGGATGGTTTCTCGTGAAACCCTTTCAAGCCAAAGACAGCCATACCCTATAGCTCCTCTCTTGAGCTTCATACAAGGACCCTCGATGACCCGAATGCCTCCTCTTGGGCTAACAATACAAGGACCCACGGGCTTCTTAAAAGCATCCCTTTAATCCAATCAATTTCTCCTTGAGATTTAGACATCTATCATCTCTATGGAAGGAGTATCATTCTATCACATCACATACAAACAAAACTTTTCAAACTTTTAAACTGTTTTCAAACAAAAACATCTCTTAATTGTAAGTGGTAACGTTTGTACACTCAAGCAAAACACCCAAGGCTTACAGTTAAAAGATTCAATCATCTTTTCAAACATCTTTCTTAAACATGTAAGTGGTAACGCTTGTACACTCAAGCAAAACACCTAATACTTTTATTAAAGATTTTAATCAATCAAACTTTTCAAAATGTATGTGATGAAATAGATTAGATACATTTTCATTAAGATGACATTTGTCTGTCTCTTACTAACATCCCGCTGCTTTCCACTAGCATAAGTGGAACTACGATTGCTCCGACTTTCTCAACATCCTTTGAGAATACCTAGGAACAAGGTCTCATCCTTGCCGAGCAAATTTCTATCTCCTCGCACCAAACAAACCATAGACCCCTGTAGATCCGAGCTACAAATGCTCGATTCCCACTAGATATGTATGCGAAGATCCACAGATCTTTACAGCGAGCACACAAAACCTAGAATCCCACATAATCTACTCGCTTAAAATCCAAAGGAGAAACTTTCCCAATCATAGAAATAGCAATTAAAACATACAAACATATCAAATATATTCATATATAAAGCTGTAGATAACTACATATATTTAGGGTGCTCCATCTATTCCCTTTATATACCAATCCCCCTTACTCAGAATCTCCCCAATGCGTTATGTCTAGTTTGCGCTAGTCGTTACGCATACCAATATCAATTGAGGGTATTTCAGCTTTCCCCTTTTTCATAATCATTAAATCATCTTTCTTGTGTTGAAAATAATAAAGCTTGATGCTCGCGGCATCTTTATAAACAAATCAAAAGATTTAAATCATTGCGTACCAGAAGATCCGAACTCACGTTCGCATCCTCAGGCACGTCACCTTTTAACGCGAACAGTAAGGTGTGCAATGAATCTGGCAATGTAGTTCAATCGGCCCAAGAAACCTCTAACTTCCTTCTCGGTGCGGGGAGCTGGCATCTCTTGAATAGCTTTAACCTTAGTGGGATCAACCTCAATACCTTTACCACTGACAACAAACCCTAAGAGTTTATCGGATCTGACTCCAAAGGTGCACTTGTTGGGATTAAGTCTCAGTCTGTACTTCTTCAATCTGTCAAACAGTTTCCGCAAATGATCGAGATGTTCTTCCTCAGTCTGTGATCAAGCTATCATGTCGTCGACGTAAACCTCTATCTCGTGGTGAATCATGTCATGAAATAGCGCCACCATGGCACGCTGATAAGTTGCGCCTCTGCGTTCTTCAGTCCGAACGGCATAACCTTGTAGTAGAAAGTGCCCCACTGTGTAACAAAAGTTGTCTTCTCCATGTCTTCAGGAGCCATTTTGATCTGATTGTAACTGGAGAAACCATCCATGAAGGAGAAGACCTTATGCTGGGCAGTGTTGTCAACCAGAACATCAATATGAGGAAGTGGGAAATCATCTTTCGGACTCGCTTTGTTCAAATCTCTGTAATCCACACACATTCGTACCTTTCCATCCTTCTTAGGTACGGGTACCACGTTTGCAACCCATTGCGGATAAGAAGTAACAGCTAAGAAACCGGTATGGAACTGCTTCATAACTTCGGCTTTGATTTTCTCAGACATCTCGTGACGCATGCGACGAACCTTCTGCTTCAGTGGGAGAAAACCTTCTTTTGTCGGTAACCGGTGTACCACAATATCAATGTCCAAACCTGGCATGTCTTTGTACGACCAAGCAAAAAACCTCAATATAGTCTCGTAGCATCTGAACCAATCTTTCTTTGACACTGTTCTCAAGACCCGCTCCTTTTTTGATCTCTTTTCTGTCTTCATCGGTACCCAAATTCACAACCTCAACTGGCTCTTCGTGTTGTTGTATAACTCGCTCTTCTTGCTGTAGCAGTCTGACAAGTTCTCCTGGCACTTCACAATCTTCCTCACCTTCGTCTTCGGCTTGGTAGATCGGATTATCAAAGTCATATTTAGCAATAGCATAGCTGTTATCAACGAGATTCAGAGTGATTCTGCAGTGTATCACGTGGGTGTGTGTAAGAAACACATAGCTTTTTGAAGGGGTGATAAACTAAAAGAAATAAAGCAACAATTAAATGCAAAAGTCCAACGATTTTATTGAATGAAAATATGTAAATGACAGATAAAAACCCTCACAAACGAGCCATGATGCCCCGGGCAAGGCACTAGGCTTTAAAGTTTATTGTTCAAAGCATAGAAAACGAAAAGCAAAACAGAAAACAAAAGCAATTACTCCTGTCTAAAGGAGATTGGTATGACGTCTTCAGTCTTCCAATTGCTGAGTCTGTTGTCGGGAGTTGGGAAGATCCACTCGCTGATGTCGAAGTCGTTGTCGTCGTCTTCTATAGCATGGATTTCACTCTAGCTGATGCGGAAAGGAAGTTGGCCGGCGCGTTCTCGGCATATCATCCTCTGACCTTTGATGGTGAAGCCTAAACCAGTCTTGTCAGATTTGAAAGGAAGATCAGGGAGCTGTCCCCAAATACTACTACCTCCTTCTTCAATTGCAGCTTGAGCATCCTTCAACGAGACCATCCTAGGCGGAACTTGCGTAACTTCAGGAGTGACGGGAGAGTCAACAGGCATGACTCTGGGGATTGTTTCGAAAGCTTGACAGGGAGTCTCGAAGAATTCACCTTCCATCTCAAGATATCGTAATGATTGTAGATGATTGACCATATATTCTTCTTCACCACATACAGTAACAACCTTCCCCTTCATTGGGTATTTCAGCTTCTGATGCAAGGTAGAGGTGACAACGCCTACCCCATGTATCCAAGGCCTAAGTAGGCAAGAGAGCTGAAGGATGTCCATGACAAAGAAAGTGGAATCAAAAGTCCGGGAACCGACTTTACAGTGCAGAGTGAGCTCTCCCAGCATCGTCGCACAACCATCAAAGCTCTCACGACTATGTCACGGGTTTCGTAACCAACCCTTCAACATCAAGTCGATCAAAATCACTCTTCGTAGGATATTCAAAGCGAACCGATATCCACCAAAACATGAGACAATGTAATACTTTGCATTCAATGAGAGATGTGCAAGGCTTTGTTGTGTTTTCTTCCGTGGAGTCAAATCAAGATCGAGAAGCCTAGGCCGTTGTTGGCAGCCAGCTAGCAATACAAACTTCAAATTGATCAGAGTAGTGTCTTGCACGTGAGCATTCTTTAGAAACTTCACCAAGGCTTTGGCGAACCCTCGAGCACAAGAGCAAAGCAAGCATGGAGATCTTGGACTGAGTCTCCTCAACTGCTCCACAACATTGTAGTCACTTCTTGATTATCTTTAGAATTTCCTCTATTTCTTGTTTGAGGTGTCTTCAAAGAACTTCCTTTGGTACTTCAGAGAGGATGAGTTACTAGTGCTTTCCTCTAGCCTCGGGAACTGGTTCAATAGCTGAATGCGAGTTGGAGTCGTAGTGTCTTTGGAGGAGAGATTTTGAGAATACCCTTCCCGCCTCGTCACCTTACTTGATCCGTGATGTTGTCAATGTCGTGAATGGAAACTTCAACCGTAATATCCTCAATGGTCGAGGGTCTTGCTTGACGCCTGATAGTAAACCTCGATCCATAATTCCAAGGATAACTTTGTTGGAGGAATATGGAACTGGTCTGGGAGAAGTAATGATGAGAGGTTCCACTCTAGGCACAAGATCAGCAGAGGAAATCCTTATTGTGTTTACATCAGCATAGTCTTCTGGGAAATCATCACCCCATTCGGTTGCCTTAACGTCTTCAATAAGAATCTTGTAGCTCTCAGGAACAGTATACTTCACCAAGTAATCGAACTTTCCACTTGGCTGCCCCAAGGTATCCCACATATTTGGTACAGTTTTATTCACATCTTCGATCTTCAGTTTCTTAGACATATCTTCGCACAGACTCTCCACAGGTAGTTTCAGGAATAGTATTTCACGGTTATCCATCATGAACTGGACACGTCTTCTCAACCAAGCACAACCGTCAGGCGCAGATGGGCACCAACGATAATTTTCTGGGCATCCTGGATTGATACCGGCTTGCAGCATATTCTTCTTAATACCATCGAGGGATGGTCAAGTCATCTATGTTGAAAACATAAGAGTTCTCACCAATAGCATTGGAACTTTTGTCATGGTTAGGCATAGGAGCGTTGATCACGTTCGGAGTCTCAACATGAGGGTCAAACTCAATCTGCTTAGCTTCAATCATATCTTGAATCTTGTTCTTCGGAGCCCAACAGTTGTGTTGTCGTGTTCGGGCTGTTGGAATAAGCACACTTAGCATTAGGATTGTATCTCGAGAAGAAGTGTTGATATTCGAGGAGGATCCCAAGGTAATCGACTGCTTTCAACATGTGTTGTAATGCTTGCGACAATGGCATGTTGATCTTCGTGAACCGTCTTCGTGGCGCGCTTTGCTACGCGTTGTCTCGCCGAGGTTGTTCGATGTAGGATTGAGATCACAACTTCCCCCACAGATTGAGCGCGGTCGGTCTTGGCGCGGCTTTTTTGACCATACACAGCATTGGCTTCTTTCTTACCACCGAAAGATCTCTTCGCATCATTTGATGACAACTCTACATGAATCTTCCCGCTCTTGATACTAGCTTCAATACGCTCTCCTATCAATATCAGCTCGGTAAATCTGGCTGAAGAGTTTCCAATCAGATGATTGAAGAATGGGCATGCTGTTCCCATAAACATATCAACTAACTCCCTATGGGACAAGGGTGGTTGAACTCACCGCTAGATCTCCATTTCTGAGCATACTCTTTGAACTTTTCATCACGACCCATAGACATGCTCTGTAGTTGCATGCGAGTGGGTGCCAATTCAGCATTGTACTCATACTGTCTGTAAAAAGCATCTGCTAAGTCACTCCAAGTACGGATGCGGTCATTTTCTAGCTGATAATACCACTCCAATTGAGTCCCGGACAAACTCTCTTGAAAATAATGCATCCACAACTTTGTCAATGCGGGTTGATTTTCTAAACATAGGACTTCAAATGCAGCTCGGACAAGAAATACCATCATACTTGGCAAAAGTAGGAACCTTGAATTTGAGAGGAATCACCACACCAGAACAAGACTCGATTATCAAAATTAGATGATAGAGTACTTGATCTTCTACTATCTTCTCCCTCTTCCTCATGCTCACGCTGATCGCCTTCGCCATTGCCCTTGACACTCCCCCGCCTTGACACATTCTCGAGCTCTATTCACGACCACTTTAGGACCACCTTTGTAACGTCGCCCATGTTGAGAACACCAACGACCCTCTTCTTTCTGTTGATGAGCTTCTTCGATCTCTTGGCCTTGGACCAAGCTAGTGAACATCTCCTGAACGAGCATTCGAGCTCAAGATCTTTGATACTGTTCAAGAGCCATTTGCTAAAATAAATAGCGAGCAAATGAGAAAGCCAATCTTCAATGTACCTGTTATGAGATGTTATGCTATGATATGATGTTTATGCAAATGCAATGCAATGTTATCAAGGACCTTAGAGATTTAAATTTGTTAAAAGCACCGAAACAAACATTTATTAGTTCTCTTTTATTCTTTTTCTTTTGTACAAAAGATAGTTCAAAAATAAAAGAAAAGCATAAAATCCAGCTCTAAGTCTCCCATGGGCGCTTCCTCTTGGTGCCGAGGTATTGATGTTTCCTCCTCGTGAAGTAGCTTTGTCAACTCTAGTACCTTCTTCTCGCTTGCATAGCACTCGAGCTCGAATGTATCCCGCCTTCTTGAGCTGAATCCGTGATCTCTTCAAGTCTTCAAAATCAGTAGGCATGTCGATGGAGAACAGTATAGGTACCACCTATAGCAACAGTTCCATAATTACGGTAAGACAGCGTGAATGGCATCATGAGGTTTTGAGCTCGAGCTCGCACCCATTTGAGGTAAGGTTCCCAAGGAATGGAGTTTTGGTGCCCCAAAGTCTTGGTATCGCCTTCTTTACCATGCCCCAATGTATGAACCTTCGTCGATAATTCGAGATCGTGGTTGTAGTCGAACACAATATCTTGGAGAAGCATATCATGTGGACCATCTCTTCGAGCATAACCAAACCGACGAGCTAGAAGGTTGTAAGTAATACCTCCCCTTATACCAAGTAGTGGTAAATTAGGGAATTCTCCACAACGCTCAATGAATGTGAAATCCTTCTGAGAGAAAAGACACCAACGAATATCTGAATGAGAGAGTGACATTAGTCTTTGAGACCATTTCAACCTTTGTTCGTTCTTCAATACTGATGGAGGAAGGTGCGAAATAAACCACCTGGAAAGCAACGGTATACAACACATGAGAGTTCCTTGTCTCTTAGTAGTACGAGTGTGGAGAGAATGTAGAATTTCTCCAAGTAAAGTAGGCACTGGATTGCGAGTAAGGAATAACTTGATGGCGTCCACATCTATGAATTGATCCGAGTTAGGGAATAGAACCAAACCATAGATTAACAAGGCCACAATGTCTTCAAATGCATGGAAACTCATAGCTTTGAGGAATCCTCGGGCTTTCTTTACTAAGAACTTGGCAAGTAAACCCTTAACTCCACTTCTTGTTTCCCAATTAGCTTCAATGTATGAGCGCTTTAGATGTAATGCTGATGCAATGTCTTCGTACCTAGGAACCTTTTCTAAACCGGTGAATGGCATTTGGTCAAGAATAGGTATCCCAAGTAGCTTAGAGAACTCTTCCAAGGTAGGAACCAACTGATAATCTGGGAATGTAAAGCAATGGTGTTTCGGATCGAAGAACTGGAATAGGACATGCATCATATTTTCTTCAAAACCGGAGACAACCAAGTCAAGTAGATAACCGTGTGTTTTGATGAACTGAGCATGATCGGGAATTTCTGAAACCAATTCTTTGAGCTGAGAAGGTACACCCATGAAGTTGATTCGGATAGTCTTTCTAGAAGCCATAATCCCCTACAAAACAGAGCAAAGATAAATCCCTAGGTCCTTGAAATAGTTAGAAATGATATGCAATGCGATGATGTCATGATGTCATGTTTAGCACACACAACCAATTCACACAATGATCCTAGGTTTAAGGCTTGCATGAGGTATAGGTGATTAGCCCACCAAAAGTTTGAGTTGGTTCATCCTGTCCTATAATAGTAACCGGGTTCTAGGAATCTCACATCATTGATCTTTCTCGTAGGCGTTTATTTCAATACGACTACCAAGTGGTCGACCGAGAATATCCCAAAAGTCTGATCTTAATGAGCGTAGCATCGAGTATCAGCCAACCTCGGTCTACACCAAAGTCGGCCATCTCACTACCTTCTAATGGCCAAGATGGGTCAATTAGGGTTCTAAAAGTTTAGTTATTGCTGATGACACCACGCAGAAGCCAAATACTATCCTCAACCTGGAAATGAAGAGTAACATGACATCCAAAGTGTCACACTAACGTAGCCATCATGTTGACCGTTTCGGTATACGCCTAACGGTCGCGACGATCTATTGCTACTTACCTAAAGGAAACCTGGATCCGGGTGTAGGATCCCCCACAAGAATAATACCCAAGCATTCCTTAAACTAAAGCATACAAGTCAAATAGAAAGCAGTAAAAATGATCTAGAAATCCCTAAGGTATTCTCTCTTTAGGGTGTCTCCCCGGCAGAATCGCCAGTTCTGTAATACGGTGAACTGACTTTGAGATTTTTGTATCGCAAATGTGCGGATAGCAAGAGTCGCCACCGAATTTTCTTTTATCCAATTAAGGGATGGTGAAAAGAACAGGAAAAGACCTTCGTTAGATTCTGAGTAAGGGAGAAGGTTATGAAAAGGGAAGGTATTAGCACCCCTTTTCATCCGTAGTTATCTACGGGCTCTTAGTTGCTTCTAGCTCATTTTAAAATTGTGCTTTCTGTGTGTTTGACAAAAATGTTTTTTGAAGGGCATTTCACTTTGAATTTGTAATGATTCATGTAGGAATGTGTACAAAGTGTTCGAAAATGTTTTGTTTTGAAAAGAGTTTGAACTTTGACAAAAGTGTGAGGTGTGAAAAGTATTTGATTGAGCAAGCAACTAAAAGTCTTTATTACCTACTCAGAATGGTCGTTTTCTTGCTATTTTACGTTCCTTTAGAATAGAGCTATCCATACCAGTAGTTGGTAGGTAACCCCATTCGTTGGATGTAAAGGGACATTCGAAGGGACATCGGATGGTCATAGAAGGCAACTTGTAGGAAGTGTCCTAGCACATTCGAATGGACTATCATCATTTTTCGTAGGCAACAATCGAGGGTCAAGATCATGTATTCGTAGGCGACATCGTGGGTCTATGATCTTTGTATCGAAGGGACTATGATGATTTGTTTGAAGGCAACGGTGCTAGGATACCTCTACGCTCGAGGACTTGACCATTTGTATTGTAAAGGCAACGAGAGAGAACTACCCTAAGGGGTATGTGTGAAAAGAGTGTGTTAAATTCAGATATGTTATCTTGGAATTATGAGTGATCTATGTCCAATTTTATCTTGCCGTACACGCCTAATTACTAATGTTTATAGGGTGCAGAAAGTAAATTATGGAAATGTAGTGCGGAAAGATAAAGTCCTACGTTACATGGCTTTGGGGCGTTACATAATAAGAGTGCGGAAAGTAAAGTCCTAATTAAACTATTACATCCCATAAGCATTACATAATTGAAAAAGGAAGTAAAGAAAATTGTCTCGAAACGTTACAACCTCGTGAATGTATATATAATCGGAAAACAAGAGAAATTGCATAAGAAAAGGTTAGTAAAAGAAATATTTTTGAATGAGGAAAAGATTTTTGATTAGTAATGACATTAATATGATAAGATATTTTTGGTAATTTTCGATTGTTTTGATAATTTAAAAGCAATTAAAATTCATTTTACTGATTAATTAGCATTTAAATAAAATATGCATGCAAAAATATTAATTTTAATGCTAAAAATTAAATAAGTATTTTCTGATAATAATGCAAAAGAAAAAATATTTTGTGATTTTTAAATGCATGATAAAATTAGTTAAAGATTAATTAAATTGTATGAAAAATATTAAAGAAAATAAGAAAAGGAAAAGTTAGTTTTCAAAAGAATAAAAATAATGGTCTTCCAGGATCGAATCGATGACCATCTGGATGAAAACTCAAGTCTGCTTGCCTTTACCACTGAGCCAAAGCGCGTTTGGTGTTTAGAAAATGGAAACATGGCATTATATGAGTAAAACGTGTCTAGTTTTGGGATTTCAACGACAAATGTACCAGCAGGCCTGTGATTGTAATGGATGGACGATCGAAGCCACGAAAATGCCACGATGCCTTCACCGGAGTCTTCCACCAACGACGCCGAGCCCTAGCTCCAACTGCCTTCTCCGATGGCTATCAACCTGAAAACC